>VZSC01008969.1:422149-435107 GCA_013398225.1 Steatornis caripensis | reverse complement strand
TTTTTTTTTTTTAAAAAAGAAAAAAGAAAAAGAATTATAAGAAAAAAATGTAGTTAATTAAAATAGACTGTGAAATGGATGTATCTTTAAAGAAAAGTTTACCTGTACAAGAATAAATCCTTGGCAAGCCATTTTGTCCCAATAATTTTAAAGATTATTTCATACGTTTCTAGTGCCTTTAAATGCACTCCACTAGGTAGTGCTGGATGCAAACACTGAGATAATCTTTTACTGATGATCAGTCGTCTTGGCAATAGAGAGTACTTCAGGTTACTCTGAAGAGCCTGTGGAAGAAAGGACATGAGAATAAATAGCTATACTGTAAAAGATGATGTATATGATGACTGTATGTCAAAGGTTTCCTACTAGCACACTGAGAAGAACTAAATGTATTCAAGAGTTTTCTCTCATAAATGCATTTTGTTACACTGAAACAGCAAAATTCTGCAATTGAGTTTTCATACAGAATCAGTCATGAATAATCCAGAAAAGTCTGGTCTTACTTTGCTTAGAGGCTGGAAATAGAAGTCAAAGGACAGAACTGGGACAGGGTACCCTTATCCTGTCTCCAGAGGAAGCAAGGAAGTGACAAGAAGAGCATCTCAGCTTTTAAGGACAGGGAATAAAGTAAGATTTAAGTAACTATCTTACCTTGTAAATTTTCATTTCACATATAGCTGAAATACAAACAAAAAACTTT
Organism: Steatornis caripensis; assembly: GCA_013398225.1. Lineage (NCBI taxonomy): Eukaryota > Metazoa > Chordata > Aves > Caprimulgiformes > Steatornithidae > Steatornis > Steatornis caripensis. The sequence goes on along the minus strand of VZSC01008969.1, from coordinate 434,407 downwards.
CCAACCAAAGCAGGCATGATTGAATAGGACAATAACATCTTAGAAGTTATTTGTAATGCTGTGTGACTACATTCAGTAAACTTTACCAACTATACCCACTGTACTGATGTGTAAGTAAAAGATCTGCAGGACAGGAAACAGTTAATTAAGTATTGCAGACAGGCCAGGTCTCTGGAAAAAACAAACTGTAGCACCTTTCTTTGGAAAGATTACTCTTTTCCTTGAACAATGCATGCATTTCATCAGGGTAAGTCAGTCAGTCAGTCTTTTCCAATTCAGAGACAATTAAAAAAAGAAGTTGCAAGTAAATGGCACTTTAGCCTCTGATCACTGCCTGCTAAGGCAAACCGATGTTTCACTGCAGATTGGCACTCAGGGATGTTTTCAGGATTAGGCAAATTCTTGACGCTCTCAAAGGTTAAATCATGGTCTTGTCCTACATAATTGTTTTAAACTTGAGGTTTGTCTATCCTGCCTGAAAAAAGGTTTTGAAAAAGCAGCAGCAAAGTGAACTAACCCTTCTTTGCTGATTTCCGAGAAAAAAAAAACAAAACAGTTCAGTAATGATCGAGGCATTCACTTGAATGCTCAATACTCTCATCAGCAGTGAGAGGATGAGATAAAACTCATCATCTTTCAAAAGTGCGTGCAGCTTATCGCTTAAGGCTTTGCAGTTGGTGGGCCCCAGAAGCTAGAATCTCCAAGACTCCAAGCTGCCTTATTTCTCCCTTTTGCTGCCCTGCCTAAACTGAGAGACCAGCTGTTAGTAAAGAGCTACTAGTAAATAAAATTTCCACAAGAAGAAAAAGGCTGAGAGTTTGTAACAACAGTAAATAGATGTGTCACACCATTCTGAAATACATACAGTACAGATGCCGTTTAGAGTCAACTAATTTCCTTCCTTCCTTCCTCCACCATGAGCATGAGATCTGCATTTTCATTGGCACTAAAAACTAGAATCCAGGAATGCAGCAATATTTCACATATAAAACTAAACCAGGTTATATTTGAGTATTTATCTTTTTTACTTGAGACATTTACTCATATATTACCTGAGTAACATTATTTCAATATTAAAGATTAAAAACCTTAATGCTTGTAACAACTTTGAAGGCTGCTTGACAGCTGGACTTTGAAACATTCTGTTTATATTGGTTGGGATGTATTTGCCCACACCCTCTGTATATATAAAAGAAGGTAATTACAAAAAAAATGCCAGTGGTAAGTATTTTTCCTCTCAATCTTAAGATTGAACAAATACATCAATATTCTATCAGTTAAAATTTTAATATTAATTAGGTAGAAAATGAGAACATTCACTGTTTATTACACAGATAGTCTAATCCATTACAGAAATAATGACATCACATAAAAAAATGTCGTTTGGCTTATTTAATTTCCTAAGGACGTGAAGTAAATCTCCACTAGCAAATAAGAACTCTCCTCCCCCAAACATCAAAATACTTAGTCAGAAGAGGAAAAAATGCTCCAGGTATATTAGGAGTTGAATAGTGGATGTTCAGGGATAACTCAGCGTTAAGTATTTCTTCTGGGTAACTCTGAAAGCTTCCTATGTCCAAATTACAGCAGGTGAGACTAATTTAGAACAAGCCTACATTCATGCACATGTGCCACCTATACGGCTAAAGAATCAGTAGACATCTCTGTACAGGAAGCAAGATTTGAAGACACTTATTATGATCCTCACACATAAGCTGAGGAGAGTTTCTGCCCATCACGTCAGAATGATTCTGAGATGAAACTCCCTTCTCAAAAGTACATCATCTTTTTTTCTGACCTGGGTTGGACAGAAACTACAATTCGTCTCAAGAGTGGGTGTTCCTGATTAACAGTTGTCTCTGATCTTCCAGCAGATGCAAGGGATTTTAAACCACATTACAATATATTAGAAGACTGTAGTTGTATCAGGAGCCAGTCCAGCAGAGAGGTGGGCTGGCTGCTACTTTGCTGAAAGGTCCAGATTCTTATCAGCTCCCCCATAATTGTAAGGCTCAAAGAATTTTAAAAGAATTGAAAGACATGAATTAGTGGGCGGATCTAAAACTGTTCATTTCAGTAAGCGACATAACATACATATTTCCAATTGCTAATTAGTTTCTGTGAGCTGACAGGCAAAGCTAAGTGGCTTGATTTTTAAATATCCCGAGCTCCCACAACTGAAAAAAAGAATCAGATATCTGGGACTGCTGAAGTGCCATTATAATTTGAGCTGTTACATGTAGGTCAATTTTGTGGTAGTAAGACTGGTATCATTGGCACGGTATGCGGATGAAGATCCCATCCCAAACCATTGCTCCTACATGCAAAATCCAACACTTAACAACCGCAGATGGACAACTCTGCTCACAGGTTTCAACATCTATTATTCACCCAGTCTCCTTCTCTGGAGATATTCAAAACCCGCCTGGACACGTTCCTGTGCACCCTGCTCTGGAAGCACCTGCTTTAGCAGGGGGGTTGGACTGGGTGATCTCCAGAGGGCCCTTCCAACCCCTACCATTCTGTGATTCTGTGATTCTTTTGATTATTGTGAGTTTAGTTTGACCATCTTTATCTACATATGGGCTGAAGCCCACCCATGATCTTTTTCTCCTCGTCTCCAACTGCTTTCCACATGAGAAATTATGGTGACAGAAGTGTTAAATGTCACTGGAACTGCTAGTAAGGGTTGGCTTGAGAAGCCTGAACTGCCAGCAAGCACTCCCTGCTTAATGTATCATCCCAGGGTTTGGTTTTCACAGATCTCTGAGAAATCAACCATCCCAGAAAACCAACAAGTATTTGACCTACCATTGGCTTTTAAAATAAGGACTTTAATCAATAAGTCAGGAAAAAATGAGACACGCAATGTAATGACTCATATCCACATGCATGTCAGTTTTCAATGTTTTACAGGTTCTTTGTCTTTATGACTGGCTATAGAATATGTTATACACACTAAACATTTTCTAATGTGTAAGCACGCTCAGTTTCTTTGAAAGTGGGCTACAAGAGGTAGAAAGGGAAGACTATTCTTTGCAGCAGTGTATACACGTGCCTTAAAACAAAACAAACACAGACACACATACAAAAAGCAATATTCGCATTTTCACAGTTACTGGTTTAAGTCAGTTTGCACTACTTTATAGTACCGCTAGAGATCAGTTAGATCAATTTGCCTAGACATAAAAAATCCAAGCAAATCAAGTAAATATTTCTATTTACAAAACTAGAATTCTAGAAAAAGGCAGCATGCACATCAAATTATAAGATTATTTTCAAGTAGGAGATAATACTTGTTTTAGGCAACAGTGGTTGGGAGCAAAGGGGGAGAAGGAGAGCCTCTGATTCCATTTTCCACTGATTCATTTTCCAAGTAAGTAAAAAAAATTCTAAACAGAGCTCCAGCTTCCATAAAAACAGCAGCAGGAAGTTCAAAGATGGTTGTAAGGAAACTGTAAACTAGGAGTTGGAGTTATAATAAAAAAGGGGGGAAAAAAGATGTATAAAACACCGCTAGTCCTGCACATTGCATTTGTGCATCGGGTGTGGTGAAGTCCCATAAAGCAATTAGGAAGCAAAGCTTCCCTTCTCAAAGATATAAGCCTTGCCTTTAACAGAAGGCAAGCGGTGCTTGTGTTTGCAATTCGGCCAACAGTTGTTAAAAAGCTGTGCCAGTCAGAGTTCTCATATGAAGCAACTGGTGTAATTAATGGCTATGCTATGCTCATTAAATCTATATTTCAGAAGAATCCTTCTCTTCTCTCCCCTCAAGAACAGACATATTGTAACATTAAGCGTTACTACTGAAACAAACAACAGTGGTGCAGCTGCAATGATTTTTTTGCTCTTTCCCCTTCTCCTCCAAACGGATTGTTTGGTTGAGATCATACTCACCTTCAAGTTTTTAAAGCAAGAAAAGCCTACAGAAACAATAAGTAACATACTTATTTTTTATTGCAAGTCAAATAAAAAAAAATACTTCAAAATTGCAGGCTAAAGGCTAAAAATCAGCATTGTAAGAATTTATAATCTATGTGTTTACACTCTTGTGTTATGTCAAAGGATGAAAAGCAGTTTGACAGTGCTCTTTCAGAGCAAACATTGCTATCATTACTCAGCAAGTCAACTATATGGCAAGCATAAAATAAATCCCTCTAGAACAACTGATTTTTCAAAGGTTATAATATTTTATTTTAATGGTGAACAATAACTATAAATGAACACACTGCTCAGAAAAAGGACACTGGCCTGCCAGCCAGGTTCAGTGGCAACACCCACTAGTCAAGCTTCTGTGCAAGCTCCATACAACTAATATCCAAATACTGTTGAAAAATTGTGGATGGAGGTATTTCTGCCAATATGCATGGCAAAATCCTGTCCATTATTCTTGTCAAACAGATGTAGGTTAGGGTTTTTTTTGTAGGCTTGTTGATTTTTTTTTTGTTTGGTGGGGTTTTGGTTGTTTTTTAATATATATGGATTAAATGAACAAAAAGCAGAGTTTAAATATTCACTTGCAAAAACACTGTGAGATTTTGTCCCCTTCTGTGAATCAGTAAATTTCAGCGACTTTTTTGAAAACCTCCTTTCATAGTTTCCTTGCAAAAGCAGGCTGTGGAATCAAATATTTACTACCGCTCATTTCTTCATTTTGCAAACTGTGTCACCCATCTACTGTTTGCCTGCACCCAGAGTTAAAATTTCCAGAAAATATATGCCTATAATCTGGATTAAAAACCCTAATGCAAACTAAACACTTGGATTTTTCTAACTTCACAATATTTTTAGCTTCTTAATTACCTCAAGTTCCCTCTATATGAATACTTTTCTATTTTCTATAATATACATATCTGTTTATACTCTGAATAGACAGTCAAGCATTTTGTATATGAAAATGATGTTAAAAGTACATATTTCACCGACAAGCCCACATATGCTGAATCACCAACCTGTTTCTAGGTTTAAAAAGACAACTCCCCTCCCTTCTAGTGCTTTTTTCTATCAAAGTATAGAAGCGATTTTGCAGAGTTGCATCCTTTTAAAACATTGGAACAAGCTGGCAAAATCTGCAATAGCACAATCACATTTTAGCACTAAGACAATTGAAAAGGATTACTGTATTCTAGATGCAGCAGTCGGTACCGAACATCTGATAACCTTAGTCACAAAACAGTGCTTTGCAAACAGTGAACATACGCAGATTTGCAAAACCAATAAAAACACAGTTCAAAGCTGTATTCAAGAACAGTACTGAGAAGAGAATAATCCTGTTTCTTGAAGTGCAGAGCAGCCTACGCTGCAGCTACTAAATGACCACCTTGTAGTAACTAGAGCTTGAAAACAAGCAAAACACAGACAGAAAGATATTTACAAGGGGGATATGAGTAAGTTTCAAGGCAAAGCTGAAGCCTCTCTTTGAAACATTAACATCCATATTTACTGCCTGTCTAACCCACCTGTTTGCACCCGTCCATTCACAGTATCCTGTAAGTTTTTATAAATGTTACTTTCCCCTGTTTATCTTTCACCACGATGATGCATAACACCCAAACTATTCAAATTAAAACCCCCAAAATCTTTCCCTTACAAACTTGGGGTGTAGCCTAAGTTAGCAAATTCTGCCAACTCTAGCTTTTGTTAGAAAACAGTTTCTCTCTGTCTTTCACTCATGCTCACACTTAGTTCCTGCAGTTCTGTTCAGAACTCTGCAGGAGAGATTCGTCTCAGCTAACCCGAGATGACTAGGTCGGCTAAAAAACACAGGCAAAACTGCAGTTACTCACCTCAGGCTCCCTATAAAACCAGCGAGAAATACACACAATTTTAGGACAGCGTTCATCTGACCTAATTTAAAAAGCACGAGATGAGTCACAACAACAACAAAAGATAAACCCCCTTATTCCTCTCTCTGCCTAAAAGTGATTCAAACTGAAGCTGTCCACACTGTAGTCATATGAAGTTAGGGAAGGCTCATCTCCCTTAAGTGACAAAAAAAAATCTTTCTAGACCTACAAACCGACCTGTTTGGCTGACCATTCTGATCAAAGCCAACTGATTTCTTTGTTGCTTCCCAGTTCTACAAGCCACTGTGAACCAGCAGTTAGGACCATAGAATCAGCGGAGAAACTGTGAAAAACACCCTTTAGTTTAACCTTGGTAGCTAAGTAGTAATAGAAATAAGTAGCAGAGCTGTTTCTTTTCACCAGGAGTAACAGCAGCAAGAGCTCCAAAATCACTCGTTTCAGTCAAGGCCAAAGGGATCTGGATCAGCTCCCTCCACTCTTTTTCCCCTCATCTTAAGAGCCTGTGCTGCTTCCTCCAGACCTCGTATCGAAAGGGTTATTTCAATAGAAATAAGAGAGTGTGCGTGTGTTAACTTGTGAGACTCAATAGTGCTCAAAAGTATTGTTGAAGCCTGCCTATAGGAGAAAAAACCTCATAAAATAGTACACCTATATAAGCAGGAACACCCACAATTAAGGTCAACAATACAAGGATCCTTAAAAAAAAATACACTTAAGAGAGATCTTCCATGCTACTCTACAAGCATGAAAAGTACTTCCAAAACTCCTCGACTTACTCATCCTCTTTTCTCTCTCCCCCTTTCTCAGCATTTTCACATTTGCTTAATAGTAGGCATCACTGCACACCAGTTACTGACACCCAGGTGCCTGGAAATAACCATGTGCTGTGTCTAAAAACATTTTTATCTGTTGATCTCCTCTCCCCTAACCATTCTCTCCCTGCTCATTCAATCAGCCTCAGAACTGACTGTAGAAGAAATTAGGCTCTTATGTTAGAAAAACCTCCCCTTCCCCCAACGCTAACAGAACTCAACAACAATATGTGTGTTTTAGGATGTAAGAGATCAAATAATCATAGGAGTTAAGAGAATAGCTGTTGACGACTTATTTCACAATCTTCCTTTTGGTGGCACATTCCCCTAACACACCATCCTTATTTTCATGTAACAGACAGAAGTAGATGAACATTGGGGATGATTTGCTCTACCAATTCTTAAGCTCCTAAAACAATTAAGTCCATAAAATACCACAGCAGATGGACTGATGTAACAGCTACAAACTTTTTTGCTTGGTTTCCATCACGTTGCTACATATTTTGGCAATTCTGTACCTGAATAAGAGTTTCAGAGAGGTGTTAATCAGTTCAGTGTGTTCATCTAGGTCAAGATAAAACATCAAAGCCTACCTCTTGCCACAGGTAAGAAATCTCTCACCCTAATTATTTCCTATTTTCCCTTTTGAGAGAAGCATTCTGAAGGCCTCTAACTTTCCTTGTTGACTCAACAAGAACCAGGATGAATGAAGGCAAAAATATGTAACTCCTCTTGCCAGAGCCATAACCAGCTTCTCTCCTTGGAAGAGTAAAGAACATGGCTGCCCTTAAAAAAAAAAGATCTCAATTTGGCAAATGTTGTCCCAACTTTCAAGAAGGGTAAGAATGAAGACCCTGGTAATTACAGGCCTGTCAGTCTCACTTCAGCGCCTGGTAAAATTATGGAGACAGTTATTCTGGGAGATATTGAAAAACACTTGAGAGACAATGCAGTCATTGGTCATAGCCAGCATGGGTTCATGAGGGGAAGGCCCTGCGTAACCAACTTAATTCCCTTTTATGACAATGTCACCCATCTCGTTGACCAAGGGAAGCTGGTAGATGTGGGGTTTTTGGACTTAGCAAAGCTTTTGATACTGTCTCTCACAGTACCCTTCTGGATAAACTGTCCAGCACACAGCTAGACAAGACCATAATAGATTGGGTGAGCAATTGGCTGACGGGTCAGGCTCAAAGTGTTATAGTAAATGGGATAACATCAGGCTGGTGGACAGTCACCAGTGGGTCTCCCCAGGGCTCAATTTTAGGGCCAGTGCTCTTGAATGTTTTTATAAATGATCTGGAGGCAGGAATCAAATGTACATTAAGTTAGCCAACAATACTAAACTAGGAGGAGCTGTGGACTCCTTTGAGGGTACAGAGGCCTTACAGAGAGATCTGGATAGGCTAGAGAGCTGGGCAATCACCAGCTATACAAAACTTAAGAACAGCAAGTGCCAGATTCTCTGCCTGGGATGGGGCAATCCTGGTCATACAAACTGGGGGATGAGAGGCTGGAGAGCAGCCCCGCAGAAAGAGATCTGGGGGTTTGGGTTGATGGCAAGTTGAATATGAGTCAACAGTGTGCCCTGGCAGCCAAAAGGGCCACCGTGTCCTGGGATATATCAAGCACAGCTTAGCTGGCCGGCGGAGGGAGGTGATTGTCCCACTCTGCACCACACTGGTGCAGCCCCACCTTGAGCACTGTGTGCAGTTTTAGGCACCTCAATGTAAGAAGGACATCAAATTATTACAGCATGTCCAGAGAAGGGTGACCAAGACAGTGAAAGGTCTCGGGAGCAAGACTTACAAAGAGCAGCTGAGGTCACTTGGTTTGTTCAGCTTCGAGAAGGCTGAGGGGTGACCTCATGGCAGTCTGCAATTTCCTCAAGGGGGGCAGCGGAGAGGGAGGTGCTGATTTCCTCTCTCTGGTGACCAGTGACAGGACACAAGGAAATGGAGTGAAGCTGCATCAGGGGAAATTCAGATTGGACATTAGGAAAAGGTTCTTCACTGGGAGGGTGATCGGTCACTGGAACAGGCTTCCCGGGAAAGTGGTTGTGGCACCAAGCCTGTCAGAGTTCAAGGAGCATCTAGACGATGCTCTCAGTCATATGGTTAAGTTTTAAGCAGTCCTGCAAGGAGCAGGGAGTCAGATTCGATGATCCTTACAGGCCCCTTCCAACTTGAGATATTCTATGATTGAATGGATTCTCCTCCCCTTTGAAAGCTCTGTAGAATTAAGGTTTAGCAACAACAGCAAAGGCATGTGAGGCATCAATCAGGTAACAACAGATGTTTCCTTATGAATTCTGCAGGAGTTGCCTCCTCCCACCCCTATTTCCTTAATGACTGTAACTACTCTTGCCCCACGTACACTCAGGAAGAGCTTTATGTTAGAAGAGACCAAGTGGGACACAAACAACGTACACCTCGTTTCTTGGATGCACTTTCTAGGTGTTTTCCCACAAAAGTACTTTTCTTCCTTCCTGTACTTAGCCATATTTCCCATGCTCATACAAAAGACACCATCAGCAGCAAATCAATTATTTCCACACATTTTCACTCAGAATATATACTAAAAGTTGTGGCCTCCTGTTCTATAGAAAGACTTTTTTTGCTGCTATAGAGTAACCAGAATCTTGAGGGTTTCTTTGAGGCAGAAACAAAATTAACTTAGCTGTATAAAGGAAACAAACACCATTTGAAGGAAATCTCTGTTAGTTTTACTAAATTTCTCACGTTTATATAAAAGATACTGACTTAGCTGCTTCCATTACCTCTCCTTTATGAACTAATATTTTTCTTGAGTGAATTTTCCATTTTGTTAAATATTTAAGTTACAGAAAAGTTAATAACTATACAAAGATAATAAGAAAATGAAAAAATATTCCTGTGACATTGTACCTTATTGAGTTTGCCAAGGGAAGATATAAGATCCGCCCATTCACTTGACGATTCAAAGTTTCTCAAAGCTTTCTCAATCGCTGAAGAATAATTTCTGTATCTGTAATCACCAAGTAACTCCTGCTCTTCCGGATCCATCTTCGGTTCTCATAGCAAGGTGAAACTTCCTGGTAAACTAAAACATGCAGACAGTTACAAAAAGATAACCCGCATTTAAGTTCCGGTGAATCTAAAGTACTGTAAGATAGCAATAAATATGTAGAAGCACTAACAGATCACAATAAGCAGGTCATCTGATCAAGTTTCAACACAAAGTTAAAAATAATTTAACAGGCACGACTCCACCTCCCCACTGCCCAGTTACAAGTTTTGCGGTCACATTTTCCTATTTACGAAACATGTTTTTCCCTTCCGTGCACGTGGATCTCTGACACCATAACAAAGGAAAGGAATATAAAGTCTCACTACAAACAGTCAAAGTGCTGACAAGGAATTAGGGAGAAGCACATAGTTTTCATAACTTATCACTTGTGCAGTGCTTTGAAAGATTACCTGTAGCTGTGGAATGTGAAACATTTCATATCGAAATCCGGCTTTCCAGAGGAATCCCATTAAAGGGCCCCTCAGCCCAGAGGAGAAGGAGCCCACAGAACTCTGCATCTCAATGTGCCAGCAGCAGATGCTGAAGTACAAGGCTACGATGCTGTGCCAAAGCACCAAGGCATGCATTCAAATCTTCCTTTATTTCACCAAAAAGTATCCATATATTTTTATGGAGGAAAAATAAGTTATTCAGACCTAATTTTCTCATATTCAGCAAAACACACCTGTTTTAGAACAATTGGAAACAGGCATGGCCAGATTTTACATACTGAAAAATCATACCTTCACTATTCTAGCTATGGCACTAGTTCTCCTGTTAGCTAATACAAAAATATTCTTCTAGAGAGATGCTTTCATTTAGGAATGCCAGGTTTAGATCAATCCGTGCTATATCACTGATAGAGAAAACAAAGCACAGTCCTACAACAAAACATTTTATAATGTTTCTGAAAGAACGTCTGCTTCCATTTTCCTACTGTTAGGACATAAAAATAAATCGAAGTAGTCTTCTGTAGTCTTTTAAATCAGCTCATCTCTCATAGCACTTACAAAAAAATCAACAGAACAACTGTGTATCGTACATTAACTTTAATAAACAACAATAACTACATGAAGATTTTGGTAGCAACCTCTCAGAAACAGAAAAATGTTGAATGCACCCACAAAAGAGAAAGGATTTTAAAGGCAAGTTTAAGCCACTCTTGCACTCCGCGATACTAGGATCCAGCCATTGCTGATACAACCACTCTATGTCATCCGACATAGATCCACTTCTATGAAAAAAAAAACAAACCCTATCATCACACAATGCCATCAGGGCTATGTTTGATTGGTTGGTTTTGTTTGTTTTGCTACAATAAAGATTTAATCTTCTGTTTTCACCAGGATGTATGCAGTGCTTCTCACAGCAGAGAGTAAAAATACCCTACTGCTTTTCAGGGTGTAACATTCGTGTGGGATACAGATATCTTTGCTCCAACAAGGATTTTAAAAAAAGCCAACCCTCCTGTAAAAGCTAACAAAGTGGCAAACTTGCAATATACCGTCAGCAAAAGTTACATGCAATTTGATACAGACACTGCCTCAAAATAGCAGGGCAAGAAATTTCTCCTTATCTCACATAAGCACCTTAATCATTGCACTACTGGATCGTATTCACACTCCCTAGAAAAAAAGCATGAGCTAGGAAGTATCCTAGCAGCTCTCTGCCAAGGCAAGAGTGCTGACACTCATAAATAAGATATTTGTCCGGATCATTTCAAATTGGGCAGCTGTTTTGCTGACAGAACACACCAAACTTCTTCATTTGGAAACGCAATATGCCCGTGTGAATCCACTTAGAGAACAGGAATCAGTCAAATTACAAACAGCGCTTAAAGATGTTTTAAATCTTCTATGAAAACCATATTTTAAAGCATTCTCATAGCATTATAACTGCTCTATTTAAGTAAAATCTAATTAGGTTCTGAAGATAAAATAGAAGGTACTATTCAAGCAAAAAAAAAACCCAACAAAATTTATATTGGGGAAAAAAATTGTCTTATTCAGTTCCTAAGCCACTATCTTTGCACTTTGCTGTGAGAAGACAGGTGAAGAGACTTTGCTGTGAAAAGACAGTGTATTCCCACCCAGAAAAGCAGTGACTGACTTAATGATTTAGCGTGCATTGATGTTCACATACCTACATTGCCAGATGTGAGCAAGGCTTGAAAAAGTCCAATAATCTAAATACGCCCAACCGATCGTATTCGTGCTTATACACAAAGGCAGGAAGAAAAAAAAAAAAAAACAAAAAAACCCCCCACAAAACAAAAGCCACTTGCCAGTGACCTTCAGGCCAAGTCTTCCAAACCCGGGGTCACAAACTTCCTTAGTCAGTGGCGACCTGAACAGTTACTCATCAACGTTCAGCACCGTCTTAAGCCGGGTTAACGAGGCGGGCGCTTTGCCACCGAACCCAAGGGACGAGGCGCTGCCTCCCACGGCCGCGGGGCCTCTGAGGGCAGCCCCCGCCCCGCTCCCCGCCGTCGGCTGCCGATGGCTCCGGCGCCCGGCTGCGCTTTGGCAGGCGCCCGGGGCGGCGGGGCACGCAGCCCCTGGCCAGGCCCAGCCGCGGCGGGAGCGGGGCCG
>VZSC01008969.1:369831-421443 GCA_013398225.1 Steatornis caripensis | reverse complement strand
GGCCGCGCGTTTGCTCCCCGCCCCTCCCCAAACATACGCCCGCCCGCCGAGCCGGGGCGCGGCGGCACCCTCCTCCCCGCCACCCCCGTACCTGGGAAGGGCCCCGCAGACCTCCCGGGGCGGTGGCGGCGGCGACGTGTCCCAGCCCGGCGCTGGACGGGAAGGGAAAGGACGGGACGGGACGGGACGGGGCGAGGGGGGGGCGGCACCCCGCGTCTCTATAGCAACGGGAGGGAGCCAGAGGGGGAAAAAAAAAAAAAACCCAACCCCTCCCGCTCCGCGAGGGCCGCGCCGCATCTGGGGCGATACCACTGAATACAGCGCGGGGAGGGGGAAGCCCGTAGACCGGTGCAGGAGGTTTCCCGGCGTCCCCGCCCGGCGACGGCCGCTCTCCTCTTTACCTGCTGCCAGGCACTGAAGGAAGGCTGCCGGTGTCGGTGAGCGCTACGGCCCGGAGCTAGTCATCTGCGACNTACCTCGCGCGTTCCCCCCTCCCCCGCCGCCGGGCCGAGGCGTCGCACCGGCGGCCGCCGGTGTGCGCGTGCCTGCGCGGAGCTGTGCGGCGAGAGCTGTTGCCTGCTCCCCCAGGCAGGGCTGCTGCCGGCGCTTCTCTGACACCGAAGCCGGTAAAGGCGCGTGTAAGCAGTCCTGCTTCTGTTGCAGCTGGCCTTAGGCACGAACCGCTTCTGAGAAATCCTGGAGACGCAGCTTTCCCGGGGGCGCAGTTGTCACATTCACAGCAGGGCCAAGTTCAGTATGAGAAGCCCTCCGTCCGTTCGTGACAAAAGGCTTGAAAGAAAATTAACGTGCCAGATTCTTAGTACGCTTACGGCAAAAAAAAAAGAAACTAGCAAAGTATCCGTGGAAAGTAAAATACATTAGCTCGCCAGACAAGGATTTATATACTGTAGAAACATATTATTTAACCTTTGTTTCTTTTTACATGCAGGCAGAACGTAATCCTGGTAGTTCAAAGTAGCTGAAAACGTCAAGGAAAAATAACCTGTTTGGTTACTCAAGATGAGAGAACAGAAACTGTGGCTTTTAAGGTTATGGCAGGTACTGCCATGGTTTCAGCCACGATCTCCAGTAAGTTGTACATTCATACACTGTCTCATTTTCTTGAGACCACCTGCCTTTCCCCTTCCTAGATAGATTTTAGTAAGGTAATTTGCCATGTTGTTCTTCTAGCCAATAAAAGGTACAGTTACTGGCAGCTAACGAATGAGACTGCTTTATGCACGGGCTGGAAGGATGGAAGCAAGAAGGGAAGGCAGGAACGCTTCCTTCCACGTGCGCTTTCAGTCGCGTACATCTCCAAAATCCAAACTAGGTACCAAAAAGCACTGCTGGCCTAGCTTCAGCACCTGCTGCCTCACTGTAAAACCGTAGCAGTCCTTCGCAGCTTTTGCACAGCCCGCGTGGCTCTTGCATGTTCCATCCCTTTGGGAAGTCAGCAGCTGCCTGCAGCGCTGAGTTCTGCATGGACACCTGAAAGGCAGGGTAACCTCAGAGAAACAGGTAACACGCATGGGAAACACGTATGGCAAAATATTACAGCATTTTGCAGTGATTTACAGCTTTAGTACAGGTCTGTCGTCATTTCAAAAGGCAAATCTTTAGAAACGGAGCGGGACTGGAGCACACGTGCAGTCCGGTTCTAAATTCAGATGGGGCTCCCTCCTAACACAATAAACTGACTTGATCGTTTGAATGTAACGTTTTTCTTTAGGTACACATGGCAGTAGATACATTTGGTAACGTGGGCATCAACAAAGCTTGTCTTTCTAAACTGCAACACCATCAATTCAAGTTTCAATTCCTAAATTTTAGGGGTAACTTTCAAGGTAGCATAGATTAGTTCCTGGAAATGGAGATCAGTGTGTCTGAATATGTGTCCAACTGAGCAAAGAACTTGTACTTTTGATTATGTCCTTAACACATGACATTTATGTCCTAAAATATAGCATGTTACTCAGGATACTTTAAAATGAGTTTCTGAGGGCTTGCTATCTCTTTAGAAGTTCTTTTCCTTGCAGATTTGTGTTCTTTGACTGCACCAGTTGTACATGGGTGCCCAACTATATTCATGTCATTCTGATGTCCACCTAAATTTGAACCCATTTGCCATTTCTACCACAAAACATAGGTCTTCTAGAATTTCACAGAAACAGGCAGTCAGGTGGACAAGAAGGATCCTCCCGGCGTCCCACTGTGGGAATGGTTGCAGCATCAGGTCAGCTGCCGGCAGGCACCAGAGCACCTCCTGACGGAGTGGCCACAGAAGAGCTCGGCCTGCTGGGAAGCTTTGATCAGAGCACGCACCAAAACCAACGAACCTCCAGACCAACCCACTTCCTGAGCTCTTGTGCTTCCAAGTCTGTTGGCCAGTAAATAATTTGAAGAAGTAGTCTGAATGCTGTTTTTTGTATCAGAGGTTATGCTAATCCATAGCATGCCTATCATACTAACTATTCAAGACTTCTTTTCAGGAAAGGCCATAAATCTGTTTGGTATATGCACCATGGCAGCACTGCCCATGCTAAATCCCGGCTCTTGGGATGGAATCAAGTAATAGATTTACTGATTTAATCACTTCTGGAGACAGCCAGGCTGCATTTCAATCTAATGAATGTTCACGTTAACTTCCATGTGACGTTGACATAAATCTCTTTGGTTCATACTGGAAAAGTCTACTCCAATTGTATATCACTTGTCAGAGTATTTTTTTTTTAGAACTATCCTTCGCAATTTAAAATATGAAATTTCTACCATGAAACTATATAGCAATATAGCATTTCTGTTATTTACAGAGGAAAGTTTATTAAGTTGCTTGCTTTCAGTATTTTATCTCCCTGGCAGAGCCTAAAACACTACATTCACACATAAAACACCACTGGAGCCACTACTGCCACGTGTCCTCTAAATCCTGTACAACAGCAATCAAACACGGCAAACAATGCCCACCAGATCAGGGTGAGTGAGTATGCAGGTGCATACCTGAAGAGAGCAAGGGTAGGATTTTAAGAGCACTGAGCAACCATAACTCCAGATGAGCGAGCAAGGTCCAAACACAAGACAACAATCCAAGCTGTCAGGTATGGTAAATTCAGATGCAAGTGCTATGAATAGCTAACCTGCTGGAGTGATCTATAGATGATGAAAATCGGTCTCTAAGACTAGAACTTTGTCCAGCTGTTCGCCTTTGTTCGCCTTTATTGTCAGCTCCAAAATGAAGTCTTTGCAGAACAAAAACGAAAGCTGAAGAATTTCCGTTGTAAAACATCATTATTGTTCCTCCTCTTTTTTCATTATTTGATATTCAAAAGATAAAAACATTGCTATACTGATGTGAGACTGGAGTTTGAATTATATTCTGCATTTAAGTGTTTTAAGTAATGCTGGGCGGCATATATAATCTACATTTTCTTGACACGTTTTTAGGCTGAAAGGAAAGCCACAGTGTTCAAAGCCTGGATGCTGCCTACATGTTGGGTTATACTACTGTAAGAGATGGAGTCAATTAAAATTATCTATGGACATAAATTAATTCGCAAGGCTTCTTGTCATCTTCATTATTGATATAGGAAAATACTTAAATGGAAAATTTAAGGAAACAGTATGTCAAGCTAGATATACTCTCTTCAACCTTTTATGTAAACTGACCTCAAACTCTCTAGGCATGTCTACGGTGCACCTTTGAAAACCAAATGCACTGGAACCATAACAGATAGAAACGTCTGGCCCACACTATGGTTATCAGCATTTTGGGGCATCCGGATAGAAATTATCTGGTTGTAATCCCCTTTAGATCCAAAAAGGATTAAAGCAGACCAGTCTACTTACTGATGGCCCTCATACTTTTAGATTACAGCCTTTCCAAAGCAAAGCTCTGCCGAACAGCCGGCCTCCTACAGCCTTTGAAAATGAAGACCGCCTTGTTAACCAGCACACTGGGATGTCTGCAGGTTCGGGAAGTCCCAGAGGCCCTCCACACTGTTTACACCCATCTGATGCGGCAGCAGGTTCAGCTTCCACTGCCAAAGTTTTGCCACCGCTGCCTGACTGCATCCTGCATGAGCTATGGCATCCCCAAGAAACTGACTCCACTGAGCTCTCACAATTGTGAATCGAGTTTCTTTACTGTCCCATGTCACCGCAGCTACTGCACTGCCAGACATTTTCTTTGGCTAATAAACTCCAAAGTGAAAATGGTGGTGACGCGCTGTGAAAAGAAAAACAGTAAATCACACATAAAAGTTTTATACAGTAGAACAGATCATTATTATTTCATCCCTTTCCTGACTCCGAAGAGTTTACACAAAAACCACTCAGCCAGCGTGCCAGAATCTGAAAGTAACAACACTTCAAACACGATGGACATGGGAGAGAAGCAGGGAGGCAGCTTAAGAAAAAAAAATATTTTGGCTGAACAATGCAAGCCCTGTCCAAAGATCCAGCCTGCCACACACGCAGTACAGCCTGTCCTCTAACTCTGCTCTCAGCAACAGCCCTCCCTGGCAGTCTGCCCCATGTGCTCCCAGCTCTGTGCCCAGGACACAGTCCTCCTACCACTCTCACCAGAGGATGTGCTTCTCCTGCATAAGCTCCTTCCTGACTCTGACTGGTCCCGCGAACAGCCAGTATTTTCTGCCTCTTGCTTTCACCTCCTACAGCTGAGATTTCACCCATCCACACAGCTGATTCTCCTTCCTGGAGTACTGCGCCACAGCTGCAAAGGTTGTGAAAAGATCTGTCCTCTGTTCTTCTTTCTGCTCATATGAGAAGAAAGTATCTGTATTCTAACCAATTTCACCATGAGAAATGACATTTCTGAAAATGACTACTTAGCCACCATATTCCACTTTGCTTCCTTACCCTGAAACAGGGTAAGTAGGTTTAACAAGGTACAAGCACTGCAAAAGGGCTTCATACAAGAATTTTAAATGCATCTTTTGCAAAACTTTCAAATTTATAATTTTCTTGACTTGAACATAAAAATCCCAGATCCCAAGTTAGACTTTATAGAGCATGGGAGATACTTAGAAACTAATTTGTGTTTAACAATGGATACTGTCTAGCTACAGCAAACTTACCTAGGACTCTTACAGTCTGGTCTTTGCACAAACCACAGGAAAGCTGGGTCAAGGTGTGTGTGGCAAGTTTGTACATGCCAACTGGAAGGGCACACAACTTTTGAAACTGAAGGACTTGGACGGCATTTCAAGCATGAAGAACAAGGTATAGATTCTCCACTGTCGGATTAAATCTTTTGATGTTGTTCACAAACTAAGTCAGAACAGCCATGTCTTATTTTGCTGAGATACCATTAGCACAACTAGAAGATCATGTGCAAACTGTGGTTCTTTCTGTAGCACATCAGCATGGCAGATGAGTTATTGTGTACACTGGACAGCTCTTGCAGCTAACATAGTGTAGGCAGTCTGCAGGTAGTACATTAAATGGATTAGAAAATTTATACAGGGATTTTGTATCTGATCCGTTGCCCTTAAACCAAAGGCCTCAGATTCTTTTCTTCATGGAGAATAGATTACCATGAGAACTTTTGAGGCAAGACTCATCCCGCTCTTCAATGAACTCTGGGGCACGACTCATTCAGAAACATTTTTGTCTTCCAACAAGACAATAGCTACTGTATCCTTAAAAGGCCAATTAATAATCACACCTTTGTTCCGTGCTGATAAGTGATTACCAAACCCATACATATTATTTACGTCCAACATCATTTGATCCAAGGCTTCCCTGAACACAAACTGTGCCAGGGGAAGCCAATGTAAAACTCAGTCGGCTAAGCCACTTTGGCATTGTCTTGCCAACTCCCGATTAAGCATTAACATGCCTGTTACTGATTTGTCACTACTAATGATAGGTTTACGGGCAATTGTTTTCAGCTTCTCAAGCAAGAGGAAGATGGCAGCAACCTCCTCCTGCACAGCACCTTGCCCTGTGGGAAAGATGGGGCAGAGCCCCGGAGCCCCTGCCATAGCCTTTGGGGTGGCTGGCAGGACGCAGTGGAGAACAGCCTTGGGGTTATCAAGGCCCACCTCACTCCAGCCCCCTGCAGCCAGCTGCCCCACAGCCTAGGGGGCTGTCTCCGGCACCCTGCCCTACCCCCAAGGCTGCCTCTGCAGCCACCCGGCTCCACCCCTACAGCCACCCGGCTCCACCCCTACAGCCACCCGGCTCCACCCCTACAGCCACCCGGCTCCACCCCTACAGCTTGAAGTGCTGTAGCACACTTTCAAGTTTAAGCATTTGAAATGAAAGAACCAGCATTTAAAATGGGAAAACAAGTTCTGGGGCTCTCCACACCACCGCTTCCTCTACTTGTGATTTTGCTTGGATGACTCGTTTTGGTTACCATAATAATTATGTATTTCAGTCCTATCTGCAATTGTATTGTAACACTTACAGTTCGTTTTCTCTACTACATGGAGAGCACTTAATCCAGGTTTTTAATAAGGAAACTTCTGGGTGTGAAACAAACGAACTGGAAGTCCTGAGGAATAGTTTGCTGTATCAGTTCTGTAGTTTAGTTTATCTTTATAAAGTCCAAACACCACACACTCCAGCTACAAACTTAGCTGCAGAAAATGACAGTGTATTTTCAAACATAAATTCTTAGTATCAGAATAAGACAGTTGATGAATACAAATCAGTAAATATGTACGTTAACTAAATGATTACTAAGCCAACTGATTAAGCTTTCTTATTAATTGTATGTCACTGCTATTTTTATTTTCACCTAATTCCATTTTGTTCTGATAATAAAGAATCTCTATACACCAGTGGTTCTGTTCTGGTCTTGTTAGCCTCCCCCCAAACTGGTCAGACTGTAGATCTCAGAACAACCCCCTCCCCCTTTAATAAGCCCCCAGAACCTCAAGAAGCAACTATGGTGACTAGAAGGAGATCTACTGTAATGTAAGGCATCTACTTCCTCACCCCAACTCCGTGTCAGACACCTGTCTCAGGGGAGCGGGAGAAGGGCTGGCAATGACTTAATTAAGAGCAAATTCAGGTAAACAAGGTCAGGCACCACTACATTAGGGCAGCATCAAGTTAACCTGTATCATCTGGGCTGGAACGCCCACAAATCAGATTTCAGGCTATACAGCCAATGCTGTGAGCACGCTAACGGAGCCTGTTGGGAAGTGTGCCCTAGCATAGACTTAATCCCAGAGAGGAACCCTAACTGTAACCCTCATTGTAATGATTAAAGGACCCTGCTGCTGCTGTGGACAGGATAAGACTGCTTTGGGTAAATGCCCCCTACCAGGGCACAGGCTAATCCATAGTCATATTACCACTTGCACGGGTCCACATACATAAACTCACCAGGTACGAACAGTTTTGTCGCTAACAAACTGGCCATGAGGACCATCAGCATCAGAAGGCAAAAGGGCCAAATAAACTGGGGTCTCAGCCCCTTCATCTGGTGATTTAGTGGCTTTAGGACCTGCCATGTCTGTTCTCACCAATCCAGGACAGCAGGCATTGAGAAGGATGTGGTCACCTTTTCTCTTCTCATTTAACATCCGGGCCTGAATCCTGGACAAGACTGTGACACCGATTTTGGATACCCCATAGGCAGTATTTGGCCAACCCTCTTTCTGATGCACACCTTCCTTGGCATCTTCCACAAATTTGGTCATGAGTTCCACTAACTCATCCTCAGTGATCGTGTTGCTGCGAAACTTTTGCTGTAGTTCTTGGCTGCAGCCTCCCAGAGCTGAGCTACCTGCAACACTAGAGACATTCACCACTCTACCTGGTAAAAGAGAATAAAGACTGATTACTTTTACACACACTAAACAAGCGGGCTTGCTCTACAGTTACATATTACTTAGGCAAATACCTGTAAAATAATTTGGTTGGGCTATTTTGCAGAGGTTCTGGAAGATCACAGTTAACTCTATGTCAACTGCTTCTAGGGAATTCCGTTACAGAGGGTAATTTAAAGTATGCATCGGCAAAAGCTCTCTACCGAACTTCTGGTATGCTTCCAGGAAACAGCCTGTTACAGTCTGTACGCATAGTAATAGTACTAAGCGGTTTTCTCAGTAATGGAAGCCAGACTTTACTCTCAAAGTTCTGATGGAAAATGTTCTCACTTCTGCAAAAGCTTGAGTAAAGTGCTGTGAGAATGTACCTCAAAAACCAGAATAATATGCAATTCAACAAAAGCCATCTAGTTCTTAATGCAGCGAGACCATCAGCTTGTTTACAGAATACCTGCAGATTTACAAATCCCAGCATGCAAAACTGCAGTAAGCTATTTATCTGCCAGCAGTTCAGTACAGAGGAATGAGTCTCAGCTGAATCAGTAATTCACTCATCTTCCCCAAAATTATGTTAAAGTGCAGTTCCGTGGTCTGCAAGGTAAAGTCCTCTTGCTTTGGAGCAATGTGCTTCTGAGACAGTACAGGATTTTCTTATTTAACGAGGACCAAAATTCATATAATTCTGTTTCTCCACTTGCTACGTTACACTTACCATAAGGTTTCACAATAGGCAACAATTCTGTGCAAACATTCCTGGTTCCAAAAAAGTTTGTCTTCAGCGTAACCTCTGCTTGGACCGCAAATGGAGCTGTGTCATGAACTTTTCGTAAGAGGTAGTAGCAAGGAGAGGGGGGAGAGGAAAAAAAGATTTGTAACACTGTTTAAAACGAAGCTACCAAACTACCAAAACTCAAAAGTTTATCTTAGTTACTTATTTTTCTGATAATTAGGAAAAAGGCATACGATAAATTAAAACACATAACAAACAAAAGCAACATCACTAACATGCGCATTCTTATTAATGAAAAGACCCAGCTCTACAATATCATATTATTAATGAGCTAATTATATTTTCACCTCTTGTTAGCTAAGGTTTTAGCTTTGCCCCAGCAAAGTCAGTTGTATCACTCTGCAGAGTCATTTGCCAGTCCACAGGCCATTTGTCTTTTGGCCTTTTATATGGAAGATACAAGGAAAGACTGCTCTCACGGGGTGTGCTGCCCAACCTGCCCACCCACCTGCCTGTATTTACCCACATCCAGTGCTCAGTCTGTGCTGCCACTACCACATGCGAGTAAACTTTGAGGTGCCCTCTCTTCTTAAATGCATAGCACAGCACTTCGCCACCATCCTGACATACGAGGGGAGGGGGCAGAGGGGAAGCCAGAAGGGAAGATCCTGAACCTAGGATGCTGCCACTGAAGATGCAGAAGTTTGACTACCTCCCTGGTACTACCATCCAACAACATGGCAGACAAGTGCTTCTACATCCTGACTCTGATGTTGTCATGTCTTGGGTTCTTAGCTGGGACTTTGAATTCAGAGCAGTGCTGAATTGCAACAAACACTGTAAGAGCTTCTATAAAGAATACAGGGTTAAGATTTGGTGCAGTCTGAAAAAAAACAAACCAAAAAACCCAACCAACCCCCAAACTGATAAATACTTGTGTCATAAATCACTCCTTGAACTCACAAATCTGTGTGAACAGAAGCAAAAGAGAGGCAATTAGCAGCTAGGAAAGGGAGCTGACTTCTGTAAGCATAAGCATACCATGGATCTGCCCTATAATGGTATAATTTCATCAGACAGAACTGACAGCTTGCCACCACCAAAAGTGGAGTAGGATGTGTCATCAGCTGACAATTTGGCTCAGCAATAAGCCATATGCTATGCATCCTCCACTTTGAGGGAAAAGTAAGAGTTAAACTAACAGCACTCCTCCTCTTCTGCTACAGACTCTGTCTCTGCAGTGATCCAGAGACATACATTAGGCAGGTCTTCACTTGTCTCCTTAGCCCAGACCTATGGCAACTCAGAAGAGAAGCAGTAACAGGTCATTTACTATTTAACGGAGTTGTGTTTTTGTTGCAAAATACAGCTTTAATGGCTGACTTATTCACACCCTCAAGCAACGGGCATCGATGCCATCAAGTTTTGCAAATCGCTTGCATTTAAATCCAAGACATGAAGCCAGACCATGACCTATTGCAAGCGTTATGACAGTGGGAGAAGAAACAAAACTAAAAATCTACGCAACTCCAAACTCCTGCTTCCATACCCACCTTGCAACAGAGAAGCTTCCCTACACTCCAAAACCTACTCATTTGTCTAACAGGATTTATTACTTGTAACATTTGATAGATACACACTCCCTTGATTTAACAAGCATTACTAGAACTGTGGTCACAGCAGCTCATCCAGAAGGCAATGCAAAGGTACATAATTATTTCATACATGAACAGTTTTTGCTGGACTAAGGACTTTCCTGTACTATCTGTAGTGCAGCACAGAAACCGAACAATAGTTAATTTAATGGTAAATCTATTCTTTGACAGGCAGCAATAGCACACAGTACTACAATGAAGAAAGGAAAGCATAAATTCTTGGATGCTAGCAGAAGCCTGGCAAGGCAAGAAGCAAGCTTGAGTAGAAACACCAATTTCAGAAGCAAGAATTGAAGCCAAATTATGAGATAAGCATCACAGCAAATTCTTTCACAGGTATTAAATCCTCTAGCCTCCGTGCTAGACACACAAAAGTTAGAACTGGCTCCTCTATCACATTTCTTAATTGTATGACCTACTGCTGACATAGTAACTTGTCAGTTTGAAAAACGCCTAGGCTAAATATCTGGAAGCAACTTCTGAATAAAAAAAATAAATCTATGATGTAGTAAAGCAACAGGAACCTCACTGGTCACACCATTTTACCTATTCATCTGTTCATCAGCTACACAATAATAAATCTAAGATCTCTCATAGACAAGCTCTAGCAAATCTTGCTACAGCAATCTGAGGAGCTTTTATTTCACCTGCCAAGGTACCCAACTTGATGTAGGCTACAGCTGCTGCAAAGTCAGCAACAGGAAAGACATGCTGCACTTCCATTGCTGTAGTTGCAGCCCAGTCTTGCTCAAACTCACTGTCACTAGTAGGCCGAGCTAAGGCCCTGATTATGAAGTGAAGAAATACTGGTCTGAGCATCTGCAGGCTTTATAAATGATAAGCATGGACAGAGATACAATCTTGTACTGTTGCTGCAAGGTTTTAACACATCTCTATGTTGAGCACATCCTGAAGCTCAGTTACATTAATAGTTGCCTCCTATTAAGCTGATCTTTAACACAAGCAATCTTCCTGCAAAGTACCATGCAAAAGGTACAGTGACTGGAGTTCAGAACATCATTGCTACACCCCCACTTCATGAGAAACTCCATCATCAGCAGCAGGTGAGGTTTGATCCATGCTACCTGACAGGCCTCCTCAACTCATGCTGTGAGGAGATGAGTCAGCACAACACCGTGCTTGAACTGCTACGTGTCCTAACAGGAGATAAAGACATTAAAAAAAAAAATCCAGAAACTATGGAAACAACAAGTTTGTACTGGCAGGGAAATGAACTAGTAGTCATGCTTGTGATTTGCTCTACCTGGAGCTAACATGATTCTCAACTTCTTTTTATAAACACCTACAAGGAGAATGCACTCTTCTACCTTAGAGCTTCTGTGTCTTCTTCACTTCCCCTGCCTTCCTGTCCACTAGAAGATGAACGGGTTAAATTCTCAGCACAACAAGACTTAGGTTAACTGTCCCATAGGTAACTGAATGGCCTGAGAAACTTAAAGGCAACTAAAGATGACCAAACCATCCACGTCCAAAGGTTCTTTTTTATCAACTGGAATCCTTGAGCAGGTAACGTACAGATACAAAGGTAACGCACAGAACAAAGTATGAGGCTTGCAGAAGAGTGAAAACACAGATCACCAAGGAACGTGGCTGATACACAGATGATGGGCTCCCATGGGCCTGGTGAAACTCATGGGCACTAAGGCAATAAACCCAACCCTGCTCATGCGCACTGTGTGCCTGATTTATTTTCATGCTCTGTATGTGATGCAAATACAATACTATAGGGAAGCATCTTTACATCCACAGTTAGCCCAACAGATGCCAGAGGAAAAACCATTTCATATTGCCTTCTTATCATGCTTAAGGAGGTAGGCAGCTTGCCCAGCCAAAAAAGCAGCATGCCATTGGCATAGCAGTCCTGTATAAAGAGGTTTGTAAAACCCTTGACATATCTACTGCCCTTCTCCACATAGCTTTATAGAACATGGGACTATCCCAGACAGTTTGCTTCCTACCTTTGAAAGCGATCCCTGCGTTGTTAACCAGCACATTCAGCCCTCCGTATTTCTCCTTTAGGAAGTCCCGGAGAGCTCTAATGCTCTGCAGTTCATCGACATCCAGTTGATGGAAGAGTGCATGCAGCCCTTCCTTCTGGAGCTTTGCCACTGCTTCCTGGCCACGGCCAGGGTCTCGGGCTGTCAGGTACACGTCCCCTGGGAATTGCTTGCATAGAGCCCGCACAATTGCAAATCCAATCCCTTTGTTGGACCCGGTCACCACAGCCACTGGCACACTGGACATTGTCCCCTCTGAATGCATTCCAAAGTGACAGTAACTGCAAACGGCACAATAGAATATTTCACACTTGGAGGGACAAAGATGGCTATCTGAAAATGGATTAAAGTGTTTTTTTTTCTTTAAAGTCCTATTTAGAATCCCACTTGAATTATCCAAAATTACATTAGAGTGCACACTAAAAGTAACTTACTAAAGTAGCACGAGGTATTTGCAAATAAATACAAGCTTGGTGTTAACATTTTGAAGAAAGCCCAACTAGTGACTGGGTTAAAATAAAAAAAGGAAAAAAAGTCAATGACTCCTCGTTAGCACTAAATTAAGTTTTCATGGGAGCAAGCTCTTCTGCACACACACCTTACAGGAACACCACTTCCTTCTTTGGATAATATTCAACTGGTTCAGTTCAAGCACTGATACAGCCAAAGGTGAAAAACCAAGGGTCAAAAAAAGTCGAGGAGTGGCTTGATCTTCAAGTGCCAGGCAGGAGAACCGGTTCTAGCGTTTCCAAAGAGGAAACTACGGACAACGTTCCTTCCGTCCAACACTCCAGCCAGCTCCAAGCACGAGCCTGCCTGCTGTTTTTCGGGCAGACACCGCACATTTAAAGAAGCTGCATTCCCCCCATAAAAGCGAGCTTAAAATGATGGTTTTATTCACTTTTGACATACTTGCCGTTTCTCTTCCAAACCAGCTCGTAACTAACCGCTAGCAGGTATCTAGCAAGGATGAAGTCTTCACCAGCTCCTAAAGGCCCGCCCAGCTGCCGGCTGACTCCCCCAGGGCCAGGAGCCGCCCTGCCGGCTCGCCACGGAGCTCGCACCTCGCCGCAAACCAGCCCGTTCCACTCACGACCGCCTCCTCAGCACCCAGTTTTCTTCCCGACGGGAACGCCAGGCAAGCCCGCGAGCCACCATAGAGCTCCACTTCTCAGGCACCTCCCTGTTCCCCGCGGCAACGATGCCGGCCGCTGACAGGCAGCTGTTCCGCCGCGCCCCGCGAAGGTACTGGATGCAGCGAGGAGCTGCGGAGCGAGCCCGGAGGGGCAGCCGGCGCCCCCTCGCCCACCTCCAGCACGTACCTTCCCCCTCGCTCCTCAGCTCTGCACAGCGATGAAGAAATGACAAAGTGGCTGCTTGCTACGGAGCCTCACCCTCCTCAAGGGAGGAGCCAGCGAACGCACCTAAGATGGCGGCGGGGGAGCTCCGCCTCCCACGGCGGGCAGGGGCGGTGCGGGTGGCTGGGGGCTGGCAGTGGCAGTGGCGGCGGCGGCGTGAGTAGCAGGCTCTACCTCCCCTCCGGCGGGTGGGCGGCTGTGAGGCGGCGGAGGATGCCGGGCAGCGAGCCNGGTGATTTCCAGAGGGCCCTTCTGACCCCTGCCATTCTGTGATTCTGTGGGATGAAGGCCTCCCCTCCTCCCTTGCCTCTAGCATCTGCCCTCGTTTTGGGGGTTGCTTGTAGTACGTTTTCTAAACTTTAAAAGAGGCAGCTTATTAAACAGGCAGTGCTCTGATTTCTCTTATTGAGATAAAAGAAACATGCAGTATTTGAANGGGGGGGGGGGGGAATCGGGAGCCGAAGCCGCCGTTGTGCCGTTGAGGGGAGACGGCATTTCTCGTTACGCGCTTCAGTCTCCACTGCCTTAAAACGCGAGGGCGCACAGACAGTGCCAAGACGTGTTCGCTTCGCTGGGGCCGTGCGAGGTTTTGTCTGCGAGACCAGGAAGGAGGGGAGAGGCCGAGCCGTGTGGCGGGGAGGCGCTGGGCCTTTACAGCGTTATGGCGTTGAGATCTATCTATCTCTGTCTTATGGAGAGTGAGAGGGGATCTCATCAATGCTTATCAATATCTAAAGGGCGGGTGTCAGGAGGAAGGGGCCAGACTCTTTTCAGAGGTGCCCAGCGATAGATAGGACAAGGGGCAATGGGCACAAACTGGAGCACTGGCAGTTCCACCTGAACACGAGGAAGAATTTCATTGCTGTGAGAGTGACAGAGCCCTGGCACAGGCTGCCCAGGGAGGCTGTGGAGTCTCCTTCTCTGGAGATATTCAAAACCCATCTGGACGTGTTCCTGTGCACCCTGCTCTGGGGGCACCTGCTTTGGCAGGGGGGTGGACTGGGTGATTTCCAGAGGGCCCTTCTGACCCCTGCCATTCTGTGATTCTGTGGGATGAAGGCCTCCCCTCCTCCCTTGCCTCTAGCATCTGCCCTCGTTTTGGGGGTTGCTTGTAGTACGTTTTCTAAACTTTAAAAGAGGCAGCTTATTAAACAGGCAGTGCTCTGATTTCTCTTATTGAGATAAAAGAAACATGCAGTATTTGAAAGAGACTCTAAATATTTTTAAGTAATTTTTTTTTTAATATTCAGGTTGTCTCATTAAGGCCAGATCTGTTTCTTAATATGAAGAAAAGCAGAGGCCGGACAGGTCGAAAGAGAAGAAGAAAACACTTGCAGAGTTTTATGGATGGAGGTAAAATCCCTGGAAGTACTGCTAAATAATAACCAATTGTTTGTCAAGGTGTCATTTTATGGTGTATATTTGTGAAACACTTTTGTGCTTTGAAAACGTTAATAAATGTTAACTTTTTCTGNTGCTTATCAATATCTAAAGGGCGGGTGTCAGGAGGAAGGGGCCAGACTCTTTTCAGAGGTGCCCAGCGATAGATAGGACAAGGGGCAATGGGCACAAACTGGAGCACTGGCAGTTCCACCTGAACACGAGGAAGAATTTCATTGCTGTGAGAGTGACAGAGCCCTGGCACAGGCTGCCCAGGGAGGCTGTGGAGTCTCCTTCTCTGGAGATATTCAAAACCTGCCTGGACGTGTTCCTGTGCACCCTGCTCTGGGGGCACCTGCTTTGGCAGGGGGGTGGACTGGGTGATTTCCAGAGGGCCCTTCTGACCCCTGCCATTCTGTGATTCTGTGGGATGAAGGCCTCCCCTCCTCCCTTGCCTCTAGCATCTGCCCTCGTTTTGGGGGTTGCTTGTAGTACGTTTTCTAAACTTTAAAAGAGGCAGCTTATTAAACAGGCAGTGCTCTGATTTCTCTTATTGAGATAAAAGAAACATGCAGTATTTGAAAGAGACTCTAAATATTTTTAAGTAATTTTTTTTTTAATATTCAGGTTGTCTCATTAAGGCCAGATCTGTTTCTTAATATGAAGAAAAGCAGAGGCCGGACAGGTCGAAAGAGAAGAAGAAAACACTTGCAGAGTTTTATGGATGGAGGTAAAATCCCTGGAAGTACTGCTAAATAATAACCAATTGTTTGTCAAGGTGTCATTTTATGGTGTATATTTGTGAAACACTTTTGTGCTTTGAAAACGTTAATAAATGTTAACTTTTTCTGTGCAAACATTCTAGCATTAGTTTACAGTCGTGAGTAGAGGGTGGTGAATATTGTGAGCTCTCTTTTCTGGCTAATGGCTTGTACTACATTATTACTAAATTCTGTGACCCTTGAATATGCTGAGTAACTCCTACAGTTCTGAGAGCTCCCAGTGCCCAGACACCCAGAACTTATTAAGCTAGTTCGAGGGAAGCCTTTCTTACTCTTCTGTTTGGCAGTACTAAAATGTCCAAAATACAGTTTTTCTGACTGTACAGTAAAATTTAAAATTTCCTTTATTTTCCAACAGAGTGCTATTTTATAGCATTCATCCCCTCTTTTTTATTTTTAGTCAGCTGTGGTCACAAGCTGGAATACATTAAACTTAAGAAGTGGCTGAAAGACAGAGGATTTCAAGACAGTAATTTAAGGCCAGCAGAGTTCTGCGGTAATGTTTTAATTATTTATTGGTGGTACAAATTTCTGATTCTTCTAAGAGTGTTAGGTTCCTGCTTTCATTATGAATCACACACCTGGCTGGTGTCGGGATAAAAGCCAGTTACTGTTAGTCTTTTAAGGACTTCTGGCGAATGCACATTCATGTTGTTTAACATAAACAAGTAGATATGGAGGCCTGAAGTAGTGTAAACTGTTTCTTATATAAAGATGATCTCTTGTAAAACTCTTGTAAGAGAATACTCTGTTATGCTGCAAAACATGCACATCTATGCTAAATTGCTTGTAGAAACCAAGATTTTAAGTATCGGTAGCACAGTTTGAAAGAAGAAAGTAATACTGTTTCCAGTGTTGGAACCTAACCTTGTTATAACCTTCCCCATGCAAGTTCAGCAGATCTAGTGTTACAGATAAGTAAATGATTTTAGAGCTAGAACTCACTTAGTGCTGTTTACAGTAAAGGTATGTACTTGTATTTTTTCTCATTAAGTAGATTATGTTTCAAAAACTTTAGCAATATTAAAGAAAGAGTAGAGAGAATAGTATGAATCAGACAAGAATATTGTGAATAGAAATTGTAAAGTTTAGTTAAAACTCTGAAACCAAGAACAGCAGCCAGTGATGAAAGATGTGTTTAAAGAAAAAATTGGGAAAAAAAAGTTGAGTAATTGCTAGAACTGGACACCAAGCATTGCTGGGGATGCAGGGGAAGGGCTTTCACAGGATCCTGAAAAGTGAAAAGAGAATGAGGGAACAAAGAAATGAGGTATATATCGGGAACAATCCATAATTGGCTTTTATGATTTGTGGGAGATAATGTATGTTCTTCTAGAGCTTTTCCTTGCTGGACTGTTAATTTATTGCAGCTTATCATAGTCTCCTGTATTTTGCATATATACATGTATTTAAGTATCCTCTTTGTTCCTGCTTCAGATACAGGAAGAGGACTGATGACAACAAAAGCTCTTCAGGTTAGTAATGTTGATTCTAATGCAAGAGTTTCTCCGGTTATTTTGAGATGTAATGACTTCTGCAACAAGCAAAGATCAAAATTCTAGACAAGGTCTTCACAGTCCTTGTTGTGAAGGTAATTTCTGGCCTAATACTAGAATTTGCAGCGTTGGTGTATCTGTAAGATGATGTCCTATGTACCCTGAGGACTTGTTGCATGAAGACATTTCTGTACTCATTTACAGAGATTTAGTATGTAGTCTTGCGTTTCAGTTTAAGGCAACCAGTGGCTAACTGAAACCAAAAGGAGGCAGGCCCCTTCCCTCCTGTATGCCTTCTCCCTCAGCCACTGGCTCCCACAGCTTCCTTTTTACTGGCTATAGCAGTCTTCCCCGCTTGTGTGGAAAGTTGCATTGGGAAGCTAAACTAACAGAAAACTCTCTTCAAAGAAATTACTAGCTTTGATAACTTTGCTCCCGCCTTGGTCAGACCAGTGCTGGTACAAAGGGAGGAATGGCATATCAGGGAGGGGGACGGAGGAAAGGGATGGGGCCTTAAGCAGCATTTGGCTTTAGATTATCTTAGCCATAACGTGAAACCACAGCTTTAACCTCACTTTGACAGCCCTCTTCTTTGTTGGTAGACCAGCTAATAGAAACATAATTTCTCAGACTTTCTCAGCAGAAAAGGGGATTGATAGAAAAAATAACTCGCCCTTCAGCTATTGGCACAGAAAGACTGAACCGTGCTGGAAAGTGCCTCTCAGAAAATAGGCTTGTTGGGGAAGTTTCCTAACTGGTATGAGAATAGTATATCAAATCATGTGGAATCAGACCAAGAACCTTCTGCAAAAATAGAGAGTATAGCAAGAGGTAGGAAGGAGATGCAGTGGAGGAGTCATGTGTAGAGAACAGTGTATGTTCTCATGCTGTCTCAGGGTTAGAGCCAGCGATTGATGCCAGAGGCTCAGATTATCCACAGTGCTGGGAGTCTGCAGCAAGTGAAATGAGAGCTAGACTCAACTGGGCTTGAGCAACATTGGGGAAACTCAGGAGAGGTATGGGAAGGGGAGAGTGTTGACTGGATTCGTGTCCTCTCCCTACAGGCATGGACACGTGGCTCAAGCCAGGCATGAGAGAGAATTTATGCACACAGTAGCTCGGCAAGCAAGGTCAGGATAGACATGACCTAAAATATCCCTACCCCGTACTGCTATGTTGATAGACATTCAGGTATTTGTGAGCTCTAATCTAAAATATATCTCAGTACAAAGAAAAAGTGAGTAGCCAGGCATCAGACTTTCTGCAGGTGACAGTTCCTAGTGACTGCAACAGTCCTTCTTCCCTGGGCTGTGATTGTCTTAAAACCATGCCAGTTTCTATCAGGTTCAACATTGTATCTGTTTGCTTCCTGACATTAGTGTTCTCTGGGAAATATCTCTCTGTTTAGAAATTGTGTAGTATAGATGAGTCATTTACACTTGACCTTTAATGATCTTTGTGTGTGATGGGTTTTCTTTTCCTCTCTCAAAGGCAGGGGATCTGATTATTTCATTGCCCGAGAAATGCTTACTCACCACAGGCACTGTCCTTAGTAGCGGCTTGGGAGAATACATCATAAAGTAAGTGAAAAGTGACACTTTATGGGCAAGCTGGCCTTTACTGTGGGTTGCTCATTAGTAGATTAATCATCTTAGGTGGTGGCAGGGCTTTAAACTGCATACCCTAACTCATATGGGTATTTCTTGTGGACTTTCACATGTGTGGAATGCTCAGATAAGTAAGGTTTGGACACAGAGCATCCACTTCTAGCTAGGCAGAGTTGGAGGGGTGGTACAGGCTTGAACTTGACCAGCCTCTAGAGGCAGCTTGGACCTAAGTGCCAGTTATGAATGGTTTCTTGGGAATTTGTGAATATGCTTCAGTAGGAGAAGGGGGATAAAATGGGATAGCAAAGCAGTCATATGAACATGGCCCTTTGGAAAATTCAGAGCAAAGACTTATGCTGGACATTGAGTACTTCTTATGTATCTTAAAAAACCCCTACCTCCCCCCGCCCCCCCCAAAAAAAAATACAAACCAAAACCCAACCCAAGAGGTGACCCTGAAGTTGTTACCACAAACCAACTTTTATAACCCCTTTGAAATCATCAAAAGAACTTGGAGATGAACTATAAAGAAGTTTAAAATAGAAGCTATTTATAACACTTGAAAGAACTAGAGGAGAGATAAGATACTGCTGCATCCATTTCCTGTCTCACCTTTCTGTATCTGCTATGTTGGTATTTTTATTTTATTTTCTAATAGATGGAAGCCTCCTGTATCTCCTTTGATAGCACTGTGCACATTTTTAATAGCAGAGAAGCATGCTGGTGAGAAGTCTCTGTGGAAGCCATATATTGATGTTTTACCCAAGACTTACACTTGTCCTGTTTGTTTGGAGCACAATGTAGCAAGCCTTCTTCCTGAACCATTAAGAAGGAAGGCTCAGGAGCAGAGAACGACGGTCCATGAGTTGTACATGTCTACCAAGGCTTTTTTCTCTTCCCTGCAGCCTTTGTTTGCTGAGAACACAGGAAGTATTTTTAACTACAGTGCTCTAGAGTGGGCTTGGTGCACTATTAATACCAGGACAATATACATGAAACATTCACAGAGGGAATGTTTTTCTCTTGAGCCAGATGTTTATGCATTGGCACCATATTTAGATTTGCTAAACCACAGTCCAAGTGTTCAGGTAAGAAACTAAAAATGGATCGCTTAATTTCTTTATTTGTGAATGCACTATCTTGGTAGAGTATGCATTTATGTGATGGATTAGGAGTCTCTGGAGGTCAGTGAGAGATCACATAGTGGGGGAATTGCCTATNTCTTGAGCCAGATGTTTATGCATTGGCACCATATTTAGATTTGCTAAACCACAGTCCAAGTGTTCAGGTAAGAAACTAAAAATGGATCGCTTAATTTCTTTATTTGTGAATGCACTATCTTGGTAGAGTATGCATTTATGTGATGGATTAGGAGTCTCTGGAGGTCAGTGAGAGATCACATAGTGGGGGAATTGTCTATTGAGGAGACGCGCAGCCTGAGTACACATGGTTTGTATCTACCCTGGAGCTGGTTATTCAGCCCAAGCAGCTGGTTAAAGATGATTGAAATGTTTCAGTTTATGTAGCAATGTAAAGGTACAGGGAAAGCCCGGAACCACTGGGTGAGGTTTGTATCCAGGGTAGCTGTTGGGAAGAGCAGCTTGTAAATACAACCCTACTCTGATGTCCTGAAAGGCTCAGCTCCTGAGACAAATCTTGAGTTACATGGTCTCTGTATTATTTCACCTCTGGCTGAAGCTTCTGGGCAGCCTTAGGAAAGTGTACAGAGCAGTTCCACTTTATGACAGGCACTATGTGCCAACATAGAGCTGGGGGAGCACAGAAGTGGCCAGCTCTGCGTGAAGCCATCTTTATTTGCGAATTTGGGGCCTCCTCTGTAATAAGTCTACAGGGTGGGTGGCACATTCTGCAGACTAAGGTGTTGAGGTTTGTTCTTCTTTTGCTAGTATTTATAGAGTAATCCTGGTGTGGAATTGTCTGAACGGGTTGCCTTTTCAGACATCTGTAACACTACCTGTTTTGTTCCAGTGTGACAGAAGTGTTCAATACTCTTGGGTTTTAATATTCAAGCTCTGATTCATTTTTCACCTTGTATTCCTGCCAAGAGTAAAACCTTTTCTTTTTAACTTCTCAAAGGTAAAGGCTGCATTTAATGAGCAGACGAGAAGCTATGAAATTTGGACAAGTTCACAGTGCAAAAAATACAAAGAAGTATTTATCTGCTACGGGCCTCATGATAATCAGCGACTGCTGCTAGAGTATGGATTTGTTGCCATTGACAACCCTCACAGCAGTGTTTATGTCTCATCAGGTTGGATTTATAGATTGTCTTGACGCTGAAAGAAACAACAGTAGAGAGCAGAGAATCTGAGAATATTAATGCTGTCTGTCTTCAACAGGAGATGTGGGTAAAAGGGGCTAACTAGAGAATAGTGAAGAAGTTAATGCACTTGCATATATATATGCACAATGCACAATATGAACAATGCTTATTAAGGCATTATGATTTTTTTCTTAGTACCATCAAAATATTTGTATGTATTTCCAAGAAGTGGAATAGAATTTGATACCACTTTGAACTGCATAGAATTTAAGGATTGAAAGGATTTAAGGATTGATTAAAATTGAAAGTGTTCTTGCGTAACTTTTCTTTTTGTAAAGTTTCAATTCTTACCAGCATGTATGTAAAGTTTCCAACTGGATGTCTTAGATTGTACCATTGACTTCAGGATTTAAACCCTGATCGCCACAAACTGAAGTTGCTGAGTGTGGTTCATAACTTCTGTTTGAGTCAGAATTTCCATTATAAGGATACAATCCTGGAGATTGCTGATAGCATTTGAGAAATACATTTTTGATTATGTTAAATTTCACCAAAGTGTGGCAGGTTTTGCTCTTTGTCCTGTAGCTACTTGAAAAATATGATTGAAATGTCATTTCAGAATCAAGGATTGAGAATTCTTCTACGTAACGCTTATTTAAATATCTAAAATGTGTTTTTATGCAGATACGCTCCTCAGATACTTTTCACCACTGGACAAGCAGAGAAATGCAAAACTTTCAATTCTGAAGGATCATGATTTCATAGAGTAGGTATTGGGAGTTTTTTGTTTCCCTGTGAGCTTTCTTTTTAGTTTTTCTGGGTGTCCAATTTTTCTTCCAATATCAAAATCCAGCATAAAATAATTATTTGTTTTTTTAACAAACTGATTTGCATGCTGTTTGTGAGAGAATGTAGAAGTTCTGAACACCAATATCAAAACTTGAGATAGGCTTCAAGGTCCAGATTGTCTTCTAGCTGTGGATAGCAGCAGAGTAAGGGGGGTCAGGGAGTCTTCTAGTTCCGAAGACCAGGTCTTGCCTTGTTGACGCTTGCCAGGAAGAAAGCTATCATACTGTAAAAGATCACCTATACTTTCTGCATCTCGCCTCTTCTGACTTTTTAGAAACCTGACCTTTGGATGGGATGGACCATCTTGGAGACTCCTCACAGCCCTCAAGTTGTTAAGTCTTGGAGCAGATGAATTGTAAGTTTCAGTACTTTTTGAATACTTAGACCATGTGCATGTGCCATTTTTCTTTATTTACTCTTTGCTGGCTGTGTGTGAGATACTGGTACAATTGTTTTGTATCCGTCTCCTGTGTCATGGACTCCAGGTGAGAATTGAAAGAAGAAAGGCAGAGAACACTATATAATGTAAAGTGATTGCATAGTTGCTGCTTTGGTCTTTTGCTTTCTTGTATTAAACAGTAGGCACGCTCCATTGTTTTCCATTTCTATTTTGAGAACCAGATATTACTTTAATGTTCAGACTCCAGACCTTTTTCCTGTTGGTTTGATGAGACTTTTAAATGCTACTGACCTTGCTTGATTTCTTTAAAGCATGTGTTCCGCAGGCTGCTTCTGAAATTCTAGGGCCAAATAAGTTGCTGAAATTCATCGCCAGTGACTGTCAGCACAGTTTTGATCCTTTGTTCTAAATGGCAAATTTACCTCAAACAGCATTAATAGAAAATGGCTACCTGTGCTTTGCTTGTAATAGTAAATAATGAAAAAAAAAGTTTTGTTCAGAGCTGATTATGCTTTGAAGATTCATTGATGAGTGGAATAAGTTGATTGTAAGAACTAAAAATAAATCCCTGTGGTACTGGTTTTAAGCCCATGAAATATGTCAGTATGTGAGGTGAAGTTTAGTGGAAGCCATGCTATGAAGTTCTGAGTGAATAGCTTTTATCCTCCTTGTTGCTGCTGAAGTTGGTGGCAGCACAGCAGAGTGGTAAAGACCAGAAGCATTTGTCTAAGTGCAGACTGTGGCTTTGGCTGAAGGGGTGGTGGTGGAAGATTGGACGTGCTCCTGCAGACCCTTAAATGTCTTCTGTTGTGCTTGCCTTATCAGTCTCACATCTGAATGCTGTGTGCCTTTTTCATGTACGCTGACCCTACTTGTCTTGTGCCAGCAATGTTATTCTTAGCATAACCATATGTTTATCGTTCAGTTGGGGAGTACAAGAAATGATTGTGTGTTCAAACATTTTTGTTGTAGTACTTGCTGGAGGAGAACGCTGCTTGGTGATGTAATTTCAGCCAGAAATGAACAGCAGACGTTGAATATAACAGCAAAAATATGCCATTTTTTAATAGAGGAGACACAGCGTGCACTTCTCCAGGTAATTTGATTGGGAGAACAAGGTAGCCCAGATTACTTTCTCTCCTAGCATGAATGTACAGCAGTGTAATTTTCTGGAATGAGAACAGAGTGAGGAAGAGAACTGACTGCTCTGGGGCGGTGTAGGATTTGTTTCCAGGGTGACTGACAACACTGAATTGCTCAGCAGAATTTGTGGCTGCAGCAAAGAGAGGAACCACATTACAAAGCTTATACAAAGCCGTGTAAACAAGCAAAAAGTTTTCAACCTTTCTCTGCCTACAGTATCAATGTGTTTGTTGGGGTTACCTCTTAAACGAAAATGCAGGTTTGTATGAGTGGGCACATAAGATGTTGCAGACCTGCCACGAGTGCCTTGCTGCAGAAAGTGAAGGCTGTGTTCATTAAAGCCAGTCAAGCTAAATGAACTACCCATGTCAGCCAGTCTCCTGTGAGGGAGGTCTGTGCTCTTAGAAAAATAATCTCTCCTTCCTTTCTGAATCTTGGCAAACACCACGTGTACTTAATGTCAAGTTGGATAGCTATCATGGAAAAAGGTTATTAAAACCACACTTTTGCAAAAGAAACACATATTTGCACAGAGTATGAGGGGAATCTGGTCTTGAGCAACATCTTGAGGATAGTATGGACTTAGGAGCCTGACATCAGATAAACATTTCCCTTCTTTTCCTCTCCATGTTTTCTACCTGCTTCCTTTCCACATGATGATTTTTTCGCTTTCTCCCCCGCTTTCTCCCCCGCTTTCTCCCCCCCATTTTTTTTCTTCTTTTACTATTTTTAAGTTTCTCTTGTGGAAGATTAAAAAAAAGTACTATTTTGACATAGTTCATGGAATCTCTACCACAGGTGAGCTTTCCACAAGTTTTATGTTCATGTCCTGTATTAAGTAAACTAAATTTTTAGTAATTTCATCCCATTTGTATAAACTTCAGATTTCCCAGTTGAAAAGGAGCAAAGAGAACCTCAAAAACCACCTGGCTTTGGTAGAAGCACTACGCTTGGAAGATCTGAAGATACTACAAAAATCAGCTGAGATTCTTTGCAACTTGAATGTGGCAACAGCTTGACTCATCGGGAGCCGTGGTAACTGTGGCTGATTGGGTCTCGTTAGCCGCAGATGTGCCTTGCTCAGTTGTTTTAGTGGACCTGAGCAGCAAAGAATAATGTAAAAAGTCATCAGAATATGACTAGTTTTGTTCACGGGGTCACACAGGACCCAGAGTCTTACTTACTCCTTTGCTGACCTTCTTCGGTAATATGAAAGGTTAGTGCAAACAGTAGTGGGGAGCACAGGTGGCTTTCATCATATGTCATCCAGATCATAGCTTCTGTGAGCAAAACAGCTTCTGGGTTAATTTGAGCAGCCCCAGGATCGTGGGGTCCAGCAGTTTACAGCTGCTTGTGTAGCTAAAGTATTGATCGTAGGGTCAAGCAGATACTCCTCAGCGTGTGTTTGAGCTCTGGCACGTGACAGAGAGGAAGACGACAGAGCCACTTAAATTTGCCCTGCACTGATCCTTTGCATTTTCCCTGAGATTTGCATGTGTCCCCAAAACTTAGCAGTTCATGTGGGGCCCGTTCGCTGGTGGAGTAATAGATGCAGGCTAAAGCACAGATCAGTGATCTTGTGACCAATTCCAAATCATTCCTTTCGCAGTTTCAGCCCAACCGTTTCTCGAACATAAGGAAGCATGAATTTCCCTCGTTTACTTTCAAGGCTCCTCCAAGAGTCACTAGCTCGTGTTCCGACTCCGCCTGCTGGGAAGGAGAACTGAAAGGATGTATTGCTTTGAGCTCTGCTTCTTGTTTGGAAGACCACCCAGGCGATTCGTTCTGTTTCCATTCCATTCTGGTGATCATGTTGAGAAATGTCTCTGTCCTGTCTACAAGGGGATAGAGCTGCTGCAGGTCTCATGAGCTGCCTTTCAGTATTAGTTCTACCCAAGTAGGGAGCTTGAGCTCCCGATGTAATTTAGAGAAGAGAGAGACTTTTTCAAGGGGCATTTCAGAGCAGGACCCTTATTTAAGCTGTATAAACTTTATTTGTGGTTGTGCTGTTACTATTTTCCATTTTCGGGGGAATCACATTTCGCAGAATTTTTCATTACTTATTTTTAGCATTTTTTAAGAACTGTGTTTTTAAAGAGTGTTTATTTTTTTGTAAATATATTGTTTTACTTTCTACAGGACTTCTCTATTTTTGAAATCAGTGAAATTTTCTACAGCAGTAAAGGCATTCTGGCTAATGATATAATTTAAAGAAGAATAAATACTACAAGTGAAACCTGTTAAGTGTTCTAGATGAAATGCACTTTTAGACTTTTGGTACCTTGTGAACAAGAATGTTACTATGTGAAATTGCTTGGATTTGAGAATTGCAAGGGTTTTCTCTGCTTTTTTTTCTCTGTCAGTCTATTTGGGACAGGAAATGTCTTGATACCTGGAGCTCTGAGAAAGGCCTTTCCTTCTAGAAGGATATGTTGGTTTAGATTTAAAGACTGGAGGAAATGAGAAGAGTAACCGTTTGCTGTTACTCAGTTTCCAAACCCAAAAGTTCTTGGTTTTGAGGTGCCATCTTCATAACTCATCCTAGGATTAGGAAATTCTGAAAATAGGCTGTTTTCTGCCTTGTGTTCTCTAATGTACTGAGACTCTTGTACTCTCGGGCTTTCTGTATTGTTCATACAGCGATGCTGACAGTGTGTGGTTACTTTACATTTCACAGCAGAGGGCAACTGAA
This sequence comes from Steatornis caripensis, assembly GCA_013398225.1. NCBI lineage: Eukaryota > Metazoa > Chordata > Aves > Caprimulgiformes > Steatornithidae > Steatornis > Steatornis caripensis. The sequence goes on along the minus strand of VZSC01008969.1, from coordinate 395,244 downwards.
GTGCTTTCTGGAGCTAGAAGTACATTTATTACATCGTTTGGGCCAACTTAATTCCATGTTTGCCTAGACTGTGGTTTTAACCCCTGCAAGTCACTCGGCACCATGTTTTATAGTCTGGTCAGTCNGAAGTACATTTATTACATAGTTTGGGCCAACTTAATTCCATATTTGCCTAGACTGTGGTTTTAACCCCTGCAAGTCACTCGGCACCGTGTTTTATAGTCTGGTCAGTCCCGTTCTGAAGTACTTCCTGGGATGAGATGACTGTATTTGGGAATGCAATCTCTGCTAATCTCGCTGAGGGCAATTCTCATCGGCTCGCGTAAGGGTCCTTTTGTGCCACTGAACGTGTCCGCAGCAGAGATACCAGAGCTGAGACCCTGATCCTGTGGCTGTTGCCCATTCGTTTTGATTAGATCTGCAAAAAGGTCTACAGTAGTCACGGATGACATGAAGAGGGTGGATGACAGAGAGGTTGTGGAGTCTCCTTCTCTGGAGATATTCAAAACCCGCCTGGATGCATTCCTGTGCAACCTGCTCTAGGCTAACCTGCTTTAGCAGGGGGGTTGGACTAGATGATCTCTAGAGGTCCCTTCCAACCCCTACCATTCTATGATTCTATGATGGTGACTGAGCATTCACAGTGCAAGAAGTACGGGCTTTCGAAGGCAGCATGAAGAAGTCAGATTCAAAACAATGCGGTAACAATTCTGTTGAGGTTAGTAAGGAATATGGATACGTAAGTTGACATGAGTGCAGAGCACATACGCATGTGTTGTGGTTTAAACCCAGCTGGCAGCTCAGCCCCACGCAGCCTCTTGCTCATTCCTGCCTGGTGGGATGGGGGAGAGAATCAGGAGGGTAAAAGTGAAGAAAACTCGTGGGTTGACATAAATACAGTTATATTGCAAAGCAAAAGCTGCACACGGAAGCAAAGCAAAACGAGGGATTCGTTCACTACTTCCTGTGCGCAGGCAGGTGTTCAGCCATCCCTAGGAAAGCAGGGCTCCATCACGTGTAACCGTAACAAAACACCATCACTCCAAACGTACCCCCTTCCTTCTTCTCCCCCCAGCTTTATATGCTGAGCATGCTGCTGTATGGTGTGGGATATCCCTGTGGTCAGTTGGGATCAGCTGTCCCAGCCGTGTCCCCTCCCAGCAACTTGTGCACCCCTGCCTATTCGCCAGTGGGGTGGTGTGAGGAGCAGAAAAGGCTGTGACTCTGTGTAAGCCTTGCTCAGCAATAAGGAAAACATCCCTGTGTTATCAACACAAATCCAAAACGCAGTGCCATCCCACCTACTATGAAGAAAATTAACTCTATCCTAAACAGCACAATATGGAAGATAGTTGCCAGCCAGGCAAACAACTTCAGTCCTATGTAGTCCCCTGACTGCAAAATGTTGAAGGTTGGGAGGTTATTCATAGGATCGTAGAATGGTTTGTGTTAGAAAGAACCTTAAAGATCATCTAGTTCCAAACACCGCCTGCCCCTTACTGATGGTAAGTGTTGTGTATGCTTGGCCTGTGCTTGCTCTTTTCAGGTGATTGTGACACTGGGAAACAAGGTACTGGGCTAGAGGAAACGTTCTGTGGTTTGATGATTACAGTTGAACTGCTTGACCTCTTTCTTTTAATAAAACCTTTTGCTAAGAACAGATGTTTTTCTCATTTTATAATTTTATAATGAGATGATACCATAGTTAAGATAAGGATGTTTGGTGGTTTTTTTTTCTTTTTCCTTTTTTCTGGAGATGGCTGTTTTAAGAACATCTTCTATATGATGGGTGTTGCAAGATGGGTACTAGTTTGGCAGAAGTTTATTTGCTTCAGTATTGCTCTATAGACTACATGTTTATACCAGGTGGTTTGAATACGAGCTCCACTTCTGTAACTCCTATGCTCCCTGGAGGGATTACAGGAGGGGGCTCTGGCAGTGCAGGAGAGCAGGCAATCTGAAGTGCTGGTTGTCTGTAGGGCCCCAGCTTTACTTTAAGCATTGTAGCAAGTGTTCTGAATGAAGCCACGTGTCTTTAATGTCAAAGGCAAAANGCTCCCTGGAGGGATTACAGGAGGGGGCTCTGGCAGTGCAGGAGAGCAGGCAATCTGAAGTGCTGGTTGTCTGTAGGGCCCCAGCTTTACTTTAAGCATTGTAGCAAGTGTTCTGAATGAAGCCACGTGGCTTTAATGTCAAAGGCAAAATCCTGCCTGAATAAACTATGGAATTGGAACTGGTGCTTTTGTAACACACATCAATAGCAATGGATTTTTAACAGGAACGAAACAGCAGGTCATGATTCACCATTATGTATATATATGCCTAGTCAGCAAAAGCTTCAGTTCTTTTTGAATCAAACCTAAACTATGCGCAAGACAGGGCATCCTAAGCTGGGCTAAGAGCTAGGGTGCCTGGCGAAGTAACTGCACCGGAAGCACTCTCCAGCTGTCTTACAGAACACTAAATCGAGTTTTCAAAGAGCGAAGATTCTTACTCTCAGCCCCTGCTTTAACTAGAGCCCCTTTGAGCTGCAAACAATCACTTGGTTTTAGTGACGTGCTGTTAACATTTGGCTCTGGCTCTCTGCTACTCTAAGAAGGGATTTAGCCATGATCTTAGTGTGGAAAGACTGCATTTCCCTCTTTGTGTAAATTTCCTTTCAGATTGTGTCTGCAAATCTCAGCAATAGTAGCAATAAACCCCAGCTTTTTACTGTTAGCAGTACAAACCTCGTATAGACCATGGCAGCAAGCTAGATCCTCTTCCAGCCTGTGCAGTATTACTCAGAGAGAGCTAAAGTAGGACTGCATTCTGTGACTGCAGTGAAGATGCTGGGTTTGGGTAGGTGTAATGAGGGAAGCTTTATTTCTTGTGGTAAGAGACAGAAATAGCACAGCTTGATTTTTTTTTTTATTTTTTTTTTAGTTTTTGAGAGGAGGGAGTTGATTTAGTGCAGTCTGAAGTCACTGAAAAATGATAAACATGAAACCTCATGACAGTATCTTTCATGTGTTATTTTATGTAAATACAGCATGGGTTCTCTTTGATCTTCTACAGAGAGTGGCTTCTAGTTTACAGTATTCTACAGCTGTAATGTGTGGTGATCATCCATCACGGCTAAGTGCCTTTAGACCTGTCTGTTTCAGGACAAGATAAGGGAGTATCAACTCTCATACCCTGATAATTAAAGCTTTTAGGTACGCTATGAAAACATTTCAAAGATGACATTCCCAAAGACAGAGCTTTTAAAAATTATGTCTCCCAGGGTATCTAGCCCCTCCCTGCCTAGAAGGTAAAGAATACCCCTTTAAAAATGTCACACTTCGGCATAATTTGAAGTGTTTGTTTGCACTCAGTGCATCTGTGACTAAAGAGATGAAGATAATGGAGTCTAGGACGAAGGACAATTGTCCCAAAAGAAACGAATGATGTTTTTACACCATAAATACGAACCAAAATTGTTGAAAGATTTACAAGTTTTCCCTCAGCTTGGGCTAGCAGTTGGTTTTGAACAACCTGAAGTTCGTGATTTTTACAATTTTGGCACAAAAGCAAGGACTTCACAGCTCAGTGACTGAATTCAACTGGAAGAGCTTGCTTTTATTCCTGCCTGTAGCAAAGCTTAGGTGGCATCAGTCTGTTGCAAGCTGGAGTGAAAGGAAAAGAACACATTTCCAATTCATTGTACTGAATATTTCAGTGGATATCTATAATTCCAGAATTAAGTTTTAGAAAGCACTGTAATGAGCTATATTCAGTGGAAAAGCAAAGCTACCGAACGAACTCCAAATTAACTGTGTAAAACTGATGTAAAACTAATGCAATCTCTGTGCTGTCCACTAGATGATGCAACTGTACTACAGAGAAATAAGAAATGACAGTATATCCACACACAATTGTAATCCTATTTACTGTATTGTATTTTTAATAGTAAGTGTTGTCTTCAGTGATACACCATGTTTGTTCTTGGATAAATAGTTGAAAATGCAGTTTTCTTTCTGCTAATTTCAAGTGAAACGTGAAGCTTCGTCTTCTCTCAGTTTTGTTGTATGTTAACTTTTTTGGAGTTGCTCCTCTCTCAAGTTGAATCATGTTGTTCTTTGTTGAAACTAGAGACATAACTAATGCTTCAGATCGTCTTTGTGAAGTTAACTTAACCCTATGCAGCGGAGAACTGTCTGCTCATCTGTTTTTTCTCCAGAGATTAGGGGCCAGATAAATCTTTTGCATGGATCTCCTTCTGTATTGTCCTTTGATGTGACTGACTGAACTCTGATTGAAACATTTCCTCTGTGTGGGGCAATTTTATGGACTCTCCTTTGTGTCAGTTCTCCGGTGTCTAATAGTAGTAAGCTGATGTTGGACCCTTTCCTTCGCCGGGCATTTCTTCACTGCCTGTTTTCATGACTTTTGGCTGCTTATTGCTTTTGATGTGTGCTTGTTGCCTTGCTCACTTTCCCAGGGGCTTCTGAAACAGCTGGTGTGTGTCTGTGCTGCATGTTCTTAGAGCCCCTTCAGATTGTCCCAGTTGCCCTATAGCTAAAAAGAGAAGTGGAGGGATCTGCTGCTTGCTAAGCAGCACCGGTTTCTCTTGAAGCCCTCTCTCCTTCTCCTTGGTTCTTCCCTGCCTCCAGTGCTGGACCACACTGCAATATGCAGGTCTTGATGTTACTGAAGTGGATTGGGCTGTAGTACCACCCTGTGCATGGCAGGAGGCAGGTATTTGCAGTGCACTTTTAATATAAGAATGTTTTTCCTCTTTACATACACCCGTACTTGTTCCAATGTGGCAGGGCCGGCTGTGTCCAGTGCTTTATGTCTCCACTAGGATGCCAGAGTTGGACTGGAGAAATTGCCAGATGAGCACCGTATCCCTTGCAGATACATCCAACAGGCACTGGATGTGCTGTTTTAGCAGCTCCCTCCTGCTGGGGCTGCTCTGGAAGGAGCCGGCAATGGCAGTTTTGCTCTTTTGACCCTTGGCAGGCAATGATGACTATGGAGAGGACAGACGGACATTCTCAGCAGGAGGCTGGGGCCGTGCCTGTCTGTACCACCCTGCTTGGGCTGGCATCCAGGGCCCGTATCTCTAGCCGTAAGGAGTCAGCCCACTTTGCAGCGAGAAAGTGGCAGTGAATTTGTGTATCCTTCCCACGAGATGAACTTTGCATCAACAGAGATGCTTTGGTGTGAGTGGGCTGGCCTGCAGAGGATGTTGGCGAGAGATCACAAGGGACGATGCTATCCCAAGATAACTCATGCTGCTCTGAACTGTTTCTGATGAGTACTTAGATGCTGGGCTAGCCAGTCCCTGGCTCAGGAGTGAGAAAGCACCGTGTAGGTCGTGGGAGTCTCCTAAAGGCCTACTCCTAGCAGTGTGCAGCGTGGGCTGGGCCCCGGAGGTAGAAGGGGAAAAGTGGACTAGGACAGGAGGGGCAGAGTTGTCCTGCTGGAGAAAGAATGTTTTGTACAGTATTAAAGAGCGTACACTCCTGTTTGGCTTTTCTCTGCCTCTGAGTTCGTGTGGATAACTAGACAGTCCTGTTGCTCAGTCAGAAATGGTGTGATGGCCAGGGTGGCCATTTCTGTGCAGACTGGAAAAGGAGTGGGAAAATGAGAGGGGTAAACACACAATCTGGCACAGTAACCCTTAGAAAATCATATGGCATGAGGCAAGTATGTACATGTGTGTCTGTGTGCCATGCTGTGGTTAGCCAGTCCTGTCCTAGCTTCATGAGAGCAGGGCTATTGGGTTTATTTGTCTGCATAACCCTGGTTTGGCATGTTTTCTGCAGTCTTAGAGCAGGGGCCCTAAGCTGAGGGACAGGGGAGAAATAACATTGCTTGAACCAGAGCTGCAGTGACACAGGGAGCGTTTTGGTTGTGCTGGTCCATCCAGGTGTCCTGCTGCTCCATGCTGTCATGCTTAGATGGAGATTGACATGGATCCTTCTGTGATGCCAGGTGAGAANTTTTTCCAAGAAAAGAACAAGATGCATTGCCGTTGCAGGGGAGTTACTACGGCCTGATAGGAGGATCAGAGAGCATGAATCTTCTTCCAGCCTACTCTGCACTGGAAGCACCAGAGTGTAGGCTGAACTCTTGCACTTGGGGAAAGCTGAGTGTGTGTGTGAGAGCGAGCTCAAATTCCCCCCAGTGCGGTGTGGCTTCATGGGTTAAGAGGTGGTCCGGTGTGGTACCGCTCGGTCTGTCAGCAGATATATATCCCGGCCTTGGCTCTCTTGGAGCACATTATGCCGGAGTCGTGACGGGGCTGACGTCCTGCAGTGTGGGTGGAAGTATCACGGTCACAGGGGGTTTGCGCCACTTCAATCTACTCACTCTTGAGGTAGCTCTTAATGTCCTCCAGTGCAAGCACAGAGGCAAAGCCATAGAGGAACAGCACCGGGCACAGCTGAAGTGCCATGGTTAGGCTGCCGTATGCTGGATTTTTTTACTGAAAGGAGTGTTGTTCAGGGAAAAAACAGAATTTGGTTCTTACTCTGGGACTTCCAGAAGCCATAGAGCTCCTTTGGTGCAGCAGCGACTGGAGTGTGTCTGGCCAGCCACATCTATGCAGTTGGACACTGCACAAAGGCCTTTTATGTCTGCTGAGACCTGAACATGCTGGTCTTAGTGTGTGTGTGCCAGGCAATAGATTTACACCTGCATGCAGTTTGATACATGTCACCTGCATGTGCTTTGGCTACCTGGGCCTTATAAATAGGCACACTTGCACAATAAAGCCACCATGTTCATGCCTGTGGGACTTGCTGGCAAGTGAGTCCCCGGTTTGTGCCTCCCTGAGAGTGATCAGTCTCTTCTTCCTGAAATCAGAAAATCAGAAGGAATAGCCCTGCTAAAGTTTTGAGCTGTGATATCAAAAGTAGGTGGAAACTCCTATCACAGCATTGACTATTTTTATTAACATATTTTTCAAAATTCTTGGGAGAATCACCTGATGAGGATAAAGACCCTCTTCCCCCCCCCTCCCCCCAACCTTAAAAAAAACCCAGAGAAGCACCACTGGAAAAACAATTGGTTAAGCATTCCGAATTTCAAAATAAAATGTTTTTCTTAAAGAAAACGTGCAGAGAATTATTAAACAAAGAAACCATAGACCGTTGCAAAATGAAACAGCATGAAAAATGTTCTTAATGTACCCACACTCTCTGGATAACCCCACTTGCTCCCCCCCAGCCCCCCGCTTTCCCCACTGATTCAAGATGAAAGTAAGATTTGAATCTAAGTCAATAACAAGATGCAACTGTTGAATGTCAAATAGGGGGGAAAATGTGAGTATTACTTGGATAATTCAGAAAACAGCTGCTGCAGCTACACAGCGTTGTGCTAGTTAGGAAAAGATGCTACTCCCCTTGGAAGGAAGAGACAAATTTCTGGTATCTTGGTGTCCTAGTGGCAACAGGCAACACGGTTGTGATGTTGTGTGAGCCCAAGCCAGGCAGAGACCGGGAGGGGAATACCTCTGAGGGTTTGGGCTTTGGGGTCTCTGCGCCATGCTTCCTTCCTCCTAGACACTTGCCTGCCTCTGGTGGGGTGTAGAGTTAGAGATGATGAGGCGGGCAGATATCACGATACAAGGACCTGAGACAAATACTCTTGACAGTCTTAGGTAGTAAATGTAGAGCTGAACGGAGCATGATCCTGTGTTTAAAAGGAGAAAAGGTCAAAAGACACTTCCAGTCACATAGCTTGAGCTCTTTTTACCTGGCTCGATGCTCTCCATGACTGATAAATACTTAAAAAAGTATGGTGTATGCTGGTTGTTAGTGGTTGCAGCTTATATGTAAATCAAGTGCCGCTGACCGAAAGCTCCGCTGTATGCCCTCTTTGCGCTCTGACTACTCCATTATTAGAGAATCGTTCTCTCCATTAGTGCCCTTATATCATGAAGAATGATGTGGAACAGAGGTACTAGCAACTCCCCCTTTGTTTATAGCTAGAAAATATCTGACTGCTTAAAAGAACACGAAAACGAGTTTTGTCTTCCTTTCCTATTGCTGTCAAACAAACTTCACCTCCGCTCTCGGCATCGCATGGAATTTGTCACTGGCAGGAAGCGTAAGCCCTACCTTGTGAATATATAACTTACAGTCGCTTCAGAGGGAGAAAAAAAATCCTTTCATCATGTTCAGTTTTCTTCACTGTTTTATTTCACTTAAAACATCACTCACTACCAAATGGTATTTGTCAGTAGTAATTGGCAAATGCTGGAGGCGGTTTTCAAGGCTGGCTGAATGGAAAATCTCAAAGCAGTTGTCTGCACTGAAAGAAAATATTACATTTGATCTTTTTATGATTCTCGCAGACATGATGTATGTCTGCATTCCTCAGCCTGAAGAATTCTTGGTGTTTGGGTTTCTTTTCCTTTAAATGACAGGAAGTAACGCTTCACTCTTAGTTTGCAGTATTGTCTGAGAATTAACCACAACACAATGGTAATGTACATTTCTTCTTTGCTTTACAGAGATTGTTTTTTGTTAGCCATTTATTGTGGTTTTGCTTGTTGGCAAGATTCAGATCCTCTGAATGATGACTATGGCTATTGTGTTTCATCTGTGTTCGTATTTAAATGTGTATTCTTCCTGATGTCTTCTTTCTAAGTAATGTCTCCCTCAAAGATTGCCCTGCAATAAATCAGCTTTCCCCTAATGCAATTGTACAAATGTATTATTGCTCTCGTCACCTCTGCCCCTGTGCTTTTTGGTCATCAAGGCAAAGGATAGATAGCATGTTACATTAACACCATGGTTCAAGTATGCAGAGCTGGGATGCTCCTAGTGCCGAGTAAAGCCCAGAGCTAGGGAGTAGAGGACACAACAGCAGGTGAATAGTAACTCTTGGAGCCACTGACAGCCTCAAACACTGCCTAAAAAAGCCACTGCTGGGCTCCTCGGCGTTTTAAAACCTAATGGCATGTAAAGTGTAACTGATTCTCATCTTTTAATACTTTTAACTTTGGTTTTGTATATAAATAAAATGCCCATTGAGGGGTTCTTTTACTTCCAGTGTTGGTGATGGCAAATTCTGCAGCATGCTAACGGCCTGGTAGCACAGATGGGGCGTGCAAAATGTCCCTCTGTCCCGGAGGTGAGCGTGTTGTTACTGCCTGCAGACCTACCACCTTGCCTCTGGAAAAGTCACTAATGCCTTGGCCTAGCGATTCCCAAGTGTCTGGTATCCCAACGTGATGCCTGAGCTCCTTCAGCAGTGCTGCAGAGTTCTGAGGGCAGCAGTTCTCTGCAGTAAACGAGGCCTCTTCCAGCCACCTGAAGCACAGCAGTGATGTGCTGGTACCATGGCGTTCTCAACAAAAAAGAAAAATGAGAGAGAAGTGGGCCTGTGGCTTTCCATGGCGTGCTGCTCCAGTGGAGGATGGCTGCCTGGCTCCTTTCTGCTGCTCCTGGCCTGGTGAGGGAAACCTCTGCTTGCCCTGGCACCCTGCGGGGATGACCTCTCTTCTTTCTGCGATGAGCACCGCCAGGCTGGCCCCTGCCATCAAGGTCTGTGTGATGGGCAAGGCTCTTCTCTTCTGCCATCTCCTGCTGGCTGCTGGACCAGAGAAAATTAGCACCACTTGGAGGTCTTTCTAGAAAAGGCAGAGTTGCTGAAAACTTCTTCAGAGAGCACCTTTACTATCACCCAAGGGCCTGACATCTGTCTCTCCCTGCCGGCATAAGGCTGGCCTGAAAATGCCAAGATTGCGTGAAAAAAAAAGTGTGCTGATTTTTGGTAGTGTTTTATTTGCCTTCTGGTTTCCAGCTGTACTAAACTCAAATTTTCTTTACAATAATCAGAAGAAGTGAAGAATGATTTTTCCATGCAAGCAAGAAGCTTGATTCCATGAACGGAGGCTTTGAGCTCTGCAAAAAGCAGAGGCTGTGGGCAGCTCTGAGGTGTAGCGTTTTGGTTATATCACGTGAAACAAATGAAATAATACTAAAATCCTGGCTATCATCTCCTGCAAGAAAACTGCGCTATGTGGCTTGGTTTGCTACGGTTAAACGAAATGGTGTCATTCATATAGATCACGCTCTTGAGAAACAGTGCCTGTAGTGACATGGGGGTGTGTGTGTGTGTACAATATATGCACAAACACACGTACATATACATACAATTTCCTTTTAAATGTCAACACACCCTTCAAAATATAGTGTAATCCCATGGGAGAGAGATGATACCTTATTTGCAAACAATACCGTGTTTGTTTTATTTTGTACCAGAAATGAATTAAGTTGTTCTCCCCCCATGAAGGGTTGCCGGTTTTGCACCGAGTCATTGAGGGACTGTTGGCCAGGGAGGGTCAGATAAGGCTTTTGTGGTTGCAGCTGGAGACCCGATTACCTGAATTAGGTGTTTGGAGGCCTATAGGGGCCTCTCTCGGGGTGTCTGCAGGGTATGTAGTGGGCTGCAAGTGGGCCGAGTCAGCTCACGGGTTGGGAGAGGGGAGCAAAGGGACTGATCGAGGTCATGGCCGCTCCTCAAAGCGTTAGCGAGGCTGCTGGGGGCTCGGGGAGTGTGAGGATGCCACCCTCCATCCACGCCGCCTCTGCCGGCACCCATCCACCCGCTCCCTGGGGTGCTGCCGCCCCGTTCCCCCCGTGTCCAGTGCAAAGCCCAGCGCACAGAGAGCCAGGCTGCTTCGAAACCAGTGGGACCGTTCACCCTGCGCAGCCGGGGCGCTGGCTGCTGGGAACGGCAGTCGCAGACCCATAGGAAAAGGAGGTTTGTTAATTTTGCTGCCTGTGGAATAACTTGGTTTTCATGCAGTGTATCACTTGGTGTTTTCCCTCTCTCATTCGGCTGCAATGAGAGCTCACTCTGTCCTGCGTGTAGGGAATGGGCTCCTGCTCTCGTTGGGCAGAATTCAGTAAGAAATACCAATTTTTTTGCAGCCTGTGACTTGAGCTATTCAGCCACATCTGCTGTGGCTCTGATGATTGTCACTTTTCCACAGTCCCCAAATTAATGCTGCGTCGGAGATTCCTAAGCCAATAGCACAATTAGTTAACAAAACCATGCAAGATCATGAGCAAAATTAAAGGCAAGCTGCAAGTCTTCTATCCCCAGAAGTTTTGTGGGCCTTGTTTAATGATTTTCCGCAGGCAGTTACTGTTGTCTTCGTGTAAATCTTGTGTGAGAGTATTCAGGAATGTTTTGCTTTATTTTTGTCACCAATCAGCAGAACAATGAATGCACAAATAACCTTCATTTTTCTCTCCTCTGTTGACACATGGAACCAAGAACTCAGGGATGTGCATGAGAGATGATCGGTCTTTTACCACAAAAGTGACAGTCAAACATTTTGACCAGAAGGCGGCAGTCATTAGAAGTAGTTTTTTCTTTAAGTCATTTGCTCTAATTTATACATCATGTTTTAGAGCGTAGAAATTCTACAAATGCCTATTTTTACTTGCTTTAATAATTCCTGATATATTTTAATAGCTAAAATACAATTTTTATCATTAAATATGTGTAATTTTAAGATTATTTTAGTATCTGCTTCCAAATGTTTGTCTCCCTATCACAATGCGTACAACTGAACTCACATCAAAATATTTTATTGATTGAATTAATCATCTTAGTGCCCCTCCCAGACAATATATGTCCATGTTCTGCAGTATAATTTCTATGTGAGCCATGCACATCTGCAGAAAGCCATCAAGAACAAAAGAAGTGGAGGTAGGGAGTGCTTCTTCCCTTCCTAAAACAGTTTGTTTATGGTTGGAATAAGCAAAAAGCATTGGTATCTGCCAAGTGTACACTATTTCTGACCTCTTAAGGTTAAATAAATGTCTTTCCTGCTGAATTAATGCTGACTAGAACTGTCTGGCTGTTCAAACTGTTTGAGGTTAAATTCAGTTCTATGCAAAAATAGCCATTCTCCCACCTTCTTTCTAACACGAGGTATTCGAATAGGAGCTATGAGATGCACAGGCCATATTTTGGCCCTTTCTTCCGGAACAGATTCACTCCATCGTGCATTTGTTCTTTGGTTGTGACACTTTGAAGTCAATGGGATATTTAAATTGGGGATTTAATTGCCTTCAAGAGAGTGGTGTCACCTTGCGACTGTTGGGTCGTGGTATATAAAATACTGGTTCACTGCTCAGCAGCAGTCAGAAAGACAAATGGACTATTAGAGGTCACTGAGAAAGGGACAGGGAATGAACTGAGCATTTTTTGGCCTCTATGAAACTCATGAGTGTACTTTCTTTTAGATAGGAATAATAGAACATGTATAGTATAATATAATGCAATGTAATATAAATAATATAACTCACGCTTCTTTGGTTATCACTTCTTGAATACAGCAAAACTAGCAATAATAAAGAGAAGAGCAGAGACTGAAGTGATTCTTGCAGAAAGTAAGTTGAACATACTAGTTTTCCTAAGGTTGGGAAAACAGTCAAATGTGGTAGGAGAGGGTTATGATAGGAGACTATAAAATCCTGAATAGTATGGGGAAGGCAGATAGGGAAAGATTAAATATTCTTTCTCAAAACACGAGCGGTAGGGGGTGCCTAGGGGGACTATAAAGCAAAAAAACAAAAGGGGAAAGTTTTTTGCAGTTGTGCGTAATTGGTTTATTGAGCTTATTGCTGCAAGATGTCCTGGAGGCCAAAAGGAGAAATGGTTTCCAAAAGGGTTGAGGCAAGGACAGAGCCCATGGTCTGGATGCAAGCTGGAACAAGACCATCATGCTTATTCTGTGTTTTTACCCTTTTCCCTCCAGCATCTGTCCTGGCTACTGTCAGAGACTGGACATTGGGACAAATTCTTTTAGTTCTCCTACAGAATTGCCATTTCTTTGTATGTTTTTGTATTCAGAAGCTGCCAGATGGTAGCCTCGCCAATGTATGTTTTGCTGCTCACTCTCTTCTAGCTCCATAGCCATGAAAGGTGCGTTTTGTGCCCATAAGCCACAAAGTGGGCACAGGAGGGGATTTCTACTTCCTGAATGGATAATTTGTGTGCTAAACATTTCTCCAAAGCAGCTGAAAATGAGAGCATGCCATTATACTTTTCAGTAACGCATCTGACAATAGAACTAGTTCATCGCAGCTAATTTCTGAAAGATGTCCATGGGGCTGGACTAGTATAGTGCTTGAGGAGCACGCTGACCAAAAGCAGTAAAATAGTTTGCTTCTGATTTTGCAGAGGGTTAATTGAGAGAGAACACAGACTAACAAACCAAACTACTCATGGCAGAATGAAAGGAAATTATAATATAGCTTCCCAGAATGACGGACTAATACTGTGGTGCTGCAATAAATTTGAGAAAGTTAAAACAAAAGGAGGAATTAGCACAGGTCTGCAATTTCCAGAGGACCAAAAATACAGTGCAGAGCCCACACGTTAACAGGTGATAGGGTTGCAGTTTGGAATCTCGTGGTGTCTACCCTTTTATCTAGACAATTGTACTTACTGAAATGTACAAGTCTCCTGTGTCTGCTTAAGCTGTCCAACTTTGTGACTTAAGAATTACTCAACATTTTTATTATTTAAATCTTAAAGAGCCTTTCTTTGGCAAATACATTCTGGGTTACAAATTTCATTTAGTCAGGCTAAGCTTTTAAGGGAAAAGCTCTGGCACCGTAACAGTGTCCTCCTCCTTAAACCGCACATAATTTAAAACCCTATAATGTTTAAAAGAAAATTACGACCTGTTTAGTGGATTTCAGTGGCATTTCAGTACCTTAGGATCCTGAAAGTCCATCTCAAAACAAAATGGTGTTTTATTTTTGCCATATAGTTCTCGTCCAGATGTTTTGAGACTTAAATGCAAGTTTTAAAAAGTCGTATTGGTAACCTTGGCTCAGTGTGTCTTTCGCCCAAATTCTCATTTCTTAGTTTAAAATTATTTAGAACAGCAAACACTAATGGATAGTTGATTTAAGATTCTTGGTGTGTATGGCTTGGATTTGATGCTTCATCACTTAGCTCCAGAAAGTGTATTTTTAAGAAGCTCATGTAAGACTTGCAGGAAATATATGTGAGATTTAAATGTCAGGTCTCAAGGGAGCTGAGAACTATGCGCAATTGTTTTTAGTTTTCGCCTTGTGTGATTCTACTAATGACGTGAATGCTGTTTTTTGCCTTTTTCTGCTTTTTCCAGGATGCCTTTGCAATGAGATGTTCTGCTGAAATAAGATTCTCCTGTTTGTGTAGTCCATGCATTATTTTAAGAAGAAACCAGATGAACAGTTATGGAAATGTAACTCTGGGGTGCTAGCGACAAGGAAGATAGGGTGCCCCTGTTAAACAGGGAACAGGAATCAGAAAAGCTGACTTCTCCTAGGTCTACCGCTATGTAACCTTTACCTGTCTTTTGCCTGGTTTCCTGCCTGTGAGAACTGGAGCAAAACCAGTACAGGATCCTCTGGACACTATTTTGGCTGTAGGGAGAGCAGAGGGTCCCTCTCTGCTCCCAGTAATCTCTGTGTGGGATTCCCTCACTGCTGTGCGTATTTGTTGTTTGTTTTGGGGAGGATAAAAACACTTGCAATACCTGTTCTGGTAAAGTGATTACTCTGTTGAGTAATCAGCAGTGAGGTATGAATCACAGCATTACACGGTGCTGTTTGCTTTCATAAAATATAAATGATGCAAGAGGGGTCACATCAGATATTTGCTTATCTTTCGGCTTGTTTGAAGACCAAACCACAGCCATGTTGGGATAAAACAACTGAGGTTAGATAGTGCTAGTAGCACACTGTTAACTCCTCTCCCAGCTTACCACGAAAACCTCAGCGCTGATACACTTTTGCAATGTGTACAGACCAGCAGAGTAATTTAAGAAAGTAGCTTACTGTAAAGTCGCAATTGGCTATTACCGAGCAATGTGAGGGAACTGCAAGCCTCTGCTGGGACACAGCGAGAGGTGTAACGCCTGTGCCTTTCTTAGCACGGTCACTCTCCCAGGGGGACACATCTGCTCAGAAAAGCACAACAGCTGGGGTTTCCAAAGGCGTGCGCCATGTGTGCCCGAAGAAAATCGACGTGCGCCGAGTGCCTGATTGCCTTAGGCACCTTTGAGAGTCCAAAGAAAACTTGATATCACGGCTCATTCTTCCAATATACGTACGAAGCCAAATAAATGTCTCAGAGGAAAGAATTTTACAGCATTTTCACTGTAATAATATTTTTTTAATTACGCTTCTGACTGATTTATAGAAGACTGTATCAAGGAAACAAGACATGGGATATGTGTTATGACAGCTCGTGCAAACATACCTGAGCTGGTGCAGTGCTGGCACCAGCGCTGACAGGAGTGCAGGGAATCAGCCTGCAGCACCGGTCTGAGACGCTGGTCAGTTTTCAGGTCATTAGAGATGTTAATGATCTCATGGATTCACAGATGATTAGAGCTCCATCCTGCTTAGCTATTCGGTTAATCAGAACGGGATTTAGCTACCCAACGGTTACCTTGGTTATGCCTACAGCAAGGCATAGACACAACTTTTGACTGCAGTATCAACGTACTTACCATACGTTGCACTGACACAAGCTGCTGCCTTTTGGTCAGCGCTGCCTTGGGTCTCAGACTGCCTTGTGCAACCTGTGCAGGGTCAAAAGGTACCAGGTAAGGATGGCTGCATTTTCGTTCCTGTGTTGCACACACCTAGAGGTCTGCGTGAATCACAAAACAACCACCTCAGTGTCTCTTGTATTGCCAGGGCGTCTTCACAGCGTGACACATTTTAATGTGAAGTCTGCAGGATTTGGGCTCTCTCTGGGTTCACCTGGCAGCGGAGCACTGCTCAGTCCGCGGTGCTTGTCCACAGTGCAGCGATATGGTCAGTTGCATGCTAACACAGCAGATTTCTGGATGAAACTTTATAGGTCAATGGAACAAATGTCATTTTGGGGTATCCTGACTTTGTACCACTAAACGGTGAGAGACAGACTCCTGTCCGGTAATGGAGAGTATGCTGCAATTTTGTTTGTCTTAGTTCTGCTTACATGCAGGATATTTTGAACCCGCTAGTCTCCTGAGGCAACCGCCTCTTATGCCGCATGCACGATGCAACAGTTACGAGATAGATACAGGCAACAGGCCCTAAGATATATATATGGTGTGAATCTTAACCATTTTTTTAGCATTTGCAAGGGCTCTGTTGCCATTTTCTGCAGAGCTCGTTCTTTCTGTGAATAGAAGATGCTGTGCTTTTCAGGGTGTCATTGAGAGTAGCACTCACCTTGGAACCTTAAAATGCGAACTTCTTCAGCCTGAGCTAAAAAAAAAAATAATCCTAGCTCTTGAAGTAGTAGCAGCCAGTCGTGTGGCCCACCCACTGTTCAATGCCGCCAGAGCACCACGCTGAACATGTGCGTCTGGATGAGAAAAAGCCATTCTGGCAATTGCGCCTCTTCCCCTGTTGAGGTTTCCATCTGTTTTCACTCGTTCTGAAGGGATGTGGGCAACACGCCTCTTGAATATTTGAAGATAACTGCACACTTCCGCTCTGAAGAGCAAACAGCTCCTTGATGATAAGATCTTTGACGACATATCGTGGTTTTCTGCAATGAAGGATTGCTCGTGTCCTGTTGTATCAGGCGCTGCACATGGAAGGGCTGCTGCCCCGGCTGATAATGTGCTCACTGGATGCGACATGCCGACAGCCTCCTCCTTCCCAGTGCAGCGGTGGAGAGCTGTACATCCCAGTGACGAGGAAAATGGCAGCAGGTGGCAGGGAAGACGATCAGGACCAAGGGTGAGTTCATATGCTGAGACATTAGCTGTATTTTGGCAACAGTGCTATTCAATTAAAAAGGCAGTGCAGGGTTTTTTTTGTTTTTTTTGGTATTATAATGTTAAATGTGGAATTTACCACAGCACTTTCCAAAACAAACACACCCTCCCATTTGCGTCGTATGAATTGTCTGTACCTGCTCTGATATAAAGCATGATAAAGAAATAGCTCAAACAGATCATGGTGCAAATAAGTGGCAAGATTAAGAAAGATAACTGCTGTGGTTCTGCTGAAGTATTCTTTGAGCTGGATGTACCTCTATAGGCCAAATTTTTATAATTTTACTCACTTCGAACATTAGGTCCTTAGCCCACAAATAGTTCTCCTGGAGTCTGTGAAATGATCTTCTATATCTTCTCCCAGGATAATCTCACTCATAAACATAACATTGATCTTCATACCGATGAGTTAGAGGTACACCTCTCTAATCCAGGTCATCACCTTCTGTCCAAACAAAAATCTTGGCTGCCCCTTAGCAATCTCCTTATGGGTATCTAGCTGTCAGCTCAACAACAGCATCACTAAGAGTGTACAATAGCATCATTTTACCTGTCATTCATTTTATATTCTGCATATTGATGTGGGGCCAATTTCTTGCCCAATTCAAACAGGCAGCAAAATCCCCCTCCCAAATAAAAGCCAAAAAGCCCCAGGGATATTCATGAATAACTTCAGTAGTTTACTGTGGCTTTAATAGGTCTTCATCTGTTAGCTGCAAGCTAGATTACACACAGGATGAGATGCTTATATCTGCCAAACTACCCTGTTATTGCTCCTTTGCCTTGCTGCTTACAAATAAATTGCGCTTGTTTCCTTGTGTTTCTTGCCTACACATCTCTTGGTCTTTACATAAGCTGTAAACATTTTAGAGCACAGGAAGATTTTGTGTGCTAAGCTTGTACAGTACTGAGCACGTTTGGGTCCTAGTCTAAGAGAAAGGCTTGAGGACACTTAAAACCCCAAATCTACATAAAGTCCATAAAAAGCACTGTGGAGCATTGTTTGTTAAACCATGGTACAGGGTCAGAGCCTGGTCATTTTTAACTTGCTGATCTTTTGCAATTCAGTTAAAAAAATAACTTTGTGTCCTTAATTCAGTTCTCGTTTATGCAAAAACTTACTACTTGGATTGAATTACTGGGTCTTCTGTGGGGACACACTGCTGCTATGAAGCACTTTGAGATTTCTTGGCATTGCAGGCACCCAGTGACACAGGCTGTGTCTGAAAACGTGTAACTGCTTCAATCTACGGTGCTTAATATGTCTCTGAAGTTTATCTGGAAAACCATTTTAAAAAATAATCTTTCAGGTTGGTTTTCAGTCTAGAGCATTTGTCCTCTGTTCCAAGGCACAACTGCAGGAAAAAGGCCACTTAATGCTTTTGCTGGTGATTGTAGTTTACAAGACATTAACTTTGCAAAATATCACTACCATTTTGTTATTCAGAAGGCAGACAGCGAAGGCAATCCTATACTTTGCAAAGCAGATGACCATGTCAAGAAATGTATGTATAGCATCACAACTCAGGCCTCAGCCCACACTCTGGACAGCCAAAACTGTTGTGACAGGCACCAACCTATATGATTTATAGAAAACTGGGCTTAGATATTGACTGGTCAATATGTGCCCTTACTCTGGGCCATCACTGGGCTCCTGTACATGCCTGGTACCTTTCCTGGGCAGTGTGACTCTGTTATCTAGCTACTGAGCTGCTGGAGCATGTAGTTTAGGCTTTCCAAGTATCTTTTATTAAGATACTCTCTGCATCTGAGGCAGGTCAGTTATTCCATCTGTGTCCTCCTGGGTTCAAGGGCCAATAAACTAAGGAGTAGCTAGCCTTATTAAAACATCTCTTGAGGCATTCACTGTTGAAAAGCAGAAGAGACAGACACACAAGAAGAATAATGAAACCCTGAATGCAATTCTGCAAATTCTCTGATCACTTCCATGATGGTTTAATCTGAGTCTTTCTGCACGGCTGCCTTGCCCTCTCCCTTATCCTCTCTTAGCAGGGAACAGTCCTGTTTTCCTATCAGCCGTGGCCACTGCATCCATCCACGTGCTTTGCACAATTTTCAGGCTTCTTTTCTCCTTCATTCTTGTGCTTGTATTAAAAGTTTTTTCAAGTTACTGGGGGTTAAAAACCTGGCTTCTCTGCTGGACTGAAGCCTCCAGTGTTACTGGCCCGTGACAGACACCCTTTCCTGGACTGAAGTTAGGTATTACCTCCCTGTTATGAAATGTATACTGTAAAGTCACACTGAAGGTGACTTTTAAAAAGAGGCTGTCATGGCTTTCTGTAATAAGAGTGACACCTATAATCTGGTGCAATCGTTTCCTTAATTCTTCAAGTGTGGGAATAGCATAACCATCTTGGTTTATCAGAGAGTCAGCCTCAAGGCCACAGGAAAGTGTGGTCAGAGAAAACTTGCTGGAGGTTTAATGTTGCTGCTCGGACCATTTCTCA
Organism: Steatornis caripensis; assembly: GCA_013398225.1. NCBI lineage: Eukaryota > Metazoa > Chordata > Aves > Caprimulgiformes > Steatornithidae > Steatornis > Steatornis caripensis. Next base: position 375,999 of record VZSC01008969.1, on the reverse strand, counting down.
TGTTCATTCAACGTGTAGCGAAACATCCCCTAGACCACAATCTGCTGCGGTGAATTCCAAAAGGCAGCTTCTGCCTCGACACATAAAAGAGTTCAAAGGAACGGAGTCCCCTCTTGTGGTTCAGGTACATGATCTCCTTCTGGAAGCCCTGAGGTTCAGGCAGAGGAGGAAACCAGCCAGCTTTATTTTCACTGTTGAGAATGAGTTGTGGTAGCTTAGCAACGAAAACTGAAAACACAAAAGATAGGATGGTTGCCCACCCGCTTTGTAAACTCAGCACAGGTGGCTGAAAATAATACCTGAGCAAATATCACCAGTCACTTCTGAAATTTTCTTTGTATGAACATTTGCTGTAGGTGGTTCACACATCTGTTGGCGTTTGCTTGGCAAACAACCTGCTTTGGAAGAAAAGAAAAAGGCTTCCAAGGAACAATTATGCATTAATTAACCTTACAGATAATGTTATCGGTGTTACTTTTTCTGCCATTATGAAATGTAACACTGTTCTCCATTTTAATCTTAACATTGACACTGCTTGATTAACTTCAGTGCTTAAAGGTGGTGAATTTTTTGGCCTGCATGTTTTGGAGACCCTTTAGTAGCTTCCCCTTGTCCCCAAGGCTGTGTTTTGCAAGAAAGGAAGAGACCCGTTGATCAGGTAGCAAACTGTTCAGTGTCCGTTCAGCTCCCTGATTCTCCTCCATGCATGTGGGCAGCATTTTACTATTTGTGGGCCTCAGTTTTCCCCTGTAACATTGGAAAACTCCATTGTCCCACCCTCAGAGGACTGTAGAATTGCCCATAGAAAGATATATATGTATTGTGGATGCATATTTCTTCCTTTATTCAAATAGGGAATTCAAATTTTTGCAAGCTCTGTTTTAAATAAAAAATCATTAATATTAAGTGAAGTGGTCTACAGAGCGGCCTGGGGAAATCTTTCCGTAACCAAAAAATCTGTCCTTCAGCCTCATCATCGATAGGGTGGAATTATCAATTGCTTTTTTTCATAAAGACAGGGGCCGCAGGCTATTTTTCAGATTGTTGCTTGTTGTTTCTTTCCCTGTTCAAGTTCAGCCTTGAGTGACCAGGTCTGCAGTTTTGGTGTGGGCCTGTCTTACGTATTAATCAACTCAGAATGTTTAATTAAGATCTTCAGGAAGAAACTTGTTTGCAGCTTGATTTTGAGAGGCCCACCAGCAGTTTCTTTTAGCCCTTATAGTTCAGTGCGAAAGAGTCTCGACCCCTGAATAAAGCTGTGGCTACTTTACGTCGAAGAAAGAATGGAAAGATAATTTAAAACGTGCCGCATAAGTATTTTTGGCAAAAATACATCAGACACTTCAGAGCATTTAAGAATGATGTACATTTCCTTGTACTGCCCTTCAAGGTATTGAATTTTTGGGCCTGCCTGAAGTGACGAAGATCCCTGTAGGATCAAACCACCAAGTCCCCCTCCCTCCTTGCCTCCTACACCAGGAAGGAGGTGCCGTCCATGGTTTGGGTGCCTGTGGCCATACCCAGGGTCCGAAGAGGCAGATGTCTGCCTCCTCCTGTGCCCGCAGCTGCAGTCCTCCAGCCCCCCGTCACACCAGGGTTGCATCTGCCCCTCGCTCGGCTACTGCGATCGGCAAGTTTAGTAGAGGACAGAGCCAAGACTCCTTGGTGCCCAGGTCACAAGTAATGAAAAGGCAAACCTTTCCCTACTGCTCTGCTCTGCGACTACTGCTGCATGGTGATATTCCCACAAGATGATGTCCTGCCTTTAAAATAACTTTGTTACGCATCTGCCAAATAGCCAGAGCTTCATGCTCACAGATGTGAAAAGCAAGGGTTTTTTAATAGGAGGAATACAGCTCCCCCGGGGATAATTTCATCTCCGTCAGCTGAGGCACTGCCTGCGCCAGTGTTTAGAGATGCTCTTGCTCCCTTTCCTTGATGAAGAAAAACTAGCTCCTCAGGCCCCTTCCCCCAAGGCTGAAAGCACCTGGAACCACAGGGCTCTTTTGCTCTAACTGATAAATATTTTAAGGTTTGAGCTTCCTTTTGAAAACACTTTTGCAGAAGCAGCGGTTGAGCTCCCAACACAGTGGATCTCATTTCTGAGGCGAGCTTCCCACTTTGCTCCGGCACTTGGTGCTCCGGGATGAGTGTGAGTCCAAAATGGTGGGCATGGCTTGTGACGCAGGCTGGCAGCTCCAGCCTGCAGAGAGTCCCCTATCCTTGTCATAGCGCATGTCAGCACAGCAGGGAATGCGGATCCTCCAACGCATCTGGTCTGTACTCGCTCAGATACGATGCTGGCAGCAGCAACAGCCCGAAGAACTTCAGTGTCTCCTTGGTGTTCACCACCATTACACTCATTAGTGGAATAAAACTCCAACAACATAGCAAGAAACAGTTCTAGCTCCACAGAATTGTGAGTTTTAAAAATTTCATTTTTAAAAATACAGTGGGTAGCTTTAATTTATTGGTTGATTAGATTGGTTGTCAGATGTTTGTACTTAGCATTTGTATTTGTCTTGGTTGGTAAAGCCCTAGAGCGTGTTAGTTTATCTTTCTCTTTTAGCGTATGTCTGTGTGACTACTGGAAATTCTCATCCTGGTAAACCTCCCCCATAAAAGAAACCTTGTAGGAGTCCTCAGGAGGGGAGCGGTGTGATTTTTCAGCTGGTTGCTAGTGGATGTTCCCTTTTCTTTGGAGGCCAGATGTGTATGGACTTCGCTGCACCATCAGCTTTTCCTAGAAAATCACATGCTGATAGTTGTGATGAAGTAAATTTTTTGGTGGAAATCTGACCTCGCTGTTACGTTTGTCTCATGCTTTTGCTCTCCTTGTCTGAACTGCAGCAGCTACATGTGTGAAGAGGCCTGTGTTAGGCACGGTCGCCCTGAAGAGATCACAGCAAACCCGGCCCCTGGGACATGCGGTGCTTCAGAAGTGGAAATTGGACCTCCGCTCTGCAGAACCTGCGTGTCCTTCTGTCCCGAGCCCCCCGCTCCAAAGCTGGCTTCCTTTGGCTGTAGGTGGGGTTTGTGCCGCTGCATTGTTCCCAGAGTCCTGAGCCCTATTTACCCAGCTGGTGTCGGTTCAGAGCACTGTTTAGATTGCTCTGTAGAAAGATTTACCTGAAAGGTTTGCATATTCCAAGAAACCACAATGATTAAGTACGCATGAAAGAAAGCATTATGATGAATAATCAGGACATAATCAATTATACCCTTTTTGCATTATAAATTATGACGCTCCTACTCAACAGCTTTTAGGCAGAGCGTGGGTGTGACAGCTTGAGAAACAGCGTATAGCATGACATGAGACCTGTCAACTCTTAAATGAAGTAATTAATGACCTGCTAAGCATGCGAATTTAAATGTATCAGGTTTTTTTTGAAATATCTCGAGAGTAAAAAATTATTTGCAATTTATCATTTTTATTAGTAAAAACTCAGAATAAGAATACACAAGTGCAACGAGAAATAACACTGTTATGACAAAAATCCTTTATGCTTTTACCACCAAAAAATTAAAATCAAATCTCCCTCTGAGATTCCTCTCGCTCAATATCCTCTTCAGTGTATCACTTTAGAGGTAGACAGCTTTATTTTTGTCCACACAGATTGGCTATATTTTAGGACATTGTCCTCAAGGCCAGAACAAGCTGCTTAAAACTGAAGCTCCAAAGAAAAACGTGGATTAATTTTTTCTGCCAAATCTCTGATCCTAATCCTGCAATATCTGAATCTGTGCAATCCTTCTTCCAAGACTTGACTGTCATCAAAAAAGCACACGTTTCACTTTTAAAGGAAGTTTAATAAAGCATTAGTTTTCATGTGTTTGTCAAGTCTGGCAGGGAAGCAAGACACAGATCTACCATTGTCTCCTTGCTCTGCTCCTGGCTGCACCTTGTTCCGCTAGCTGTGGCTCACTAACCATTGCAGCTTTGTAATTTTGTTATCATTTTATTTTTTGGCATCAGTGCGCACAAGATGCAAAGTGGACAAATCTCTTTTCCACAGAAGACCTTCTTCTACTTCATGGACTAGAAGGAGTTTTTAGCAAAACTCCACCTTATGGGCTATAGTGCTCATAACCAGTGCTGGAAGCTGATGGTGTGGGAACTACTCACCCCAGACATGCTCAGGGACAGTTTGTCAACTCAAGCTTCCATCTGCTGATACAATCCACTTTCTGGTGTGTGTCCCCTTTTAACAGGATCTTTCTGAGTGTAAAGCAAGTGTCTCTAAAGGTTGTCTCTTGGTCCCCTCTTTTCATCTTTTCCTCCTTCTCAGATGTTGTTCTCTTCTGCCACTCTTTGGGGATTGCTATCGGGGATATTAGGTGGCTGGCGGGGAGTTGTGGCTGTTACCTCAGCCTCTACACTTATTTTTGGCCTAAAATGAACATTTAAACAATTTTCCAGAATTTGTTAACATTAGCTGTCGCAAGTCTGGCTGTTTATAACATGCCCTATTCTTACGAGACAGTTCTCTGCAAACTTCATTGACTATTTTGTTTGAGTCCTTGTTCAGGTGGCTGTTCTGGTTATATCAACTGGTAATAATGGACGCTGCGTCTGGTCTATGCACATCCCTTCCCTGAGAAGCCTGTCCAGCAAGGCTCATTGTTGCATAAGCAGCGTGCAGCATTGCCTGAATAGATGTGATTATTATATGAAGTCCTCATCCAACGCTGATTGACCCTGCCTGGGGCTATGACTATCGAGCTTGAATGAATTCTTCCATTCCCTGAAAAAGCCGCTTCTTAGACCTTGTTTCACTGAGCATTACTGTCCTCCTTTCTCTCTCTACTTTTTTTTTATTCATATACTCCCCTCTACATCTTTCAACTTTGTGTAATCTTTTCTTACCTTTCCTTGATGTTGCATAATATTTAGGTCCTCATTATTCAGTCTATGCTTATCCATGGATTATCAATGCTTTCTTTGCTCTTTTCTCCTTTCTGTCTGCAGGTTTTCCCTCCTTCATTGCTTAAGCTCCTTTGCAGTTTTCTCTCACATCCTCACGTCATCATGGACTTCATCATCTTCAGGGTCCTTCTGCTTTGGTAGCCAGAGCCCTTGCTGCTGTACATCCCCCTGCAGATGGTACCCAGACCGTTCATCTCTACTGGTGTGTGGGCGAGCGTGGTGCCTGCCTTGCCAACACCATTAGAAAGGGAGTGGGGAGGAGGTGCAAGCTGTGAAGGGAGCAAGGATGCAGGGGAACCGGGAGAATCTGAAATGACCCATGAGAGCATGTGGGGGGGACAAGTTCAGCTTCCAAATGGAATAACAGCGTTGGCGAGTCACGGGAAATGAGCAACATGCTGATAAGAGCGAATACACTGGCAAAGCTGGGTAGTTTCTTCGAGCAGGGGAACACCCATGAACACCCATGGTTTGTGCACAGCTGTTTTCCTTTAGCGGTAGTCCTGAAAATGCACGCTGAGTGATGTGTGTGCCCAATACTTGAAAGCCAGTGGTGTGCCAGCATTTCTGCCAGGCTCCGCCTCGTCCTGAATGTTTTGAAGGGAAGCTGTGAGGCTGAGGTGTCCAAGGGCAGCAACAGGGATATCTGATCTCTGCGTGAAATCATGAAACTGTCTTTGCGGGGTGGCATGGGCTGCCCGCAGGCTACCCTGGGGCTCTGGAGAGGGTTGCCTTGGTCTGGGCTCCTGTCGGAGCAAAGGGTGTGGGTGGTCTCCCAGAAGAAGAGAAGCAAATGGTGTCGTGAAGTACAAGGACCAGGGTGGGATCAGATCATCTCTGTGCCATGACATCAAAGCACTGTTCTTGCTTGCTGCACTACTCGTGTCGGTGACTATAGCCGGTATCTTCCGTGTCTGAATGTATGGCTAAACTCTGATCTTCCCCCTGCCCCCTTGCAAAAACAAAGAAAAAACCTAGATAACAAGTGAACTGTAACTGTTCTTGTAAATTGAGAAGGCTTCTGACAGCATGTGGAATACTTCCAAATTAGTGTTAATGTGTGAGGGGCAGCATATACAGAGACTTTCATTGTCTCCCTGAAACAACACTATGCATTTGTGTTTTGGTACAGTAAATCTTACGTTTTATATGGTTTTGAATCCTGAATGTTTAAAATAAACAAGGCACAGAAAGGGTACACTTTAATCTCTCTAATGACAGCTGGAATATAGAGTGAAGCT
>VZSC01008969.1:285467-362498 GCA_013398225.1 Steatornis caripensis | reverse complement strand
TCTCTAGAGGTCCCTTCCAACCCCTACCATTCTATGATTCTATGATTCTATGAGAACATATCTTCAAAAGGTTGTAGGAAATTCATTTAAACAGTCAAGTGAATTTTCATGGGAACTCTCTATTTCAGTCGCCCAGAATTAAAAATATCAGTAATTATTTAATGAGTTGCCCCATTTGGCTGGGAAGGAAAATTGCCCTGTGAAATAGGTAATAATCAGGCTATGCTTTCACATTTAGAAATGTATATAGCACACATAATTTGGAAAAATTGGTGCTTCACCCACAGTAGATGGAAGGCAATGCGAGTCTTTGCAACAGACCCTAAGTACTTTTTCTGTCTAGCCAAGAAAATGCCTGAGTATAAGGATACCCAGTGCTCTGGCATAAGATGTCTTTGACCTCACCTCACCCACACAACACTGACAATCTGACCTCAGACTGCTTTCCAAGATTTCATTTTTCTTCCAGGCCGTCACTTTTTACACCTAGATAAAGAAAGAGATGACGCAGATGAACAAGATAGACACATTTCTAAAAACAAAGCTGTGAAGAAGCTCAGTGAGCAGAAGCTATTTTGGGTAGCAATGTACAGGTTGCTTAGTTCTTGAGGGGGATCTTCCCTGTGGCTGAGCAGGCAGTTTTGGATGGTTTTGGAAGCTCGGAGCTGGACTGCGGGTGACCGATGGAGGGGAGGAAGGCTAGACGGAGAAGTGTCTCCTGTACTCCACTGGGGTAGCAATCTTGTGATATCAGGGGTGTAACTATGAAGTATTTTTGTTTTCCTTTCTGCGGAGCAATAAAAAATAACAAGGTCAAAACATTTTGGACTTCTTTTGCCAGCTTTCTGCAGCTACATCATTTAGGTGTCCTATTTTCAAGATTTTCCTGAAGGGGGACCAGAAAATTTATTTTAAAAAAGCCCTTTCCTTTCCCTCCTTTGTTTTGCTTTGCCTTTCAGGTAAGGGTGTGAAAGGGCTTGCACCACTGCCACCTTGTCCAATTCCCCTGCCACTGGTGGGGTGCCAGGCTTTCATGGGTGCAAACCTGCGTGGTTTGGGTCATGAGGCATTCACTCTTGCCTGATGATATTGGGGCCACTTGAGATTTTAGTGCTCCTGATGTTACCCCTACACAACTCCTGTGTTTGCCACACAGATGGGTGGATTTCCCCCAGAGTAATGGACACAAAGGTGGCTCTGCTCCTTCTGACTGAAAATGTGATAGTCATTCATGCCATTCCTCTCCCAAATAAATGTAAAACTCTTCCAAAGTAGGCTCCTACCAGGAGCCTTACCATGATGATACTGTGGAGAAATCAGCTTGTCTTTTAGTGCCTTTGCACAGAAACGAATTGCCATGCAGGAAGAAGTGGAAACTCACTGACGGATGGCGAAAGAAAGCAACGTGAGCAGAACATTGGCCACACTAGGAAACCGCTTTGCTCAGCACGTTTGAATTGAATGCCTACTTTTAACTTGTTTTGTACAAAAAAGCCAAAGAACCCCCCAAGATCCTCATTGTGTGCCTGTGCCTGTCCGTCATTTTGAGTCACTCAACTCCATATGTTCTTCCTGCCCTGCATTTTGGGATGGATTTGGCAGGGAAAAAGGGCAGTGAGAAAGCCATCTGACAAGCCACGCTCATTTAGTTGCAGTGTCTAAGCACAGGTAAGAAGCAGTTGTCCTTGGTGGTATTCGCGCCTGACATGGAGGCTTGGGAAGAGGCTTAGAAGTTTGTATCACTCAAAGGAAGCTTTGGTTTTGTGGGTCAAAACAGCGTTGGGGGCCTTTTACATATCTCGGGGGCTGAACTGTGTTTGTGGCCAGACCTCCAACATCCAAGAGTGCAAAGGGGCAACCAAGCTGGGAGGAAAGAATTTGGCACATGCTGGGAGGAGAAGTTCCCAGTCTGACTCCCCGTGGCTTCCTCCTGGGTTTTTTAGTGTTCAGTCTGCCCCAGAGGACTGGCTGCCTGTTTTCAAGTTCCTTCTGGGAGAGCCATCCTTGAAAGGTTATTGTAATCTGAAAACTGCTAATTCATCCCAAACAAGATGAAGTAATTCTGAGCTAAAAGTTGTATACATGACGTGGTGTCCAAGAAGGACTATTTTGCTTTAAATTTGCATCCTATCTTAGTTGAGATTAATTTTTGGAAGTCAACAAGGTCTTAGGTTTTGGGTGTGTAACAAATTCAGAATTAGGCCCCAGAGATTTATGTCTGAAATTGCTGACGTACACAGTCACAAATTTGTCAGTTTTGTCTTCTTGCCGGTAATTTGCTTACCCAAGGAATTGCATGTTTTTCCCTACGGATCTTTGATGAAGTTAATATGGGAAGCAGCTGGTCAGTGGAACTGGTTAAAAAAGCAGAAGAAAGTTTTCTGCCTCCATTTACATTTTCCATCAAATAAAAGCAATATTTTAAAAGTAAAAAAAAAATAAAATTCTGCTGCTTACATGTAACTCCAGCACCCATACACAGTCAGAGTAGCCACCATCTGTTAAACATATTGCTTAAAACATCTTATTGCCTATGTTTTAACAGGTTATATATTAAAATATGAAGATGCAGCATAATAATAAAGATGCAGCAAAGTTCTCAGACTGTATCAGAGATCTCAATGGTTCTACACCAGCACTGTTGCTAAAAAGCAGGGTTTGATATGCAAATTTTTTATTAATGCAGCAACAATTTCTAGTAATTTGATGTGCCTTTTTTGACTCGTTTGGTTGTGTGGGATTTGGGGATTTTTTTAATGGGGAGAGTTTTCTCTCAAATTCTGACTGTTGGTCAAAGAAGATGGCTACTTTAAACCTAGTGCATTTTGTGCAGAATGGAGTGATTTTTAGCTAGAACAATACCTGCATAAAACGAGAGCCTGAAACCGGTGTTTCAGCTTACCTTATGTTTGTGTAGTTCATTCCTATATTTTCCTGCATTAGCCTGATCTGGTCACTAGATGTTGCTAGGTATCTACATTAGTTCCGACTGTTAACTATAGGGCTTTACAGGTATATGAAGAGAACATCACTTTCCGTAACAACTCCAAGAGTTATCATCTCACTCAGTTTATAAATGTTATCAACAAAAAACCTCCCACTTTCCTCATTTCACGATAAAGCTATGTCCTCCCATATTAATGAACTCTACTGAGCAAAGCAGATTGTCCCATGGCCCAAGACTTGAATTTAATTTTTAACGCTTCACGTGCTTTGGGAAACGTTATTTTTCCGTGTAGAAGCAAAGATTTCGGCAAACAGCCCTCGTCACTTAGGATCTGAGTGTGGCCCACCAGGAACAATGGGCACGACCTTACTCTGGCTCTGCAACGCAGCCAGGGGACCTCTTGCCTTCCCCTGGGCTGCTGGAGAGCCGGTTATTCCTCCTGAGACCTTTCTCGTCAGTGACTTCCCAAGTAAAACATAAGTTTAATATTCCCACCGTGTAACTGCTTCCCAGTACTGCCGGATAAAAGCGGTTATACTTAAATATATAAAAACTAGATGCACCGAACAGTCTCTTGAATTGCTGATCGCTACTGTTTCAGAAAAGGGATTTTGCAAGAATATTGCAGTTGTTTGGGTAACAAGAGGATTTTGGGCTAATGAGTTATAGTCACATAAGTAGGATGGACTAGCTATCGTCTTTCATCTCACTAGTCCTTAGGAAAGGCGAAGGGTGGTCACTGTTCTTTACATAGGATTCACCAGAGGCCTGTAGAGATCATATTCGGGTACTCCCTGAACAAATGTACTCCTTAAATCTTAGTCAAAGCTTAAATCTTAGTAGTGAAAGTTTAAGCAAAGCTTAGTCTTTCAAATGGTAACTCCCATATCATTGGACTTACATATGACAAACAGTTTTTTTTTTTTAATTGCTGAGGCATTTCCTTTTCTTGAAATATTTCCCATATCAACAGTTTGTATACAAGTGTCATGTCTTGGAACCAGTGGAGTGCTTCAGTGAATAATAATTAATCAACAGAGCTGTGCAAAAGTAAATTATATTTCACTCAAAATGTTGAATTCTTAACTTTAAACTTGATATTTAATTGGAGATGAAGGCAAACGATTTCAGGAAAAAAAAGTAATAATCTTGAAAAATTAGAAAGTGTGGAGTAAAGCATTTATATAAGTAATTTTGGACTAAATATAAAAACAAACGTGTTAAAATGCCCTCGTGCTTTCCTTAAGTGTACTTGAATGTTTTGTGTCAAAAACAATGATATTTTTCATAGTGTGTATATTCACAGCAGGTGGAAATCCTCCAGCCAAACTTTGTCTCAGACTTTGTCTCAAGGTTTAGGACTTAATCTAAGCCAGCAGTTCAGCCTCCCCGGCTGTAACAAATGTGATTCATCTCATCCTAGTGGAGGTGACTAAGATCAGTGGGATGAATTCACCTACGTGCACGCCTGTCTCTGTTGACTACAAAGGAAGCCCAAGCGACTGGCTCACTAGATGTTTAACTTCTGGAAGGCTGAAATTACTTGTCGTGAGGCTGAGTCTTTCTATTAAAAATGTTCTCACATTGAAAGTATTGAAACAAAATGTTTTGCTCTTCTTTGCTACCTGTATTTCCTAAACGAAGAAACACCTGAGTGGCTGTTTGCTCTCAGGAGTCAGGGAAATGAGGGAAGAAAAAGAATCAACAAGGGGCAACGGGCACAAGCTGGGACACAAGAAGTTTCATCTGAATGTGAGGAAAATATTCTTTCCTGTGAGGGTGACAGAGCCCTGGCCCAGGCTGCCCAGGGAGGCTGTGGAGTCTCCTTCTCTGGAGATATTCAAAACCCGCCTGGACGCGTTCCTGTGCACCCTGCTCTGGGGGCACCTGCTTTGGCAGGGGGGTTGGACTGGGGGATCTCCAGAGGGCCCTTCCAACCCCTGCCATTCTGTGATTCTGTAACATGACTGACCAGGGCAAATTGTGATAGGCAGCAGAGTACTTGGAAAAAAATGGAAAAGAGAAGGACTCAGAGGAAAAGTTGAGAAGCAGCAGAAGATACTTAGAATAAATCTGAAAACTTTGAATGAAACACATCTTTTCAATTAAATTGTGTCTGTCTGATGAAAACAAGTTCTCTGTTTTTCTCAAAACCAGCTATTGTCAGAAAGAGTTAGCTGAATTGGGCTATCTGAGTCTTTTAATTTATCACCTTAGAACTATGTGGCTTCTTTCCTCCACCAGAAAGATAGTTTATTTGAATCAGTCTGGAAGGCAAGAAAAATCTGAAACCATGTTCTTCTAATTTTTTTTTTTTAAAGTTCATGATGTACAGAAGTGCTAAATTATGTATTATAGGGCTGGTAATTACAGCGTGCATGGGACTGGCAATCCCAGCATTCAAACACCAGTATGATTTCCTTCACAGGATTTGATAATAATTGCTCTGCTTTTCTAAGACGCCTGTAGGTAAATGTTCTTTGCATCCCCCCTGGGAATCTCAGGCTCTCTTTTAACTGAGTCTGAGACCATATGCACCAAAAGATCCCCTAAAAAAGAACTACTTTGCTCCAGGATTTAATCTGGGGGCAACTGTTTCTCCTCTATTGCTGGGAGAAAGGGAAAAAATATTGACCGGCATTTTTTTTTTAGCCTGTAATCTGGGGACATCTGTGGACTTCGGGTCTTTATTTAAGAGGTCTGCTAAAGGTAACAGAATCCGTCAAGCACAAACAACTGAAAAACATTTACCTATGAAGTTTGTATACTAGCGAGCAAAGTAAGGAGGCATTTTCTCTTATTTCATCTTTCCTCAAGCCAATAAGGAGCCTATGAAGGCGGAGTTTATTATGTATTTTTTATAGTTCTTGTATACATTAGTCATCAGTAGGGTGTGTGATGTTTTGCAAAGATGATGTTGCTCTTTTTCTTTTACAGGTGAAGTGACTGAAGCACAGAGAGGCATACTGTGACTTACCAAACGCTGTGAAAGTCTCTCCGCATCTCACGTATGCATAATTGCCTCTGTTCAGGGATAGTTTTGGTTCAAAATGGGCAAAACTGACTAACCTGAGCTCCGCCTCTGGGTTTTGGTGCCCAGATTGCCTTGGCAAGGACCAGATGGGGAGGCAGCATAAACACAGGGGTTAGTCCCAGTCGGGGACATGGATGCTGGCCAGCAACCTGGCCCAGGGCTGTGCTGGCTGCTGGACCACAGGGTGCTGCGGTGTAGGTGGAGGGGCCACCCCCCTGTGCCACGCAGCTCCTTCCTGCTGCAACATCAGCAGGTTTCTAGTTTCTCCTCTGCCCAGGCTCCCCAAGCGCCTGGTCGCTCCTGGTGCTCCCTCTGTGCCTCCTCCTGACCTTTTCAAAGATGGACGGGAGGATGGGGGATGCAAGGGGATGCCCCAGGGAAACAACAAAGTTTTCCGCTTTGTTCTCTCTGCCTGTCCTAATGCTTAGCTGCCCAGACAGTCTCCACTTCCCACAATTCCAGACCTCATGTTTCACTGCCTTACAGTGCGGGGTGGAAATGCTCAGCAGCTTGGCTAGATGGTGCTTCGGGGAGGCCTGTGCAATCACTGGTGCCTGCTTCTAGGGGTTCACCATTTCCTTCAGCAGAGCTGACCGTTTCACTGCTCTTCCCTTCAAGGGTATGCTTCCCAAAAATACCAACCATAACATCTTTTCCTTGACTTCCCGACTCTTGATGCACCCATCTTTCCAAAGCTGCTTTTCTGCATTAAGTATGCTGTGTGCAGCTATGCCCACATGACATTTATACTGCTTTTTTTTTTCTTTTAATTCGAAGCAGGAGAAGGAAAAAAGAAGATTTCCATTGGTAACTATATTTTGCACGTATGGAGAGAAGTCTACAGAGTCAAATGTGTTAAGTATCCACACAGTTAACAACATGTCACTTCGTGAGAGAATTTTCATAATTAATGAACTGGTTCAATTTGCTCTGCCGCTTGACTTTGATTAATACATTTTTGAGTGTTCCCACTGGGACTCTGTCCAGTTTGTTTAGTAAGCTCTTATGTCTATATCCACTTCATGTGTATGGATCAAAGTGTTGGCACCAAACACTGGCAATATTAGGCTATGGTACAGCCATTCTGACTCCACTTAAAAAGAAGATAGCAATATATCTTAAATCAAGTTCTTTGTGACTCATTCGAAAAAAACAAAAAGGAAAGAAATTTCACGCTGTATTGTGTAGAAATGCTGTGACTTAAAAGTTCATCTCACGCAAGCTTTGCCAATTAAAGAGGTATTTATCAATCCAGACAGTAATTGCACAGACCCAAAACTGGCAATTTGTTCAATATTAAGCACTGAGCCGCAAAACTTCCATAATTAACAAACCTAACGAATGTTACCCTTCTTTGTCCAGCTGCAGTGATGGTGGTGCATGCTTGTCTCACAGTTACGCTTTGGAGGTCCCCCCAGCCCCTCGTACGGCACAAGGATGTGCACCAGGTTTTAGAAAGGCGTTGAACCCTGGACTGATTCAAGGCGCAAGGAGGGCAGGCTCTGCAGCACGCATTGAGCAGGGAAGGTGCTGCGGCAGGGGTGCAGGGGCTGCCTGTGGCAGGGGGTGGGGGCGGAAGGGGGTGGCTGCCCCATACGGCTTCCCTCAAGTGCTTCCAGAGCCCTGCCCAGGGATGCCCCTTCCCTCTGCGGCTGTCCTTTGGGCCCCACTCGGCAGCCTCCATCCAGCTGGGACTGAGTGACTCACTTCATGTCTGCCTGAACAGGACGGTCTGACGAAGGAGAAATAACTCATGGCTTTGGGGCATTAATTCATTCCTTGCTTGGTGGGGCTACAATAACCCGTTTCCATCAGCAGCAATATTTAACATTGGTATGATACCAACAGGGTGCAAAGGGGGCACGTGTTGCCGGTATGAAAGTTTCTTTCATAGTGAAAGCGTAGCTGGGAAAAAAATCACTTCTGTTGATTTTCTTCTCAAAGGAGATTTCTAAATAGCATTTACCTCCCAAATGCCATCGGGTATATTCTGTGCTTGGTGTAGGTGTGTAAATGTCGCTGTGCCCGATTAGCATTAATGAGTATGTTGGGGAAAGGGGAGGATTTATCACTTAGTGCGGAGGGCCATCACCAGTCTGTGTGTTAACTCAGGGCTATCCGAGCCTTATTTTAAAGGCTGACATGTGGTGCTGAAATACTTCTCTGGCTCTGCTTCCCGGGGTAGATGTCATCCCCAGAGAGCTGGAGGCATGAAGAGGATCAATGACAGTGTTAGAAAGCCCCCAGAGAAATCCTTTGTAGTAAGAAAATATGAGAAGGCTCAAAACAAGTTTTCAGCTAATGCTGTGTATATATATCCACATCGGCTCAGGGCTCCCAGCTCCGTGCCCTTGGCTCATGGCTCTGCTCTTCCAAATGATGGCAGCTGGAGAAGCATATCTTAAGTCTATAGGGTTTAAATTAATTAGAGAAATTCCCCTGAGCTCAATCTCCGCTTTCTCTGGGGGTGATGGAGACCAGGTAGTTAATCACCAGCAGTAACAAACTGTCATGCCTGCTGCCCTGGTTTTGTTCAGATGTTATAAGGCTGAATGATATTGGATAATGAACAATGGGAGACAAGCTGACAGAAACACAGAAAACACTGGCAGATTTAAGTGCACATTGTTTAGCTACTAGTAGGAGAACGGCCTTAGAAAATATTTATTCTTTTTAACTTTTCCCATGGGGTTCCTGCTCCCATAATACTCCAGTGGGTTTTATGGCTGTTTATTCCCACTCTGCAAGGAGGCCAAAGCCATGTTTGTGTCTAAAGTCTCCACTGGCAGCATTTCTCTTACAATTTATATCTTGTCGCTTAAGAACTTGTAAGCAGTCTCCAGCCCAGCAAAAAGAATGCATGTAGCGTGCTGCACGTA
Organism: Steatornis caripensis; assembly: GCA_013398225.1. Classification (NCBI taxonomy): domain Eukaryota; kingdom Metazoa; phylum Chordata; class Aves; order Caprimulgiformes; family Steatornithidae; genus Steatornis; species Steatornis caripensis. The sequence continues at coordinate 353,638 of VZSC01008969.1, read as the reverse complement.
GTAAATGAACTCTGCAAATAACTTGCATAGATGAATACTTGTTCATTCTGTGATTTTAGTCATGCAGTTATTTTCATTGCACAGGTTACAGGTGACTTACCAGCAAATTGTGAGTTGGTTAATGACCACTTTCCTCCACCATATGTTGGAAGATCTGTAAAACCAAACCACTCATAAAACTAAACACACTGTCTAGCATGGTATCCACACAGATTTGTCTACAAACAGCTTACACATTTGAAAGACTCCTTGTTTTTAGAACCCTGGCCTATAAGCACTTCCAGTTCTCCTGAAAGAACTGGAGGAACAGTGATAAAGTAAGAGTGAGATAAAGGTCTGCATTTTCAACACAGTGTACAATATAAAGTAGCCCATTTAGCTTGTGCTGGTTTTTTTAACCTTTTATGTGGAATATTGTGAGTACAGAAACAATGCAGAAAAGGTGTTTTCTCTTTGTCAGTTTATTTGATTAATGTGTTTGGCAGATGTTTTTCAAGGGTCTATTTTATTCTTTGCACTGACTATTGATCAGCAAGTTCGTTTCTCCTCTTCTATGTCTAACTATCAGTAGTAATGAAATGGGGTGTTTTAAAATGAGAAGAATGAAACCGAGAAAAATATAGTGCTGACAGGAAGATTCAGAATCTGGTGTGAGAGGTGAATGAAGTTAAAAGCATGACTTCTTTTCAGCTAATTGGCTAGATCTCAAATGGATATTCTGCTTTTAGCAAATCCTCACGGTAGTGCATGGGCTGCTAAATGTTGGCTACCAATCCAGCAGCCGAACCAGGGCTGCTAATTCGTGCTGCCATTTCTTGGTTGTTACTTTTCTTCTCCAATTAGTGCAGCGCAACATCTCACAACATCATTTGGTCAGGTTGCAGTGGAAACTGCACTTTGGGGAGGGCGCTACCTTTTTGTCTGTTTATCAGTATATCCTTCCCCCCCACAGATTTGTTCAGCATTTTGGCCAATGACAACCCAATTTGGCAGTGGAGAAGTTTCAGGAGGTGGGGGCAGTTAGCTGCTTTCCGTTATGCTTTAGCCCATTAGAAAAATGAAGTAAACTCAGAGAGTGCCGTTCTGCTGCTGAGTCTGTAGGAACTACTGCTTACTGGATGACCTTTGGGGTACATGTGTGGCCCCTGTGGGTGAGCAGGGATTGTAAGGAGACCAGTTCAGGGGCTGTACCATCTGTCCTCCTTGAGGTTCATGTGAAGTGCATGAAAATTTGATGGTTCCATATTCTGGGTCTTGTCTCACCGTAAATCGGTTATGGTTGCTTTACTTTTTGATTCTTCTGAGGCATTTGCCACAAACCCTATCCCCTTTACATCCCCTCCGTCCAGGCACATCAAAGACCCAGCTCTGCTCACAGCAAGGTCAGTGGCCAGTCTTCTTCCCAATGTGGGTGGGTTGATACTGGATCTGTCTGGGCACTTGTGTCTATATAATATATAATAGTATATTACAATAATATAATAAAATGCTGAAAAATATGATGTTGGATTCAGTGTTACTGTCAACTTTACATAGAGTCTTCCTCCAACAGAAAACATGAGGGGTCAGAGGAGACAGGATTTTAAAAGGGGGAAATACCAAAATATTTAAGAGAACAGGAAAATTGGCATCCATGACCGGAAAAGCCAATGAAGTCCTGGAAAGAAAATTAACCAGACTACTGCCTCTTCTGATACAAGAAGCAGGGAGGGAGGAGGGGAGCACAAATTAAACTAGCAGATGGAAGATTTACAGTCAACAAAATCATCCCAGAGCAGCGGTATGGGGTGAAGCCATGGGGCTCACTGTCACAGAGCAGTGGTGACAGCAGGAATTCACTGTGTTCAAAGAGACAAACGGGATGCTCAGGCACCACCTCTGTCCCAGCCCTCAAACATGAACCTTCTCACCCACAGGAAGAAAAGCTTGCTGGATGAGTTGAAAAGGGACACTTCCCTGTGTCAGACAGGAGCAGTTAAAAGTCTTCTTTGTGCATGTCTGAATTTGGGCTCCGGTTGTGAAGCATCCTAACTAATTTAGATGATTGATCCTTTTTTGTAATTAATTCAATTTTCATGTAGCTCCATTGCTTACGTCATAACATCATATTACTGTAATGCTTAAGCACCTTTGTTATGCGCCCCAATGGATTCAGCAGTGTAAAAACAGAGGAAAAACGATAGTCCTTACCCCCAGAAGCACAGTTTTCAGTTCAATCTAATAAGGGTCTTACTACTTCAGGGAAAACAGTGTGTTAACTCAGGAAATGCTGTGCTAACTTTTCTCATCACAGAAGCATGTGTGGAAAAGTAGTGCTTGATCAAAACAGGATCTGTCACTGTCATCTGCTAATGAAACTCTGTATTGTCATTCTGTATTTCCAAGAATAAAGGAGAAGGACTGGTGCTATTTCCCTGCTTCTTACAGAACATAAAGGTCAGTGACATGCAGAAAATGACATTTCATTAACTAGACATTTGTGTTATAAACATTACTCCCAGACAAGCAGGAAAGTCCCAAAAATCTGAGTCACTGGTGTTTGAATAGATGTTTTGTAAGGCCAAGCGCAGACCTCTATAAATAAAGCATTGATGAAATAAGCAGCCACTTTGTATCAAAAAGAGGAAGTTTTATATGTACACATGCAGTTTTCATAAAACAGTGCCATGACTTAGAAGATCTTTTAAAAAAATACGTAATCCTATTAGATTTATTCTGTCTAACCAGCATCTTAACTGGTTGCTAATCTAAGTTGTGTATTTTTCACTGAGCGTGTATCTGCCTCAGCTCACATTTGTGCCTAATTTATAACTTCTTAATCTTCCTTCCTCTTTATCTTAGTTAAAATCATGACCCTTAAATGATAAATTTGAGCTGCCACAATGATTCAAGATGTGCCCACTGTGAGAGAAGAAAGGTAGATGAATCTCGGGTCTTTAAAACCTGAAGCCAGTTTTTGTTGCTTGGAAAATCACACTGCCCTGTGCCCTCTGACTCCAGGCAAGTTATTTCTCATGCAAGGCTTCCCTGAAGACACTTTTTATTGAACTCTAGGACAACAATACTCAAAAGCTAAGCAGGTGCAAACAGGGGACTCAGATGTGTGTCCTGCCTCACCAGGGTAAGTAGGGTGCAGGACCGGGAAGGCAGCTCTAGCTTCCATTGCACCCTGCTAGCTGCTGGCCAGCTGAGGTGCCTCAGGTTGGGCTCCTTCAGCAACTCTGCTCAGCTTCCTGCTCCTTCATCTCTTGCTCTTGCTGTGGATGCAAGCAGAACCTCTGTGCATGCTTTCACACAGCACCTGGTGCCTTCTTGCTGAAGGTGTCCCTGAGTGAGGCTTACTGCAAAGAATAAAAAGCGAAAAAGGATTGGAAAAGTTCATCTTGCCTCCTTTTTTACAGGGCCTTTATTTTTTCTTGTGCCTGTGCCCTGATGAAATCGGCCTGATTCTGTGCTGCCTTGCACAGTACTCTCCTTACAGTTATGGAAAACGAGCACAAAGAGAGCTTTGGCATCAACAGGATTTTGCTGCGGACAGATGTGCTGTAGCAGTAGTAGGGATTTCTACCTTCCTTTGCAAGATGTATTGGCAAGAATTTCCTATTATTTCCTTGAGAGTAGGAGAATGCTTCTCCCACTGAAATCACTAGAACGTTGAACTCATGAATCCAATCCTGCTCTCGTTTGGGACCGAGAAAAGGATCAGAGGGAAGAGCAGCAGTGTTGGGAATGAAAGCTTTTTGCAACTGCAAAACAGCTGACAGCAGCAGATGAAAACGTGTGAGGAGACAAAAGAATATTAGGTTATAAAAGCCAGTTTTAATGCCGGAGGGCTTAAAGTAAACTGCATTTCACCATTATTTTATATTTCTTTCCTTTCCTTTCCTTTCCTTTCCTTTATATCCTTTCCTTCATGTACCCCAGGAGAGCAGATTACAGGGGTACCTGCAAGAACAATTAGTTTCTCTGGTAGAACAAATAGGAAGAGTAATTTCTGCAGGTAAACCAAGAGTAGTATGTACACATATGATTCCTGTATTGGAACTTTAAATGTCAGGGGTTTGTCTACCCACCTGCCAGGGCAGTGTCAGGAGGTTTGGGGGAAGCACCTTTAGAACAAGCAACATGTTCTGTTTTCTCTATCATGGGAGTGTGTCTCTTCTTTCCTGTTGGTTGATTCCTTTAATAACTCTTTAATGATAGCAGATGTTTTGCTTTTGCATATAAAGATAAAGCATGTAAAAAGTTATTGGAGTCATGCAGAGATAAACGGATACTTGCCTGTCAATCTGCCTATCTTTCTTTCTTACATGTTTATACTGTTTAGGAACAAAACAAATAACACTGAGCCCACAAGTGGCTGCTAAAAAGACGTTTTCCCAACACTGCTAATGGGAAAGCGTGCTATGGGATGTGGTAACAACCCAAATAATAACAAAACAAGAATAGCCTGTTTGCATGGGTTTCATTTGCTTGCCTTTTGCTCGATTGGGCAATTTGGGGCCGAGATTTTAGGCACAGCTTCAATCAGCTAAGAATAAAAATAAAAACTCCTATCCAGAGGGCATGAGCAATTAAAGACAACTGTGGGAAACGTCATTTGCAGAAGAACATTTCCTTTCTTCATAAAGCGTGTTGGAGATGTGAAAGGGCACCGTGTGAAAAGACAAGAGTCAGATGACTCGAGACTCAGTGTATGGTCTTCCTCCTCCAGGTGAGTAACCGCTCTGGGCTCCCCAGGGCTCGCTCCTGTTTCCCTTAACACTCTTGGGTGCTGGCCCTCATCATGACGTGGCTTGGCTGTGTTGGCAGTTACCCAGAAGCGAAGGGGCTGGTGAGGATAGTCTTCAGCTACATTTGCAGCTTTCTAGCTTGCAGGTACCTGGCAGGAGCCTGAGCACAGCAGTGGTCTGCATTTCAGGGCACTTGCCCCCACATCACAAGGCAGTTTCAACAAGATGATGCCCTATCCACCTGCCTTTCTTCCTGAGAGGAGAGGGCACTGGTGATGTCACATTCTTCTCTTCTTAAGTGGGGAGACCTGCTATTGCTGCTGGGGACTTGGCACCTGCTGCTGGGACCTGCGTCAATCAGCTCCTCTTGCAGGGGATTGCCTCCTTTCCTGAAGGTAGAAGACATGGACATGGCCTGGGAACATGCCGGATACTCATTGTGCCTCTACTGAGCCTTTGGAAAGCCTTCATTCCCCCCTGCTTTTACCCCTGAGACCTGTCCTTGTGCATACTGCATGTTAGGGATGAGATTCAGTTTATTCCAAAGTGCCGAGAGATGAAGGAGCTTTGCAAAACACTGTGTGGTCAGAAGAGGAACAAAGCCAAAGATACTCCAAACATCCAGAGAGAAAAAGCCTGGGGAGGGAAAAACAGGAATGTGGAAATCCTGCCTGTAGCTCCCTGCAACAGCAACTGGCTGAAGGGAAGAGCTGATACAGGGGGTTAAGTGAATGTACTCTTGTTCAAAGAAGGAGGCAAAAAGTGGATGTCAGAAAGCTGTGCAGCCCATGAGGCTGATGTCCCGTTGTGAAGAGTGGTGTTTGGCAACATAAGCATCCTGCAGTTTTGCGGTGCTGTGGTTCCAGGATGCAGCTCTATTCACTAGGCTGGCTGGCAGGTTTGTGTGCTGTTTTGATAGGGCTGGCAAAATAATGCATTCTCTGCTGATCACACTAGACCTGCACACTGTCCAGGGTGCCTCGCTGCCCGCCGGTGAGTTATTGCACATCTCTTTTCTCAGGTCAAAACCTGAGAGCGCTGCATTCCATCCCTTACCTTGCAACATTTGCACACCACATGAGTGGATGAACGTGTATGGTTTTAAGGAGTTACATTCATTTCAGAGTGGCCTGATGCTGTTTTAAAGACTTTTGATGAATGTAAGCAGGTGAGATTTCATAACATGTCTAGAAAGAAAGAAGCTGAGTCAAATAGCGCAGTGTGAATAGGCATCAACAGTGGCAATCTTGTGATCTCCCACAAGAGTGTAGATAAGCTGTGAATCGCTATGGAGTGAGGAACTCCTTCTAACCCATGTGAAATAAACCTCTGTGTTCCTTGACGTAAAGACTATGAACACCTCATATCCATGCTTGCCACTAGCTGTTCAGCTTGACTGCTTTGCCATGAGCATCCACAACACATGTGCCTGCTTCATGCTTTCCTGGCATCAGTCTCAGCCCTGTAGGAGGGGATGGGATGGTGCCCAAACATTGTCTTGCCCGTCATGTCTGCTCATGTCTTGCCCTGGGCACGTTTACCAGGATTTCTACTTTCTAAAATGAGCACTGGGCAACAATCCCCCTGTTATATATGTAACCTTTGTGTTTTCTGATGCTTAGGCTAAAGGTGGGATGGAGCTTTCGGAGCTACTGCTGTGATGTGAGATGGTATCTACAATTCTGGCAAATTTTGTAATAACAAGGAGGTGGCTAAAGCTGGACCCTCTTAGCTCCACTGTGTAGACTGCTAGGCGCAGAGGCCATTTAATGCAGAAGGAACTCTGTCACACAGTGGCAACCACCAGAAGTTGTTCATTTGTACCCTACTGCGAATGGTTTTAGAAGAAAGGATGGGCTTTATGGAGAAGACTAGCTTTGCATGAAGTCCCAGGCTAAATGCAGATCTTCGACTAAAGTCAGCTCACTCTACTGTTCTGATTCTGTGAGTGAGGTTGTCCTGGGGATAAGTTACTCTTTGAATATACGTAAGCAAATACGGCTTGAAATCCATCTTAGAATACTGAAGTAAAGAAATTCCTTTGCTATTAAAAGTATTGCTTCAGAAGGAAAAGTATGTCTCCTTGAGTAACAAATGTTTTCCAGGTAGGCCTGTCTGGTCATTAGATTAGCTGGTTGGAATGGCGTTTGTCTCTGAGCTTGGATTCCTCCTAGTGTTGCAGGGCAGAAGTTTTATTCCTCTGTGAGAGAAAATTAGTTCCTGCCATCAGAATGGGTTTTCTTCATTTGCAGGAAGAGGTCTTTGGAAAGGCCTAAGGCAAACCTTTGACGTATCACCCATTATATGGGATGAAATTGTGTGCTTAGTATGGAGAAACTGGTTTGTACAAAATACAGCTATGATATGTTCCTCTATAGACTTCATAAATTCAAACTAACCCTAAACTTGTTTTAAATTAATCTGTCTCTTTGTCTTCCACTTTCTTATATCTCTAGATCCTCTGTGAGTTGAAATGTATGCCATGCTGGAGGAAAGGGGGCTGTCACAGCATCTCTGGACCGTCTTCAAGGAAGAGTCTCACAGGAGAAAGTGTATCTATGAGATCTTCAGCCTTCCTTTAATTCGCATAAGAAACTAAGGTAGCTGCAGGGAAGGTTTTGAGCCTTCCCCTTTTAAAATAAGAATAGCTGAAGAATAACCCTTTGAACTGAATCCAGGCCACATGGAAGTTGTTCTGGTGGCACCTTCCCGGCAGAGAAAAGGAGCTGATGAACATTTTGCAGTTTCGTTTGGTCTAAGTGACTTGCCTTCATTTGTGTAGGAGTGTTCTTGATTTCCTGATTTATTGCTTCTACCCATGAAGTAGAAACCTTGTGGGAAGTTTCAAAGAGGAATACCAAGTAAAATTTAATGCTTTGGTCTTTACCTTCAGGGCACACACTGACCTGGACACAGGCTTTCTAAAAGTTCATTTAAACCTCTGGGAGGCTAACAGCTATGAAGCTCCTTGAGAAGATAGAGATTTTTGCCATCAGCTGTGATTTATGTTTTTTCAGGGGCTGGTCTGAAACTTCAGGACAAATCCCTGCAAGAACTGAGAATGATCCTGGGTGTCACTATCTTTATTTTCAGTTATCTCTGATGTGCCTTCTCTAACTTAAATTTAAGGTGTGCTGATATTAACCCAAATAAAACATTGCAATAGGTGTAAAACTTTTCTGTGTAGAGCTGATAGGAGCAAGAACAAGCTACAGGTGTCAGGTGTTAGACTTGACATAAAATGCTCTACATGTTATACTACCTTGGTTACAAAGGTTGATGCAAAAGCATATATAGAATAGAGCAAAATATGCCGCTAGAGTATCAAAGCTACTCGACTTCAGGCAAGCATTTTCAATCAAAGGAAAGTATTAAAATGATAAGAAATATGAATTTTCAAGTTAGTGTTTAGGAATAGGAGAAAATGTTAAGATGTTCTTTATTTAGTATTAACTTGAGGCTGTAATAGGTATCCTGATTTGATAAGCTAAATGTAAAAAGCCCGTGTAATGAGGAACAGTTCCTTCAATTCTATTTTCTGGCTTGCTTTCTCAAGAAAAGGTCCTGGACCATGCTGTCTATCTGTCTGTACTGGTTGTGGTTAAGCCACAACACTGCCTTAGAACTGGATGAGTTTCACCTAAATTCATGGAGGAAGTTAACATCTCAAACAGAAGATGTTCTGTAGATATTTGTGAAAATTGAAGGTTGGGTGGAGGAGGGAGATCTGTTTTAATGCCTGCACTGAGAGGAGGGCCACAGCACAAACTCCAGGGTTACACGCTCTGTCTGGATTGCCAACTTCCAAGTCAGCGGAGTCCAGGCTGCAGCCCCTGCCGTGTTGTTGTGAGCCACTAATTACATCTCAGGGAGAGCAGATGAATCTGAGGTCTACTGGCACGGAGGGAAGTTACAGATGTGGCAGAAGGAGTAAAGTCAAGGAAGAAAGCGAATGCAAAGAGAAATTGCAGGGAGCTGTAAGGACGGAGAGCACATAAGAAACCATGATTTATTAGTTCCTCTGCTCAAAGTATGGCTTGTAAAGCTAAATGGTAAGGCTCCAAACCTTGCATCTGAGATGTTCAAACGACCCTAGAGGAACTGAGTGTCATAAATTCATTGAAATTAATTGCATTTGTAAACTTTTCAGGATCCTATATCGATCGCGGTCAACAAAAGTGCTGTTGGGCTAGCAATGGAGGAGCTTGCCGAAGACGTTGCTACAGATAATTATTTGGGTAGCATTTTAGTAGATGACTTCCTCTCGGTCTTAGTGAGATCAAAAAAATCTGAAGGTGAGAAGTCTGGGGGATTAAATATGGTTAAATAAGCCATGATTCAGTCCCTGTTAAGGCAATAGAAAGACTTACAGTATTTCCCTAGAAAATGGTTAAACTGGAAAGGCAAAAAATTTTTAGCAGCTCTTCTGCAAATTTTTTCCAACATTGATGATTCTGGTCATTTGTGAGCTTTGCTGATTGTTATGAGCCACTTTGAAAAGGAGAGGAGAATTATCCCTGCTACCTTCCTAAGGGCTGTGGTGGATCACGACCACTTCCACTTGCACGCATGACAGCAATGCCCTCAGGAGCTGGGTTTGTACTGTCACTTTAACTGTCCCAAACTGCTTTTTCTACAGCTTTAGTTGTGAGACTGGAAGGAGAGCAATTGTCTTTTGATTTTCTTATTCCTCCAATTGCCAAGTAAGCGAATATGAAAGGAAAGTGGAATGCAATGGTGATATTTTGCTATTACTAGTAAATGCAAGATAACAGAGAATCAGGACTCACAATATCCTGATATGAATAGCTATGAAAAAAAGTAAAAAAAAAGTTTGTGAGACAGAATTTCAGGATGTGCAAATCACGAGACCTTTATTGTAGTCAAGAGACCTTCATTCTTTTCACCTCCTTTCAAGTGATTTATATAGCATAAAAGCAGATGCAGCAGCAAGCAGAACTTTCTGACCTATCTCTGAAATATTTAGCTTGCCCTAGAGTTGTCTGAAACCAGAGATATCAAGGGCTGCCACGTCTGGAACTTGGGTTATGTTAAATGCTGTATTGTTCCTCTTGTATGGTGGTGTGATTGCTACATGCTCTTTTTTCTTTTACACACCAACATATTGTACATCACCCTTCACAGGAATAGTAAGTTTAGCTGTAGCTCTGAAACGGGAAAAATATTTTTCTACTGGAGCTGTTGCATTCACTTTCAAAAACCCATGCAGCTTTGCCTCTGTAGACGCCTCCAATCTGATTTACCATGCCTCCTCTTGCACCTGCCGGACTGCCAGCACCAAGTGGTGTGAGGGCACCAACATCTCCCTCTCTGCTCCTTCTGCCTGGCCATTGTCTATGAGGTTTTCCACAAAACTCCTATATGTTCCTACGGCTCCTTACATTCTCAACGTCCAAATCCATCCCAGAGGTGAACTACTGCTCCTGTTACTGATTCACCGCTCGCTTTTTTTCCTCATATTTTTCTAGTTGTTTTGATGCTTATGTGGACATCTACAGTGGGGAAAGGGTAACTGGAAAAACATAGAAAACATCCGTCTGCTTCTTAAGCGCAGAGCACAAAGTGAAATACCGGAGATGAAAAACAATCTAGAAAAACACATTCTGAAAAGTGAAGTTCAGATTCTCAAACTGAGTTTGCATTGATGTTTCTCCAGAGAGAACTGTTAGAAACTTGGCCCCCTTGCACGTAGTTTTAGAGCATGATCTACTGATGTTTATCATCTGCTAACATGATTCTGTAATGCTGAGTCTTATCTGAACAGTTAAGATTTATTAACCACTACTCAGTGTTAGTTGTTTGGTTAAGGCAAGGAGCAGTCAGGATCCTGTTAAGTGAGAGTTAGTGTTATTTGACAGAAAGACCACTAGCATCCCTGGTGCATGGATTTCCTACTCAGATATGACAGAAAAAAAGGGGTCTGTTTGTAAAATGGGTCAGCGCTACTCCTTACACGTTGCAATACTGGTGTTACCACATCTCACAGGCTTTGTTTCTGAATTTCCCTGAGGTAATGCCAGTGGGAAGTCTCTGTTAAAAAACTAGAGGTTTCTCTGCATTAATCAAGGCGCTATTTAGTCCAAGTTGTTAGCTTCTAAAGGCTAACAACTTTTCAAAACTGTCAGAATGAGCTGGGTTTCTTTTCCTTTCTCTTCCTTTTTTTTTTTCATTGGGCGTTAAAATTCATTTGGTTTCAGTGACCAGCACAGACAGAAATAATATTTCACCACAAAACATTATTTATTAATTCAATAGTTACTTTAATGTGTCTCAAAAATATCGTTACAATTCATATATCATGCTATGATAGTTTTTATTCTCTTTTAAAACAAATACAAATATTGCAAAACATTTTAAAGTTCTTACGCTGGTATCGTTTTTCCTGGAAAACAAAAGATTTTTAAGAAAGTCTAATATAACAGTATTGAGAATGGCCTTTTTAATCTGTAATAGAAAACATACAGTTTCTAGCACTGCTAACTCCTTGTATCCCTATCTTAACATGCATTTGGTGTGTATTATAGGTTAGAGACTGTAATTAGATCGCCTTCGCTCCAGTCGCATGATGTAAGTAAGTTTAGAAAATGTTGAGTATTCATACTCTTAATAAACTCCTAGATAGGTCTGTCAACGGGAGCACCTAAAAAATAGAACATGTAAAAATGGTTTGTCATTTTACAAAACTAAGCTATATGATCAGTGGGAAGAACCACCTAGTTATGCACCATAGTCTGAAAACTGTTTGTTTTTATGTCACCAGTTGATTGAACTGAGATTTTGTTCTGAAAAGTAATTGTTGTTCCTACTTCATAGCATCCCTGGGTTTATGCAAGCAGTAATTTCATGCTGAAAAGGATCAGCAAAAGTGTTTTCAAATGATATTTCTTGGGGTGTAGCACAATTTTCTTAAAGCAAATATGTAAAGACACAAAAATGTTTGTACTGTCTCTGTCCCTGGGGCCCAATGTTCTAAAAAGAGAGATGGAGAAAGATATTTCATGGTAAAGTTACCGTGCGAATTTCCACCCCCGTACATGTTAAGCTTTTCAGTCATTTGTGCATTATGGGTAAGCCTGAGATCCAAAGCCCATGAAAAAACTTAGTGTGTGTAGTATTCAGAGTTGCCTTTACGAAAAGCATTAATTTTGACAGTGTTGCAGGTGTGGTGGGAGAGGGAGTGGTCTTCCAGTGTTTTTACCCATCAGTGTTTTTGCTCCAAAAATACTGTGTGTGGGAGAATAAAGGTAGAGAGACATTTGTATCCTGGAAAAATAGGTGCACACATTAGTGATGTGATCCATGGCATCTTAAGAATTGCTTTCAGCCATAAGTAACCTTTAAAAATGAAATCTAGCTATTGGTTTAGATCAATCTCTTCATTGCTTGGGAAATGTTTGAGTAGATTTCCTCTATTCCTACACATTCAAGTTTACCAGCCTAGTTTGGGTCAGAACACATTGATCTACCATTTTAGTATTAAATTCATTGCTAGCTGAGATACAGATAAAACAGCTAACTGCCTGTCCAGCAAACTAAAAGTTCTAAATCATCAAATTTGGAATAAGGCTGACTAAGCTGGTAGAATGAAATTACTTACATTTGTAAAAAGGTAGAAAAATATGGGATATAAATGTGAAAATATGGGCAAAATAGGAGTTTAAGTTGAAATAATTTACAAAAAAGGGAATAAACATATGGGATAAGTTAGCAGAGGAAATAATTTCACAAGGGTAAGTCAGTTTCAGTGATCGCCTTGCTTTGTTTGTGAAAAAAGTAAATAAAAAGTTAATAAATAAGTAATAAAAAGTAAATAAAAAAGTTTAAAAGCATGGCAATAGGCTAAGGAAGCTGAATTAAGATATTCACAGCATGGCATCTCTGGAGGGCACTTTTTGTGCCAGCCTGAGCACAACTGGATCCATATTTTTAACCATATATGTACACTACACATTCACCTTATGCAAAATGATGATTCTTTACAGAAGACTACTGGCTTAATTATTCCGAGAACAAATGTTATCTAAATTGTGTGGCTGGTTAGCTAAGCTAGCTCAAGTCATATCCCTCTCAGGCTGTGAAGTCAATGGTCCAGCTTCCAGAAATTAAGTCTCTGCTACTTGAAATGAATTATATTTTGATAAACGAGCCTCCACTTATTGTTACATACATCTGAAAGATGCTTTCTGTAAACTTTCATGTGAGCAGATGGAAAAATTCATGAAAATCAAGCAGCTAGTGCCCATATCAATATAATTTTGGATGTGCAAATAATGCCATAAAATACTTTTCCTTCTTAAAATCTTGACTCCAAATGCTTTGACATGTTTGATTGCCCAAATAGACAAATGTGTTTCCCATTGCCTTCAAGAAACTTTGGGTAAGGCCTTTGCACGCTCAGCTTTCATTTCCTGGCTTGCCTGAGGGTGTTTGGTGCAACGTGCTCCTTCTCCTTCCTGGGTTGTAGTAGTGCTGATGGTCAGAAAGTGAAGCCTTCCCCCATACTGTTCATCCTACCCCCTTCCTTTGACCCTTCTGCACAGGAGCGTTTGCAGAGAGAGCACTCGTGGATGATGTTCTACCACTTCAACAAAAATCGTGTGGAAGATGGGTTACACTTAGCTAAACTTGGCCAGTGTGAGCTAAAATACCACTGCAAGCAAGACAAGCTGAGTTGCCAAATTGAAGTCACTTCCTCCTTTTGGTCATTAAATTGAGCTGCTAATTCTAGTGGTCAGAAGCAAGTTTGTTGTGCAAATTAGGTAAGTGTGTCTTAACCAGCAAACTATTTTTTTCTACATTAAGTTGTAGTTAAGTACTTTATGCACCATACAACTAAAACTTTCTAGTAAAATATATTGTACTGCAATTATCTGTGTGCTGTGAGTTGTAGATGAATAGAAAGAGGTGGATATGTGTGATACATGTTAAACCTAGAGACTGTTTTTGGAAGAGCTAAATTGCACAGAGCAAACTGATGGTGGTGCTTCTTGTCACACTTTTCACATACAGTAAAGCAGCGCACATCCTTTGCCAGGTGGGTTGCTACTTTGTTACTTATGCATTATCAAAAAAATACTCCCTGAACTTTGTTCGCTTGGTTAGCGTCAGATACGGAAAAGATAAAAATTGTCTTTATGAATGAAACTGATGCATTGCGGATGACTGGCACTTCAGGTGGCGGGTTACTCAATTTATTCTGAGGTTTGCTGCGTGATCTTGCTGAGATTGACTCAGTGGGAAGCACTTTGCCAAATTTCTTGATATTAAATCAGTTGGAACTGCTTCATGGCGGGGATCAGCAGTGAGAGCCTGAAACTGCACTTCTTGCTGTCTGGGGAAGAGTGAGAAATGCCAGGTCCCCAGTGGGTGGCACCGTGTGTCTTGGACCTTGGTAACAGATGGGCAAAGGTTATTGGCAGAGTTTATTTTGTCAGACCCGAGCTCATCATCAACAATGCCCTGTTCTGGTGTATTAGATGCTGAATAAACATCTAAGAATGATATAAAAAGGACAGCCACTTCCCTATGGGAGTTGATGCAATACCCAGAAGTAGAACAAATGTCAAAGCAACAAAGATATTTATAAATAGGAAAATGCCAGCTTCCCAAATGGTCTATCAGCGGTGTAAGCATCGTTAAAAATGAACCATGTCTGTTGGCTTAAGACCACTGAATAATACTTTGTCTTCTGCATAGCTCTACTTCTTTAAAAGACACTTTATCTCACAACCATCTGTTGCTGGAGTGTAGAAGGACAGGATGATTCCATTTGAAAGATAATTGTGGTAAATTGCCTAGAGTCTTTCAGGCTTTCCAGTGTTTTTAATTTCCCTACCCAAGAAAAAAGTATTTAAATGTAGATAATGGTCTCTCTCTTTTCTTTTTCTGCCAGTCACGATGCAGGACTCTATGTTCTTCTCTTGAGCGCAAACAACCAAAATTTCAGTATTTCTGTTACTACAGTATCACTAGAGTTTGCTGTCTTTAGGGCTCTTGCAGGGTGCTCTATGCTACCCAAAATGCAAAGAAGGTTGTGCCTCTCTATAAAGCTTTTTGTTACATAGATCTCATAATCCCATGAGCTGATGCAGATTTTTGACAGAATTCAGCTTCCATTCAAACATAGAAATAAGGTTCAGGCTTGCAGAACTGCTCTGAACACAACAGCACTTATGAAAACATTCGGTTGAAGGTTTTCTTCTCCCAAAACAGTTCCTCACACAATATGTTAATATTACTCATCACTAGAGTCCTGGCCTCTTATTTTATTACCTAAGTAAAAGCTGAATGTTTTTGTAATCTGGCTCGTACTTTACCGAGTGAGAGTTGCTTTCCTCCACTCAGATGGTTTTGGATATCACTTTTTGTAATATCTTTTTCCACAACTTTCTCCAGAGAAAGGCATTTTCCTAGGCCACTTGTGTTGCACAGAGGAGATTTTTTCAGGCTCTCTTCCCAGTCACTTGACGTGAGCGTTTGTATGTGTCGCTTCTGGGCTGCCTGGATATCGATGGGGAGGACTGAAAGGCTTGGAAGCAGCGTATACTCCATTTAGCCACTTACAGCTTTGGAACAGGGTAGGTGAGGCTACATTAAGTCCACTTCTAGCTGTCTGCCACAGAATTGGCTTTTCCCTTGCTCCTTTGTCACAGGCACCTTGCCCGCATGGTGAAGAAGGAAACACTTGGCTCTGAACTTCTCACGTGTGATGCCTTTACTGAGATGAGTGTTTGTCAGACTTGCAATTCCCACCAACTTCCCTCGTCTAGACTTGTGGATTTCAAATAAATTTTTCAAGGCTTTACAGGAGGAAAGAGACACATCAAAGACAAGCAGAAGATCTTCAATTTTCTTCAAGTCCAGGATTTTTTACCCAACATCAAAACAGGGAGGCTTTTAAAAAAGGTGTCTTATGGGAACAGAANACTTTCTCCAGAGAAAGGCATTTTCCTAGGCCACTTGTGTTGCACAGAGGAGATTTTTTCAGGCTCTCTTCCCAGTCACTTGACGTGAGCGTTTGTATGTGTCGCTTCTGGGCTGCCTGGATATCGATGGGGAGGACTGAAAGGCTTGGAAGCAGCGTATACTCCATTTAGCCACTTACAGCTTTGGAACAGGGTAGGTGAGGCTACATTAAGTCCACTTCTAGCTGTCTGCCACAGAATTGGCTTTTCCCTTGCTCCTTTGTCACAGGCACCTTGCCCGCATGGTGAAGAAGGAAACACTTGGCTCTGAACTTCTCACGTGTGATGCCTTTACTGAGATGAGTGTTTGTCAGACTTGCAATTCCCACCAACTTCCCTCGTCTAGACTTGTGGATTTCAAATAAATTTTTCAAGGCTTTACAGGAGGAAAGAGACACATCAAAGACAAGCAGAAGATCTTCAATTTTCTTCAAGTCCAGGATTTTTTACCCAACATCAAAACAGGGAGGCTTTTAAAAAAGGTGTCTTACAGGAACAGAAAAAATATAGGGGTGAGTGTGAAGCTGTAAGCTCCAACTGTAAGCTATGCTTGAGTTTTGAAGGCGATGGATGACCTTTCAGTTTTTAATTTAAGAATATTAATTATTGTTCTCCTAGGAGGTACATTCTAAACCATTCAATGTCGTTCTCAGGCTGCAGCTTTTCATTTCTTTACCTTGGCAATGCAAAAGCATCTTAAAATTGGTAAGAACGGCTAAGATACACTGTGTGTTTTGGTCTCTCCCTGACTAAGGCAGAGCTCAGGCAGAGCCTGCTTCCAGCCATAAGGGCAGACGTGAGGGCAAGGCAATGTATGGTGGGTGTCAGAAATGTTGCCTGAATAGTCTGCACTGTGGCTCTCCTCTGTTTTCCGTGGCTCAGGGAAGACGAGTTATTAGATCTCCAAGCAGCAGTAGAAGTGCCTGCAAGCCAGCTGTAGGCATGGACCAGCCCTTCGTGTCGCCCGAGCGGACCCCAAGGCTGAGTTAGATGCTACTCAGGGGTGTTATTCCTGCAGGTGAACAGCTCAACTCGGTCGCAAGCGTCAGGGCGTGCAGTCACCAGCCAAGTCATTCCCACCCTGCGTGCAGCTGTGCCAACAAGTAAAAGGCATCACCTGGCAGTTTATTTTCTTACATTTCTCCTTGGCGACATGGCTTAGGCCAGCTTGTCTGGCAAATGCTCTTATTTCTATTTCTTAGTATATTGATAACATATACTTAAAAAAAGGGAGCATGGTATGCTAATTAATTTTGATGTTGTATACAACCAGTAGGTTGGGATCAGGTATCTGGACAGCCTTTTGTAAAGTTTTCTTGATGATATGGGCCGTTTCATGCTCAAACAATAGTGATGCGTTTCGTCAGCCTGACACAGTTCCAGTTGGCTGGAAGCTCTTCTGCTACAACATAACATACTGCACGCAACGTGACTTTTACTCCTTTCACTTAAGTGTGAGGGGTGGTACCTAATACAAAACAGAACTTATGAATGCCTGCCTTTATTCCTCTCTGCTCATCTGTACCTCCTTGCTGCTCATAGCAATACATTTTGCACACAATTATACCGATATAAAGCCAAGGTAACTCACAGGACACGATCACAGGTGTCACTTTGCTTCCTATTTGGGTTGGTGAAAGGATAGGGAATACATTTTCTCTTTTATTTTTAAGGCGAGTGGGGAAAAAAAATCCAGTTCGTAAATATATCAAAAGCTTATCAGTATATATATCCCCCTATTTAAGAACACCTAGTGCGAATAGCTGGCATTGTGTTGCTGAACTTAAACACTGACATAGTTGCACTACTTTCAATGCAGTTGTAACAGGGAAGTAGACAAGTCGCACTCATATTACCAACCTTATACAGTGAATTCTCTCCTAGGCTCCTCATTTATGAAAATCAGAAATATCTCGGTCTTAGTTTGTGGGGTTACTCTTGTGAAACACAGGTGGTTCACCTGAGGTGGAAAAAACAAAAAGATAAGAATCAGATCCTAGTTCCTGACTTTACAATCTGTTTTCATGTGCACGGCAGGAAATATTTTTTAAAAATCCTGGGTATTTCCAAACATCTGACTTCTCAGAGGAGTAAAAATGCAATCAAAGTATTTCCTTTCAAAGCTGCATCACTTTATGATTAGTCAAGAGTTTTTTGTAACATGAATTTCCTTTTCAGAAATGTTTTCTATTACATCTGTTTATTATTTTTTTTTAGCAATCCAATTAAATTCTTCTTTCATCAGGATGGAAAAGTTGATGGTGCTCATTTAAAAATATGTATGTATCTCTCATGGTATGCATGGCTACTATAGCAAATGTTTAAATTTTTCCTGGGTTAGCTTTAGCCCTGTCTCTGCTAAAATAGATCAGGATTTGACCTGAGCAACTATGGCTATCCTTTTCAGAAAGTCCTTTTGTTCCCTTTCCCTCAAATGTAAAAGCTTTGATATGATACATACAGTGTCATAGATTTTATTAGCCTAAAAGATCCCTGGCAGATCTGGATGCACAATTTGGATCATTTTGTGATTCAAGGTCTTTGTCATTTTCCCTCATCTCATGCATTTTACTGTATATGCATGTGTTGGTACACTTTCTCCAATACATTTTAAATACGGACCTTTCAAATAAAAATTATTGCCCCAGTTGCACAATTCAGAAATGTTCCAGAGTTTATGGAATGGTTTTGTCCAGATTAAAGAAGAGAGATTTACTTCCTTTAATTTATGTTGGTTACTTTAACATGTAACATGTCACAATCTTCCTGCTTCTTTTTGCAATTATGCCTGACATCAGTTCAAATCATATTGTAATACGAATATTCTGGGCCAAACTGAGGACCAGCACCCCAAAAGACATGCCCTGCTTTTTACTTTCATTAAGTGGCTGGAAGGACCACCTCACTGCCGCAAAGCCTCCTGCAGCTCCGGCTCCCTTGGAGGAGCTGTCACTCCACGTGCTCCTTGTGGGAGTTTTGTGGTGAGTCTCATTCTTAGTGTCACTCATCTGCTGCCCTCCCCCAGGACCGCCATGCTTGAGTAGGGACAGCCACATGGGAACACGTCCCAAAGTGCGGTTTTGTTCCCAGTAGGAGAGCACTGTTGCTAAGGGGGTCTTTTTTGGGTGGGAGGTGGAGGCTGGTGGGTACACCATCCGCAACACTCGTGACTGACGCGTATTGTCCTTCCACATAGCAAATGAAGCAGTGTTACCGATACGTGATGAGTCCGGGTTTGCTTCGGGGTATGTTATTGCACAGGCAGCCAGTATCTGACCTTTCTTTCAAGACGTGCTGGCAAAAGAGTAGGTCTTTTTCCCTAGTTTTGTCTTATAGAAGAGAGGCCAGGCAACCAGGGGTCTGTGGCTTATCATGTGCAGTAAATGAGAAATATTAATGGGAAATGAGGAGAAATCCTTGAAAGCAGAAGTGCTGAATATTTTTGCCCTTGGCTAGGAGCAAAGTGGCAGTAGGGACACCAAAACAAGTATTCAACATATTGAAGCTCCTTTGAGAAGCTCCTCAGTTGCAGAACAAAAGAGCTAGAGGCTGAATACCAGGCTCTTGAAGCACACTGCAAGCTGCCACAGAGAAAGCAAGTTTCAGAAGACGTCTACCTCTGGGGGCACTGGAAGGCCTAGAGATGTACAAGCCTGCATGGCAAGGCCTAGCCTGGTGGGGCTGGTGGTGCAAAGCCATGGGGAACCACAGCCATCACAGCCAGACGACAGCAGCACAGGGGACCCCGAGTGCCTGCATGGACCCTGCAGGCTCCTGCTGCATCACCGCTCTGCAGCACATCTGCCGGCCTCCCCGCTTTGCCTGGCATTGGCATGCTGACTTTGGCATTTTGCATTTCTGTTCAAAAGGAAAGCCTCACCCACTAGCTGGCTCCCCAAAAAAACCCTTTCACATGGCACATCCCTCACCACCTCTTCCCACATGGCTTTGATACCTCCCGGCAGGCACGCTTGTAGCAGGGCTGTGACTGCCGACGAGGGCTGAGTGTGTATCTTTGGCTGAGGGGCTGGGAAGCCTGATGTGCAGATGGTCCCAGATTTATTTGAACTGGCTCTAGCTCCTTGTGTCACTGGGCGAGAGCACTGAGGGCTGGCAGCAGTGCTGAGGAGCGTCGAGCGGGTTGCAGCCTTGCCAAAGGAGGAGTTGGTGCTACTGGGAATGGTGGCTGCCGTGGGACAGAAGAGAAAATTGTAGGCAGTGGAGGAGGATCGTCTGGTCTCTCTCAGAAATTCGGGACACTTGAGGGAAGGAAAAAACCCCAAAAGATTCAGTAAACCTTTCCCCTTGCAAATGTGTTGTTACTGTTGGCGAAACATATGGGTTGCAAAATTTTGGTTGCTTCTGCTAAGACGTGAGCCATGTGCGCTCTTCTGAGAACACCTTAAAATAAAGGCTGACTTTGGCAATAACAACACGCTTGTAAATAAAGAGGCTTACTTTTGAGAAATGTTATCCCTAACTGGAAGCATTTGAACAGAGCCCCCGAGGCTATTTTCCTTTCCACTATATACAGAATAAAGATTCACAAGCAGGTCAAGATGCTTTTTGCTTTTTGAATTAGAGTGTTTCTCATTAACTGGCTGTAGCTGAAATCACTGTCCTGCAATCCAGTGCCACTTTCCAGCAAGGATCTTTGACAAGATGTGTATATATTGCAAAAGTGCACACTGAGCAACAGGGACCTGCTTCAGAGTTCATTCAAATGACAGAGGAAATTAGATACAAAAGACAGCATATGTAGGTATGTGTACAAGATGCAATTTGCCTGCAATGTTGGTAGAAGGAGAGGGCTGTAGCAAGAAAAGAGGTGGTAGAGATTTGCAACCTCCTTGAACGGCTTGATTTGAGAAGCAGTGGCAGCCTTTATATTTTAATAATTGTTTTCTCTCATAACAGCACTGCTGAACACTGAAACCCTAAGCTATGAACCTCAACCTACTGGCAAAATGTCATGGCTACTTCTGGACCACGTTCTCATGTCTTACGCAAAGTCATGGGAAAGAGACAAAAAACCCCACTTTCTAGGTTAGGTTGCCAGCAGACCCAAAGACAAAAGCCAACTTTAACTCCAGGCCAAAAGCTTGGGAGCGACTATCTGAAACTTTGTGAGATAGACACCACTGGTTTAGAGTCTTTAAGCTGCACATCCCAAGTAAACCACAACAAAAGCTTAAAGAGGAAAGGTCAGACCTGTGAAGTGCTATTTGTTTTCAGTGAAACTTCATCTCCCACTTATCCCCAGCCTAACCAGCAGCGGAATCAATTACCACTTGTCAGACTGAAACCTGACCCCAGAAATGAAAGAAGGACATGACCTCCGGGGGGAAAAGAAACCACGAATGAACCACTTTCTCCTGTAGCGAAGGGTTAACAGGCCTGATCCTCTTCTTTCCCCCTTAAAGAAAAGATCAATACCACTGTTCTCTACATTTACTCTTCCTTTCAATGAGGATGGCCAGTAGGACAGTGAGGTTATTGAGATTAGGTTTCATAAATTACTCCATTTAATAATTGAAGACAAAGAGGTTCCATACATTTTAATAGCATTTAGCGTAACCGTTCAAATTTGTAGGACTCATAATAGATCAATTTCAGCTGCCATTACCACTTGAGGTAATGGTGCTTTCACTTACCAAGCCTCTGTTAAGTATAGGATCAGCTTGTCAAAAAGTGATCTGGTTTAAGGCAATATCCCTCACCCTCCCATTTCATACAGGCCTAGAAGAGCATTCCCAAAGGGGTGTCTACAGCACACTGGGAACATTTCTGTCAGATTAGTTCGCCTGCAGTGTCTGTGGCAGCTGAGAAGTGTGTTCATTTCAGTGTATAAAATGATGCAAGAGCATTACTTCTGACATCCAGGACCAGCGTGGACTATTCCTCAGTTAGAGCATCAGAAGTGAGTCTGGGCAGGATAGAAAGAGTATCTTCTTATGTTTCCATTTGTGAATGTGAGAAAATACAAACTGTACACAGAGATGAAAAAAAAGCTCTTGTCTTGTGAAGGAGTCCTTTTGAACAGTGGAATTAGGTAGTTTGTGGTCAACAGCACTAGCTGACACCAGTCCCACAGGATTAAAGATGAGTTTTTTTAAAAGCATACCGATCAAAACTACCTTCTCAGCACACCATCATTTAGTTTTTTTGAGCACTCACACTGCTTATGAAATGATCTAATTTCAACTATATTTCTGTGTCTTGACTTTGCAGATACCCTCCCGGGAGATGTCTATGCACATCTTAGCTTCACATTTGTTGCGTATTGGTGTTGGTCTTGACTTCGATCTGTCTGTACAATTTACTATGCTATGTTTTCCTTGAGTAATGCTATTTCTGCCACAGAGGAACCACAGTTTTGTGTGGTCAGCTTTATCCCCACGGCCCTGGCTCATTTCAAAGGTGCTCAGGGTCTCTCATCATGCTATCTGCTAATTTTCCCTAGGAAAGAGTTACCTACACAGACATTGGTAACCTCTCTACAGTAGATAAGAAGTAAATACTGCACTTGTGGTATGTGTTGGGTGCTGAACACAGCCCACAGAGCAGTCTGAAGGAAGAAGGTCTCCGAAAGAGGGTGTTGAACCCACACAAACACGCGCTGTATTTTTTAAGGGCTGCTGCCAAGACCCTGCTGACGCATCAAGCATAGAGAACTGCTTGGCACCAGTCATTTCTCAAGCAATTTCTTCTCCTGCGTGTTATAGAAAATGTTCTCCATTTGCATATTTATTATTACACTTCTATATGTAAACAAAGGGGACTTAATTTTTTCTTTACTTTGGTGTTTCATTGTCTATTTTTGCTATAAAGATTGGCCAGAGAAAGCACTTTTCTGAATTTTCTTGCCCTGCTTTTCCTCAAATAAAGCAGTTTTCCTTCCTGCCTCTGCCTCAGGAAAGAAGAAATTTCTTAAAGACATTAATCATGGAAACATCATCAAATCAAACCAAATAAATAGAAACAAATTCCCTTCTCCCATTCCCACTCCCTTCCCCTGCTCACTGAAAAGCAAACAAACCAGGCTGTATTCTGAAGGCAGGAAACGAAGGCAAGGAGGGATGATTCAGAAAATAAAAGATATTTTATTGAGCTTCACAGAAAAAATGTCTCCTGTGGTCCTGATTTTGCAATCTGGTGCTCTACTGGTGATAAGATGAGATAGAAAAGCATTTGTTCATAGTGCTATGGAGGGGAACCTCTCTGGTTCCCTATTAAATCAGCAGACTGTGCCAAATATGAACAAGCAAATGCAATGAGGTGGCCCATGGGGTCTCTGCCCTCTGATTGAAGAATATGTGGGATGGATCAAATCAGGAAGGAGAAAACTCATGAAGTTTGTGAAACCGGAGATGTGAGCATCCTACCTTCTTGTGGCCTTCGTCCCTCTAGTCTGCATTTGTGAGAGAGGCCATGTGTTTCATAGAATCATAGAATCATTGTGGTTGCAAAAGACCTTTGAGATCATCAAGACCAAACGTTAACCTAGCACTGCCAAGTTCACCACTAAACCATGTCCCTAAGCGCCAGGGATGATGACTCAACCACTTCCCCGGGCAGCCTGTTCCAGTGCTTGGTAACCCTTTTGGTGAAGAAATTTTTCCTAATATCCAATCTTCTAAACCTCCCTTGGCACAACTTGGGGCCATTTCCTCTTATCCTGTTGCTTGTTACTTGGTTTCAGCAGCCTTAAGCCTGGCTATGATTGCTTGAAGAGAATGGATTAAACCCCCAACTTGGAATTTCTTACGGAATCACAAAGAAGTGCTACATACAACGTAATTAATCAAGCATGGCAAAAAAGGATTGCTTTCCACCTGAACCTGGCATGGCTTTTAATTAAAATTATTTGGAGGGGTTGAAGTGCTTAACATTTGTCAGCTACACCCTGCTAAATGTATTAATTTACAAAATATGTCCACAAATTTTAGAACTTTTGGACTTTAAAAAACAGCAACTGTTTTTCAAGGGAAATGTCTGAAAATTCTCCAAAACCATGTTTTTCTAAATAGCTGAGATTTTTGGCATAGAAAGATAAAGACACAAGAAAAGTCTCAGGCTTAATACCTACTTGGCTGGACAGTCCATTTAATGATGGATGGGTCCTTCAGCAGGGATCTTTAGGCCCCGAGTATTCCTTCTCCAAGACTCATCCTGTATCTAGGGTTAGATGTACTAATCTCTTTCTTTTAGGTCTCCAGATTCTCAGCTCTACTTCCTCTTGATCTTTGCTCAACTTTCCAAGGCCAAGTCCCTTCTGGGCTTCTGCCAACACTTTCTTCCCTGTCAAAGGGTCAAGTTCCTGAGCTGGCGTGTATACCTCTCCCTTGTCCAGCGGTTTGGGTGGAGAAGGCTTTGGAGTTGCCATATCTGGGGTGCTCTACATTTTCCCTCACCCTCACATCAGCTTTCAGCCCACGGACAGTTCCTGGGTGCCTGCTGCCTGGATCTGGGATGTTGGCAATGGGGTGCTGATGTGGGCTCACCTGGAGCTTGACCTGGAGCCTGTCCTCAGGATGCCCTTACAAGGGTACTTCAGACAGAGAAAAAAAAATTATGAGGGAGTTGCTGCCACTCACACAGCTGTTCCTTTGACATGGATGCTATCACCACTTCTCAGCAGAACCAAGAGGCAGAGCATCACTTTCTGTTTTCCATCCAGCAGTCATGTTGAGTTTCAGCAGTACATCTTCCCTAGCCTTTCCCCTGCACACTCCAGATTCCAAAATTTATCATCTGTCCAGAGCTGTTGCTTTGGTTTATGAAATACCTACAAACTGATCAAGATTTTTCTTAAACTTATCCATTGCTTGCAGATATTTTGTCCAGTAGTTTCTTCTTAGTCTGTAGGTTGCTCAAAAGCAATGTAATTAAAATAGGAATTGGACTCAATGATCCTTATGGGTCCCTTCCAACTGAAGCTATTCCATGGTTCTATCATTCTATTGGGACGTCTACCCTAGAGCCTTATGTGTTTTCTTTTCACGTCACAGTCTATTGGTATCTTTGCAAAGCAAAGCAAAACTGGAATCATGTTCATCTCACAGAGGGATTTGAAATTTGCTCTAAAAAAAGCTCTGTGTTATTCTTTCCGAACTGCTGTGTTGAGGAAATATTTGCCTGACTATGAAGATCCCTGC
This sequence comes from Steatornis caripensis, assembly GCA_013398225.1. Lineage (NCBI taxonomy): Eukaryota > Metazoa > Chordata > Aves > Caprimulgiformes > Steatornithidae > Steatornis > Steatornis caripensis. Next base: position 328,762 of record VZSC01008969.1, on the reverse strand, counting down.
TAGAATATTTATCAGCAGTGAATCCAAAGCCTCCATTAACAGAACAGGAGTATGGACTTTATATTCATGAAGGTTTGTTTTGCCAGCATTTGTCCTGTTCTACTTTTGTCTTGTCACATGTCTGGGTAATCAAGTGACTGCTCAGTCATGATTACTAATCGTCATTTATTTCAACTGAGGCAGATGGAGGCACAGGGATAGTAGTTTAGGAAAGTTCTTGAAGCACATGGTTTTCTCTGTCCCTGTTGCAAAATAAGACTGCTTTCCTGAGCAGGACGTAGGGAATGGTGAAGCCACTCACAGATCTCCTCATTGCCTAGAAAAGAGAAAGCACTTCTGCTATAGTCTGCAGATGTTCATATTCCTAAATTAAACTTAGATCTGACATTTGGATGGGGAGGAGAGGATGGGAAAAGATCAATGTGATTTTTATTATGTAATCCTTTGCTCTGCGCTTTGTTGCCGCTCAGATTTGCTAAGGAGAGATAATTCAGCTCATCAGCCACCATCTTTTCCATGTCCTCATCAGGTATGCTAGGGACTGACAGGTCCCTGGTGACAAGGCCAGGTCAAGTGGTTTGGCTGTAATCACACTGCTGAGATCTGACCATCCTTTGACAGCAGCTTAGACTTCAAGAGAACTTGCTAGAGTTGTTCAAAGGAGAGCCAGAGAGTGAGGTAATATTTAAGTATCGTGGGCTAGCATAGCCCTAGCACTCCAGCTCCCTCACTGGTTCTCTCTTGCTCTGTAGTGCAGACATGTGAGACCTCCTTGCTAAGGAGAGCCTCTGGACATGCCTAGAATTAGGCTCCGGTTTTGTTTAAAACAGCGCTCCTGTGTTGAAGAGCAGGGAGTGACAGCAATATGCATTGCGTTAATAGCTATGTAGCATAGTCAATAATTATCAGGTAATCGTTGGTGGTATCAACAGCCTGTACATCTGTATTGTGGTTTAGGCCCAGCCAGCAACAAAGAACCATGCGGCCGCTCGCTCACTCCTCCCCCCCATACCGAGATGAAGAGAAAATGTAAGGAAACCCGGTAGGTCGAGACACGGACAGGGAGGATTCACTCACCAGTTATAGTCATGGGCAAAACCAGACTCAACTTGGGGAAAATATTCAATTTAATCGGTCATCAATCAAAGCAGAGCAGGATAAGGAGACATGAAAAGCCAGATCTTAAACCACAAATAAATACCTTTCCCCGTACCCCTCCTTCCTTCCTGGGCTCGAGTCCCCTTGCCCCTCAGCAGCGCAGGGGGACAGGGCATGGGGGGTGCAGTCAGTTCACCAAAGATTGGCTCTGCTGCTCCTTCCTCCTCAGGTGGGGAGGGCTCCTCACACGCTTCCCCTGCTCCAGCGCAGGGTCCCTCCCACAGCAGACAGTTCCTCACGAACCCCTCCAAACTGAGTCCTTCCCATGGGCTGCAGTTGCTCAGGAATGCACGGACCCAGCGCGGGCTGCCCGCACAGTCACGGTCTGCTTCAGGAGCAGGCACCTCCTCTGGCACGGGGTCCTCCACAGGCTGCAGATCCATCTCTGCTCCTCCATGGTCTGTCATGGGCTGCAGGTCCACCTCTGTGTTGCTGTGGTCCTTCACGGGCTGCTCCACCACGATCCTCCGTGGGCTGCAGGGACAAAGCCTGCCCTCTCCCTGCGGCCTGCAGGCGAATCTCCACTCCCGCCACCTCCTCCCCCTCCTTCCTCACTGACTCCTGTTACCTGCACAGGTATTTTCCTCACATCTTTCCTCACATTCCCCTCCTTCCTCTTCTGCAGGTCTCAACGACTGACCGTTCCATACATTACTGCAGAGGCACATCTATTGTCTCTAAATGGCCCGGCCTCAGCCCGAGGAGGAGCCGACTTGGAGCTGGGGGAGCTTTGAGCAGCTTCTGACAGGCGCCACCCACCCGTGCAGCCCCTTCCCCTGCTACCAAAGCCCCACCACACAGACCCAACAGAGTCTGCAAAGTTGTTTTCCTTTTATTTCGTGAGGCATTCTAGGTGTGAAAAGATTGCCACTGATACACAGCATGCTACAGTGGTGGCCATGAGATGTAAACATTTCCAAGGTGTGTTTTGCTAATCTTGACCAGAAATGGGAAAGATTGTTTTTTTTCCTGGAAATGAGTATTTTACAGAGTGAAGAGTCTTTACATCTGCAGAACTACAAACTTCCCAGGTGTGCGTGAGTTTGAAAGCAAGCTCCTCCTACACTTGCGAGGATTAACTTTGTGAAAATGATCTTGGCTACCTGTGGATTCAGCCTGTGTTACAACTGTTATGGGAACGTCAGTAAAATAGGTGAATTTGTATTGCTTGTCTTCAAGCTGCATGCAGAACTCGTATAGCAAGAGGCTGTTCTCAGGCTGGAGGTGTTAGGTTTGGCTCTGCAGCTCATATGTCACAAACTGCCAGTTTTGTGAGGTCCCGGCTGGGAGGGTGAAAGGTATAGCACTGCCTAGTCCTATTCTCAGGCTGTTTATTGGATTTGGCTGGGAAATATTCAACTAGACAAGCTGAATGAAGCAAAATCTCTCAATGCCTTAATGTCTATTGCTGAATTCAAGTGGTGTTTGGAGACAGCCAGCTGACCATAACGCTGATGGTCTTTGTTGTGTTTTCTTATTATCATATGTATATTTATAGACTGATACCAGTTATGGAAGTAATATAGAATATATTTTGGATGATAAAGAGTAATTCTACTAGAAGTTAATTAATAACAGTTAATGTTAAAGTTTTGAATTGAGGTAATGTCTGACTTAAAACCTCACTGGAGGGATGATTTAAAACTACTCTTCCCCTTTCATCCTCCATCACGACTTAGATTTCCACACTGATTATTGTAATAAATTCACATGCATTGCTTTCTTCCTCTGAAATGATGTGGTTCTTTGGTATAAAAGATGAGATCATGTGATGGAGGTGACATAGTGGCCTTTTTTTCCTATTATGATTTAGAAACAGATTTTGTTGGTGGCTTCGTATATTATGCAGATGACTGAAACTGGAAGGGTTGATTCCCAAAATATGAGCCTCAATTTTATTTGTGAAGTGTGTTTTTTCCACTTTGATATGGTCATTGTGTTTGTGGGTTAGGAAATAGGCTTATTAGAAGGAACCCACTGTAGCGAGTGGGTAGGATTTGGGTAGGGTAGGATTTGAACCTCTTGCAGGGGTCTACAGTGTAGATGTGCATCCATTAGTAACTCCTGTGAGGGTCCCTTTTTAGTCATCGAGGAGAAAGGAGCCCTGTCAGGGTGTTACTCCTCTTGTTCTAACATCGATGCCTAAAATAGATGAATTGTAAGGTAAGATGAACTGTGCCTCAAAAACATAGAGTTTCATTGAGTGTGGAGGGAGTCTGGACATGAACCTCAATGAATCCCACCCGTGCTGTCTGTTACTGTGCAAGCCTCAGTCATTAGTGGCGAGCATTTGCATCACTGTCAAAATGCTTGCTACACCGTGGTAGCACAGGAATGTGCCTAATAGCCTCTCTGCGTGGCGTTATTTATGGAAAAACTGTCCAGGAAATAATGATACCATCCCTCTTGTACTTTGGTACCACTTAATGTTTGTGCCCTATTTTTACCATATAAATGAATTAATCCTCACAGCCTCCTGCTTTTACCTCCCCTTTAGAGGCAGTGAAACTGGAGCAGAGGCACATCAGAAACCAGAGATGCTGAACTTCCTCAGATTTCAAGGGAAAGGATGTCCCAGAGTGACTCAATCAGTCTTTTGAATGCTCCAGCATCATTTCTGGCAATCTGTCTGTGGTAATACTTGGGATGATACAAAATGCACCCTCCTCCATTTGGAAGAGAAGAAGATGATGAAACCACATCCTCAGGCTTAAACTAGGAGCACGTATATTTGTGCCTATTATCTCATTTCCTCTGTACAATTTTGGAGGCTATACACGGAGGTCATTGCCCAGTCACAAGCGCTAGTTTCACCCTTGAAGGCACTGCTGTTCCTGAATTTGTTTGTCCTAAAAGAGACTATGAATTCTTACTACCCTCTACTCCAGTCCCCGGGGAATACTCAGCACCTTGGAAGAGCAAACATCTGAAGAACATTTTCAATGGAAACTGACCATTTTAAAGCCTGTTTCCAGGTATCAGGATCTTGCTGAAAATTGACGAGCTGTGTTTGGCTGTACTGCAATTCTTCATAAGAGAATGTATCACTGCCTACAAGGATCTTGAATATGGGTCTGAATCCTTGAACAGTCTCGATTTGTACTTTGTTTGATAGTAAAACAGTGCTTCTGTTTTACATTACATTTTACATTACATTCAATATCTATATGCCTTGATAACATTAACATTAATTACATTATGGCTTAGAATTTTCTTCCCTGAAGAATGCACAATCTAAATAGACAAAAAATAGAAAGGGAGCACTGAATTGCATGGGTTTTTTTGGTCAAAGTCATATTTACAAAAAAATGCTGAATTAAATCCACTAAAACTATGTGTACATCCACGTCACATGATTACAAGAGTTTCAGACAGAAAGTCTCTAATTCCATTTTTGATGGTGAAACTTCTTGTAACTGTCATTCTGAAATATTTTTTCACTTCAAAGCTTGTCTACAGTTAATTTACAAGAGACAAAATACCAAATGCAACCAAAACCTCCTAAAACTAAATGCATTTGATTTTTCTGATTTTCTTTTCAGCAAGAAAGTGATGTTCTAATAACTTCAGGGAAAACTTAAGAATGAGGGTCTTGTTTCTTCCTCGGCTTCTGAGTTAAAAGTAAATTATTTGTATAGCTCTTATCACTATCATTTTATGGATGGGGAAATGAAAGAAAGAAGAACTGATTTGTCTTAATCACATGGGAAGCCTGTTGCTGTTCTGGGTAGGGAGTGGGAGCCTTGAATCCCGTGCTGCAGTGTAGCAGTTCAAACCTTCAACCACAAAATAAACAAAACAGTCAAGTTCTTTTTAGAGCTAGAAACCATCACTGACGTGTGTCGAAAGACCCACGTGGAGTTTCACACCTCACGTGTATAAAAGTGATATCGCTTCTCAGCCAGGTGGCAGTATCTTGCCCTGGGATAGAAATACTAATTTTAATGCAAAATGTGTGTTTTACATAGTTTGTTCATGATCAGGACCTCTGACCACTTGAACCTAAGGATTTTTCTGGCCACTGGGCTGAACTCACGGTTGCTGCACTCTTTCCATGTAGGCTCATTACCACTGTAAGAAGCATATTCCAGAGCTAACCCAGGCGCTGCCCAAAACTTCAAATGATCCGTGATAACAGGAGGTGCCGGTTGCGTCTGACGAGCAGGATCTCCTTTTGAGGTCTGTGATGGGAGAGGCACCCACACAGACTCCAACTGTCCTGAGCACCTAACATCTCCTTGTCAGGAAGTGACATCAGGGCTAGATGACAGGGCTGCAATCCTATGCATTATTTAGTGGGCGATATTGTTGTGGGGAGGGACTGCACACTGAAGAAGATATTTTCTGAAGGAAAATAAAGGAAGGCAGAACAGCTGATTAGTTACTATTATCAGACACTAATGGGTGTCGTGTTGATAAGATGGTAACCAGATAGCATGTAGAAAGGATTTTAGTGCTAAGTACTCCATTGCCTTTGTGTGATGCCTCATTACTGCACTTGGATCCCCTCCTTTATAAATTCTTAATGACCCCATGATTTTTCATGTAACTCTCACTCTTTGCTTTGCTCTCCTTTTCGTCCTGTCCTCAGCTGAAGTGGATTGTGTGATTGGATATAGAGACTCCAGCGTATCGTCTTGCAGCACACACCTCTCTTGAGAAGACGGGAAAGAAAACATTTCCAAAACTCAGCTTCAAATGTTCACTGCATTACACTGACAGTGAAGGAGTTCTAAGTCTGTTCCATGTTGGCTAACATTTCTTCCTAAAGCTATGGGATAGATTCAGCAGAATTATAGGGTAACACAACTATGAATGGGCCCCCAAAGTCTTCACTGAGATGGAGGGTGTGAGGCACATTCTCACTCTTCTGTGTTCCCTCCAGTACTGGGGGTGCTTTGAAGGGAGCAAAGCATAACCTGAGGGTGGCTTGCAGGAGGAAAGTAGCAAGCAGGTGGAGAGAGGAGAGGCACAGACAGGTCAGTCTCCTTCTCCTGGCCACGGTGGCAAGGCTCAGAGAGGTCATGAGTACGAAGGGTATAAATCACAGTACTTTTGCGCTTACTCTAGTCCAAGACAAGGGCTGAATTAACGAATAAACTGGAGAGGAGGGGCAGTTTACAGCATTTCCTCATTATCCTGTGCCAGCCTAGCTCTGGGGAAGAGGCGAAGTTCTAAGCTGTGTGGTACAGTCAACATGCTGGAGGGAAGGGAAGCCATGCAGAGGCACATTGACAGGCTTGAGAGGTAGGCCTGTGAGAACCCCATGAAATTCAACAAGGCCAAGTGCAAGGTCCTGCACATGGGTGGGGGCAATCCCAAGGCTGGGCAGCGAATGGATTGAGAGCAGCCCTAAGGAGAAGGACTTCAGGATGTTGGTTGGTGAGAAGTTCAATGTGAGCCAGCAATGCGCACTTGCAGCCTAGAAGGCCAAATGTATCCTGGGCTGCATGAAAAGCAGCATGACCAGCAGGTCAAGGGAGGTGATTCTCCCCCTCTACTCTGCTCTCCTAAGAACCCACCTGGAGTACTGCGTTCATTTCTGGGGCTCCAACATAAGAAGGACATGAACCTGTTGGAGCAAGTCCAAAGGAGAGCCACGCAGATGATCAGGGAACTGGAGCACCTCTCCTATGGATATAGTCTGAAAGAGTTGTGGTTGTTCAGCCTGGAGAAGAGAAGGCTCTGGGGAGACCTCATAGCAGCCTTCCAGTACCTGAAGGGGGCCTACAAGAGAGCTGGAGAGGGACTTCTTACAAGGGCACGTAGTGACAGCATGAGGGGTATTAGTTTTAAACTGAAAGGGGGTAGATTTAGATTAGATATTAGGAAGAAATTCTTCATTATGAGGATGGTGAGACACTGGAACATGTTGCCCAGAGAAGTTGTGGACGGCACCTCCCTGGAAGTGTTCAAGGCCAGGTTGGCTGGGGCTTTGAGCAACCTGGTAGGGTGGAAGGTGTCCCTGCCCATGGCAGGGGATTTGAAGCAAGATGGTCTTTAAGGTCCCTTCCAGCTCAAACCATTCTATGATTCTATGAATGACCCATGGTTAGTGTCTCCTGAAAACAGAGATGCAGTTATATTTTTTATATATTTTCAGAGCATGGTAGTTAGACAAGTGTGTGCTAATTAGAGTAACAGCAATCACTGCCAAATAGTAAGGGTCAGTAAACTCTCTTGGTTGAGGTACATTGGAAATGGGTAAACTCTCTATGGCCTTATGTATCTCCAGTGACACAATGGATGAGGACCCAGATCGTTGTCTTGGGAAGAAGAATGGAGTGGATGAAAAAGTACCCTGAGTCTTTCAGAGAACGTGTTGTGCTTTTGGTTTTGTTTGTAAACTTGAAGAAAGCCTCCTTTGGACCCTTTGTGTGACACCAGCTAGTGGAAAACCCGTTTGCTTTTGGCTGGTTTTGATTGTGTTTCCACCCCACCACATGGAACTCCTTAGTCCAAGGGCTGGGCTTGGCAAAAGCAGCCTTGAGTCATTAAACTTGCAGCTTGGCGCAGAGTGGCTTCTCCCCAGCCTTCGTCAAGTGAGTGAGACTCAGCTGGAATTTCTAAAGGAGTTTCTGCTACCTCAGGCTTGCACCAACTGCTGTGGAAGAAGTTTTTCTTGTGGTATTATCAAAACAAATTTTCCGTGGATCCATCATCACCACTGTTGGATCCTCTACGTATAATGCACTTCTCAGAATAAAGTTCCTCAGGGCTGCTCCCTGGGCTTCCCTCTTTGAAAAGGTTTCTTCTGAAAGATGAGACATGCATCTTAATTTTTTTCTCTGAAAACATCTGAGTCACACTTGCATGAGTAACAGGACAAATGACAAGGAGCAAATGACATGTCTGGTACAAGTGAGCTCACTGTCCCATCTTGCTAGACAGATGTTCATACACTCAAATAAACAGAACATTCACCTCCTTGGCTGATCTACATGTGACACCTGGGTGCTGTTTGATTATGTCACGGTGGCCAACGGTAACAAGTGGGGGGAGAGAAGTTGTAAAATGAAGTCAGGCAGCAGAACCTGTGATCTATGGCAAGGTATCGTGCATTCGAGGAATCTGACCGCTGGGAGCAGGAGAGGTAAAAAAGGATGTTTGTGGAGTAAAATTTAGCTCCGGAGTCCCAGTTGCTGTATTTGAACTGTCTGTGAACACATGCCTTTTTTTTCACAGAATCTCTCTTCTCTATAAAACCTTTCTATAATAATAAAAATTGCCTAATAGCTTGGAGACAAAACCTACTATTTTTGTCCTGCAAAGTGGAAAATTATTTAGATTTCTACTTTGGTGCAGTTTTCAATATCATAGTCCCTACCTACCTTTGTTCTAGAAAACTGGGCAAGGGTGTGTGCAAATCCAGAACAAAAAGATAGCCCTTACCTGAGAAAGCTAACAAAACTGTAACAGATTTTTTAATAACTGTATTCTTGCATTCTCTCCCCTCCATTTTGCATGATAAATTCGTACAGTAGAAGAACATCAAAGACTAAATGTTAACTACCGCTTGATCCTAATCTGTGATAACTTTTTAAAATTAAAAATCACAAAGACGTGTTCAGATTTACAAACATTTAAATTTCTCTGATCATTGAGGGACTTGGAAACTGTAGGACCTCTCGAATAGTGAAATTATTTGTTTTTGAAAGTAACAAATCACTTTTCCCTCTCTCCCTCTACTCATTTTACTAATCAGCAACTTCAGCAAAATCCTCATCAGTAATCCCTGTTGAGCAGAGATTTTAATACAGAAGTTAATCTGCTCGTCTTTACTGACGTCAATGAACAAATTAGCGGTACTGTTCCAAAGCTGACCAGAAATATTCTGGCCAGATTAAAATTGAGGATTGTCCAATAATTTGCAGCTTTCAAGTACTTCTTAAATTCTAAATTGGTCAATGATGTCAGAGCTGGAAGTGAAATTCTAGGAAAACAAACTCTTATGAATATTTAAAACCTACAAAACTTTATGGAAAAATCAAATATTTACTAAAACAGAACATGCAAATGTCTGCACCACTAAAAGCTGCAATGCCAAATACAGAAAGGAATCAGTACTTCATAAAATCCTGTTGACCTTAAAGATCTGATGTGAGCCTCCAAGATTTTCTAGATCAGTGACAGAACTGTATAAAACCATGGAAAAACGTGTACTCCTGCCAGCATCCTCATCCAGTCTGGGGAAGCTATAGATCTGCCTGCCCGGTTGAAGTGAGCTTTGTTTTACTGCCGACGCAGGGTTTTTCCCCCTTTGTCTGACACTTGGGTGTCCTCAGGAACAGAATGATCATGCACATGCAAAGGGCATCAGCCTGCCCCAGTGCTCAAATAGAAAACAGCTGGGCAGGACTCTGGGGAACCCTATAAAAGAGGTGAAGAATCCTCCTCCAAAGACATGGAGCGGTTCCAAGGAGGTTTCTTTTCTAATTCTCCTGCTTCTCACTGCCAAAGAGCATCTTGCTGGCTACTTTAATCTGCAAGATCCATCTTACTTTAAGCGTATTGAAAAGGACTGATGTTTTGGGGTTGTGCTGTGCTATATTAAAATCCATATTTCAAACCATAAATGCTTTCCATTTATCCAGGCTAGTCTCTTTTCTATTGAGCCAAACTTTCAGGCAGTTAGCTAAACCTTTCAGTAATATGAAGCACCTTTTTCATCTTGTGCCAACACTGTAATGCCTCCAATAATTTATGTTTAATTTTTAATACAGTTATCTATCATGAGTAATTATGTGGGCTGCTCACAATATTCCATTTTCTGTTATGTGGTTTTTCTGAAGATCATGGACTTTAAAAAATACCGCAGTACCACTATTTTTCTGCTGAATTTCCTCTGAAAAAGAAATATTGAGGCATGCTTGAAGATACTGTCTGTCAGACCCCGAGAAGTTCTTTGCTCTGTCGTTAGATCTACTGGTTCTAGTGTGAGAAACAGTATAAGATGCTGTGATTTATGCACTGCACAGCTAGAGAAAAAGGTCTGACCAGACTTCTTCACATTCATGGGGATATTTTTCTGGTGTTTGTGTGCAGAGTTCAGGTGTTGGGGACAAGATTTCCCTGCTGACACTGGTGTTGTTGGTGATGCACGTGGTACTGGGAGCGGCTTTCTCTGTCATATCCAATGGCTGATGAAAACCTAGGTCTACCTCAACTTTACCACACGTTCTATCCGACAAACTTTCTCCTCTGAGCTCATAAAAGAGCAGACGGCGGCACCTGAGGGTTGTGCATCCCTTGATGCTGGGGAGGGGTCCTGCTGAGTGCCACTGCAGTTGCCCGGTTGTGCCATCTGCATGGGGAACTGACTTAAAACTGTAGGCACTCTTCTGTAACACCCCTTTGCGCTCTCCAGGGAGGACTGGGAGGTTATGAAGCTTTCCAATGGCAAAATGGAAAATATCCACTCACGGCCCAGAGCTGCTTACACCAGCAACAAGCACGAAGTTCTCGCCTGCCTTGCGCGACATCCTATTTCACACGTGCAATAGGAGCAGCTGTTTTTGTTAATCTGTATTTGGCAATAAACACTGATATGAGTACCAGATCTGTCCGAGAGATTGGAAGTTAAACTCCTAGGGGCCATATAAGTTTTCTGTCCAAATCTACATTTTGAGATGTCTGTGTTATTTCTCTCAGGCTCAGGAGCTCTCTGTATGAGCACTGCTCTTTTGGGAGGGAAAAAATGGTTCTTTAGTTTTTTTCCTGGCCAGACTACAGCTTGTCCTGACATGCTCCCTCTCTGGGAATTGGGAGTGGGATGTGTATGGGACTGCTGACGGAAATCTACACCAAGGAGGCCATTTGAGCGCTGGATACTTGTCAGGGCCCATTTCCACCCTCTGTGTTGGTGAAGAGGCCTTGGGACAACAGCAGTCCCCTGAAATGGCAGTGTTTCATGAGTGAATGATGCATTAAATTCACACAGGCCATAAAAGCGTGCAACTGCCTTTGTACAGAAAAAAAGGGTTAAAATAAATTTCTCCTCACAGCAGACAGGCGTAAAGTTACTGGTACAAGCACCTGAATGCAATGTATTTTGCCATATACACCAATTGCTCCCATGGAGAAGATACGGGTGAAACCAAATGGTGTCTCCATTAGAGAATTTGCACAGGCAGCCAATAAGGGACAGAAACATCTTCCAAGAAAACATTTTCTGTGTATAGTTGCTTCAGTCCCGATCCTCAGAGAAGACCTAGACAACAACTTCCAAAGGCAGAAACTTGGAAATTAAAACTAATACTCTAAGGTGTTACACCTCGTGGATACAGCACAGTTGTTGGTGCAGTTGCCCTGACAGCAGCACCCCGTCCTGCGCTGGTTTGAGATTAGGAGATTTCCTCCCAAGCCACGACACTTAGGTTTTACTCAGAGCTGTTGCTCTCTGCATGAACTCATTGCATTGCTTTTGAAGTCTTTGTCAGACCTAGAGGAGATCTTGTATGTCCACAAATTTATCAGTTTTTTTTATTTCAAAATTATTTTGCCTAAAGGAAGCTGTTACCTGCCCTTATGAATGCAGTATCATAGGACAGCTGCAATGACAACGATGCCATTAACGGCAAAAGGATAGCAGGCTTGGCCTCATCAAAGTCTGAGGTAAAAGTTCCCTTGACATCAGCATCATAAGATTTCACCCAGATAGCAATACAGTTTATTTTGGTAGCAGTTCAAGATTTACTCATCATATCAGATGTTTCACCACACATATAGGTAGCATTGAATAATGGAAGATGTGCAGGTAAATCTAAGGCTGTAATTCAATCAACAACCTTTGTTGATGTCTTAAGCTGAGAGTCAAACAGCTTAAGTAGTTTATGACCAGCGGTAGAACTCCCTTGATTGAATTACTGCATAGGCATTCAATTGCATAAATGTATTGTTATTTATATGGTGTGCCAAAGCCTGATTTTAAAGTTAGCTGTGGCAGGCTGTAACTAATGGAGAAAGAGCAGTATGGCATTACAGTGCCCCTTAAGCAAGGAAAATGAATGATGTGCACTGTGTTCTGTGCTTATGTAGAAATAATTATTGTAGTACTGTGGGGAATTAATTCCTTCATATTAATGAAAGTAAGGAGAACTCGAAGTTGTTAGTCAGAAATAGTCCCTGGCCCCTATACCCCTGGCCCTCAGCAATTTCCATTATCGTTAGGGACCTGTCTACAGACTGGATCCGCAGATTTTTAAAACTCAGTTAGATGTAAAAGAAAAGAGATGAAACAGGGTGAAAATGGGCACAATAGAAAAGAGTGTTATAAATACAACACAAATACAACACAGTGCAAAGGATAAATGGGGTTTACAGAAGTCTCCCCTGGTCTTAGCACCCCTGTGCATAAGGAAGGCACATTGCTGCAAGCACCGATTCCTATGAAACCACTTACATCGACAGGTGGGAGCTGTTTGCTGGCTGCAGCCCAGCTCTGCTCTCTTGCATCCTCCCAGGGGCTGCAGGTTTTTTGCTCTCCTCTTTTGCTGGAGAACTGGATAGCTTTACCAGGAGCTTTCTAGGAGAGAAACCAGGGAGCATGTACATTCGAATCAGCCCTTTTTGGAGATGGTCAAAGCTGCTCAATAGCAGTGCAGGCTGTCTGTATCATGGGCTGTCATGGCAAATTGGAGCTGACAGCTAGAAACTGCTCACATAGATTTCCTATTGCTCCTTTTAACCAGCCTGTATTAAATTGCACCAAAAGGGCTGACAGCCTTAAAATCCATGCCATTATATCACATTAAGGGCTGCAAAAATCTGCCTGCTTTCACAAATTTCAAAGTCAATTGATATATAAACCCAGTAGGCATCCTAGAGCCTAAAGACACAGTACAACCAGCACATGTATGTGTGTGTTCGTTCTGCATATGGGCTCATCTGCAGTTCTCGACTATTGCCCCATGTCAATGTTCCTCAAAATCCTATACATAAAGGAAATTCTTTTAATATAGAAAAAATAACTGTAGTCACATACCCTTCAGGAAGCCTTCTGGCAGGACATGGTTTTTGGAAGCACTAACTTATCTTGGACCCATGAATTAAAAGAATAACCTGTATGTGTATGAACACTCCCATGGAGCAAAAGGGTGTTGCCTGTCTCAGTAAGGACTGAAGATGCATACTTAAATGTCATGTAGAGTAAGGACTCAGTCTTGCGTATATTTTTAAACACAAATCTTCAGCAAAATTTTTCCTGTAACACATCTCCATCACCTCAACAAAAATACTGGGCACAATTAATAGCATTCCATAATTAGCTCGGCACAGAAATGCTCATGCCAACATGCTGGTCAGAAAAACATCTTTCTTCATAAATTTAGGATACGTTGCCATTCTCATTCCCTGGCTAACTGTGGTGGTGGGACTGAAGACAGATGAATTATGGCTCTCCTTCTTTACTTTTTATGTCAAGCATGTTGCTCTTGCTATCCTGACTGTTGTAAAGTCAGCAGACTGTCACTTTTTAGGGAATATCATCAGCAGATAAATTCTTTTTAGGTGTTTGACTAGCCTCCCTCAAGATTCAAGTGGATATAAATAATGTATATCAAGGACTGGTACATAAGCTACCTCTCTCACACACATAGACCCTTGGAAGCTAATCAAACTTCCTTCCTGAAGGGGAGTTTATCAGAAGTCAGACAACTCTCAATTTGATACTCAAGAGAAAAAAAAGCAGTTAAAGGCACTTAAACCGTATTCCTCTTGTCTTCCTTCATCAACATATGAGAAAGAAAATTATTCATGTCATCCGTGTAACATTTTTAAAAATCCTTTACACAATCAAACATCAACACATGTAAAAAATGCTGCACACAAAAAGAAGTTAATTTTGACACTGTGTGGTATTATGGTTTCATCATTTTCTGTGGTTGCTGGACTTAGGAGCAGTCTGTTCCAAATGCTGAGAAGAACATTGGGACTTCCATAGGTGACCTCAGTCTGTAGCAATGGCAGCCTGACCTTGGCACCACTTTAAGGCAAGAACCAATTCACCAGCCTTCAAAACTCTGTGGCCTAATAAAGTAGACAGGCCCTCTGCAGAGGAAAATAAACAATTAACAAAGCTGGCTATGTCCTCAGCTGTGCTAGAGAGATTACATCATGACTTATACACACAAACATTCACAGTATTTAAAGATGTAGTCTAGATTCATACTTTTGATCCAGAAATTAAATTTTCAGTGAATGTGCATTGGTCAACCTATTTATTTATTTATTTTCTAAATCCTGGATTTAGATAGTAATAAGACGTGATTTTACTAATTGCATAGTCTTCATGGATTTTATTTACTATCACAACCAAATATGCTTCTTAGAGTCTCTTTCTGATTCTGAAATTTCTGTATTTGGGTGTGACCTTTAAGGTCATTGTTGACTTCTTTGATCTGAAGTTATGTTAAAGATCAATGTTGATTTTATTGGGGTGTGGTAATCTCTACTGGATGGTTCAATACCACCAACAATGAAAAATCAGGTCAGTTTATTTTAATATTGCTGAGAAAAGATTTTTGCACTGAGAGGGTCAGCCGTGGCTTCCCTTCAGATCATAAAAAGGGGAATGTCTCAAAAGCGCCTGGGAGGTAATTTGTGACTCAGAGTCCTGCACCAGTAAAAATATTGGTTCTCACTCACCAATGAGAGCCTTCACTCTGTACAGGCTAAAGTCCCAGAGATTTGAGAGCATTTCCATGCAGAAGGCCAAAATTCTTTGACCTCCTCTCTTTACACGCCCCACAAGGCACTTCAAACTGCAGTGTCTGATTTTACGCACCAAGTCATGTGAACATATTCACTATTTATATCACTAGCAACTGCAATGAAGATCTAATCCTCAAGTTTCCAGGCAGAGAAGAGTCATACATGTTCCAGGTCCAGCTCTGCCACCTTCAGTAGGCCTTCTCCAAATAGGTGGTGGGTTGATGGCAAGAAAGTGGTTCATCCTTGACTGAGCACTGTCTTCATAGCTTGGACAAATCTGTGTACAGTTGGTTCTTTCTGCATTAGGATTAATGGGGCATAAACAAACCCATGGCTAACAATCAGGTTGTTTCAATCAGCCATGACAAAAAAGAGCCCTGTGGAAAACATGGTTATCAGACACCTATTGTGGAAATGTTAGGAACTGGTAAACAAACTAGCAAGTCTTAGTGAAATGAAACTTTTCTGTACTGCTTGCTGCATATTTCCAGATTGAGTGCAACATCTTTCAACAATAGAATTAAATATGTGTCAATGTAGTTTCACCTTAAACATTACTTTCCTTCTATTTTTTTCTGTTGGGAACTACCTATTCTATTGCTTCTAACAATGTCAATCAAACAGATTTGAATTTTTTGCTGGAATGCACAAGTTGTTGAAACTGTTGTAGCCTGCAGTATGCATAACCCTGCAGTAATTGTGCTGCCTTCTTTTCTTTCTGCATAAATTAAATCAAAATCTCAAATAACTTTGAAGTAGTAAATACATGATGATCAAGCAGGTTTTGCAGAAGTAAAAGGAAGATGCTGAAGTAACAGTGACGAACAAAGCTTCCAGACTTTAAGCAAACTTGGAGGACAATCATTAAATCAATGCTGGTTTTAATTTTATTTTTCTTACCAAAGGAAAAAAAAGGGGTCATGAATTCTTATCAAGCTTCCTTAAAGGACATCTTGGCATTGGCTCTGACTTCTTAAAATTAAAATTATATTGATTTTCCATTTTATTAAATAAATGTTCCTCCCTGAGCTTGCTTTAGGAAAAGAAAAATGTTTTCAGTGTAATTTTCTCTTCAGCCATTGCCTGGACTTTGACTGTGGAACGCACATCTACATCCAAATGAAGAGACAAAGGGATTACCCAGAACAGCCCTTGTTCCTAGCCCCTGGTGGCACAATACAAGTTTCACCCTCTCAGACAAATAAACAAAATGCAAGTTCTGTCAGGTTACCCTGCAGGGTACTTCATTTAAAAACCATCCATGAATGTTTACGTTATTTAGGAAAGAAATTGGTGCGATACTAAATGCATTGTAAAAGACCATCTTCCTCCCTTGTCCCCCTGCCTACATGCCTCACCATGAACAGCTCACAGAATCACAGAATTGTAGGGGTTGGAAGGGACCTCTGGAGATCCGCCAGTCCAACCCCCCTGCTAAAGCAGGTGCCCCCAGAGCAGGGTGCACAGGAACGCGTCCAGGCGGTTTTGAATCTCTCCAGGGAAGGAGACTCCACAGCCTCCCTGTGCAGCCTGTGCCAGGGCTCTGTCACCCTCATAGTAAAGAAGTTCCTCCTCTTGTTTAGCTGGAACTGCCTGTGCTCCAGTTTGTGCCCGTTGCCCCTTGTCCTGTTGCTGGGCAACACCGAAAAGAGTCTGGCCCCATCTTCTTGACACCTGCCCTTTAGACATTGATAAACATTGATGAGATCCCCTCTCAGTCTTCTCTTCTCCAGGCTGAACAGACCCAGGTCTCTCAGCCTTTCCTCTTAAGAGACACGCTCTAGTCCCATAATCATCTTCGTAGCCCTCTGCTGGACTGTCTGCAGTTGTTCCCTGTCTCTCTTGAACTGGGGAGTCCAGAACTGGACATAGTACCTCGGAGCACTTCTGTCTCTTGCAGCTTGTTAAACGGGAAACACGTTAACAATAGTACTGTGTACAGTCTGCCTCCTGCTTTTGAATTTATTTTAGACATGCACTGCTAAAAATGGTAGTTGTATGAAAGTGGGATGGTTGAATCCTTCTAGATTAAAACTTGTAACTTCTAAGTGGACAAAGTAACTAATTATATCCATTAGAGTGTTTTGGCTTCTTTTGGGTCTTTGTAGTTTAGCAAGATTAGAAAAACCTTTTCTAAATCTGTCAACTATTAAATGTGTCCCTTGACCTCCGGGGCAAGGAAAAATTTTGAAGTGAAAGGACTAACCCAGGCTGTCCTTGTGCTTTATATTTAGGATGAAGAACAAGTAGCTGCCGAGGTGAAACATGCAATGAATTCTGGTGCAAGATCCCTTATTTTCTGCCCTGATCTTGTGGCCAGTTTTCCTGTAAGACAAGGGAAGAGCTCCAGACAGGTCAGTATTAGTAAGATGATCTCCAAAGGAGGTATTAGTACTTTCTGCACTGCTATGCATGATTGAAAATGAATAATTTGGTAAAACAGCTATGGTATTATTTGCATAAAGGTTTTCAAGATGCAAGTTAAAGCCCAGAGAGATGCCAAAACCCCTTGCTTTCTTTGAAAAGTCGGTTAAGAATGTGAAGCAACATAACATTCTTACCCCATCACATAATTTACAAAACTGAAGCACTCAAGAGCAAGGAAATGAATAATTTAGTAGATCATTAATCTCACACTACCCACATGATAAACACAATTATCAATCTTATCAACTATGGAGAAGTGAACGTTTCGTCACAAGGACCGTCACTGTGACTCTAGCTACAAAATATTTCGTCAAGAAACACCAAATCAAAACATAGAATAAAACTGTTCTGAAATACAAGTCAGCTATGAGCACATTAATGACAGAGATTGATAGGGCCACATGCAAGCCTTATTTCAGTAAGACTCAATCTTGCATTCCAGTTCTTCCTGTTTTGCCACATCTCTTGCGATTTTAGACTTTTTTTTGTCTTCTTATCAAGTTCCTGCATCAGTTGATAAATACAGTTAGTATTAACACTTCTAAATAAAAGTGTTATGATACCAAACTAAGGATAAAGTAATTGAGAAACACTCCACAGGTAAGAGCCAGGACTGCTTCTTTGTGCTGCAGTAGTTAATTCCTTGAAGCAGTCTTAATAGTGGATGAGTTACTGAGCTCATTGAAATCAAAAGAGGCAGTAAACCTCAAGATGGGAACAAGCCTGAATTCTGGCCACAGTGAAGCTGAACTCTGAAAGCATGTAGGACAAGATCATCGGGCCAACTCTTACCGTCAGAGTGCAGAGGACATGTTGGGATTTAATAAATTACACTTATAATCCACAGGCTACGTTGGCAGCAGGCTATGGCCAAAGAACATTGCTGCAACACCATCCACTGATACAAGCTCTTGCCCAGGTGGCTTATATGGGTAGGTAGGTGGTGGGAAATCAGCTGCAGATGGCACTATTTGAGCTGTCTGAGCTTCTTACATTTACCTGCTGGCCAATATAAAATGAGCAGTGTCCTCATCTGTTCATTTCATTGCTTTTAAAAGGATAGCTTTTGTGAACAGCATGAGAGGTAAGTATTTTTTTGCTGTTATGTATCAGCTTTAACTAGCTTTTGAATAAAAAATATTTTTTTTTCCTGTGCTGTTGTGATGGCATTTGGAGATAACGGAAGGTTAGAAATTGCTGCCTGAAAACATGCTCTCCTGTCACAGATTTGAGATGAATTTTTGGTAGAAGCAAAATAATACCACAAGACCCAATTTTAAACACATTTTAGAAGGGAAATATAATTCTGGTTTTTGAAAGAATAATAATGCCCTTCCAGATTCATTCTTCTTCAGTGGAATTACATAAGAAAACACTTTTCTGACATTTTTTACAGGAAATACCAGAAAACTGAACATTCCTTATCTTATGGCATTTCCATAAAAACATGGTCTCCTGTATTATTTTATTTAGAAGCAGTAAAAAATAGCTTTTGTTGTGTTACAGTGTTTTCAGCAAAAATCTCAAGAATATTCCTCCCAGGATTACCAACCACGCAGATACTCCAAATTACGCTTAATTTACTGTGCTTACTGCTTACATAAAGCAGTCACATAAAGCTTTTATAAACATGCTTCTGGGATTATTTGGGTGCCAAGGGAAATATAATGTTCCTCGCTGTGTATTTTTTTCACCTGGGCTCACAGGTTCCCCAATAGATTTCAGGAGCCCAATGTCTCTGCTTTTCTCCATTGCTAAATGAATATTCTTCCTGATGACTTCCTGCTCTAGACCCTACAGAGAAAGTCACAAAGCCCTGCTCTATATTGACCAATTAGCATCCCAAATTTTGGCAGCTGCCAAGACTATTGTAATTTTCTTTCTCTTTCCAGATCTACCTTTTTTTTTTCTCCAGCTGTTTTCATTTCCCACTGACGTTTCACCTTTTATCCAATTTTAATCTTGTCTTCTTGCTTCTCCCTCAACTGTAAGACCTTGTCCAGAGAAAGCTGTTAACGCTGTAAGGTTGTTGGTCTGTGACTAACAGTCTTGTTTCAAGGGTTTTGATGGAAGTGAAAGATCATAATATCTCACCTCTAAGAACTTACTATATTTGTGCTTGTTTGAGGTTTCAAATACGGTCTCCTTCTACGCTCTGAAGATGTCCTATGCAAACTACATTGGATCTGCATGGGACCCAGTAACAATCGGTAAAATCCAACCGCATTGGGGTCAGTGGAGGTTTTATTAGAGATGTGACTCTGTGCCCTTGCTTGTACTGAGCTGCAGAAGGGCATAGCTAAGGGCAGTCTCTGAAGAAGAGCTTGAGGATCACTTGGCCTCTGCTGCATGCTTGTGCAAATTATGCAAGATCACTCAGAAGGAGGTAAGCTTGGAGTAGGGTACCTCTTCCATGTCCAGTCAGCAGGACAGGTTCTGGCAGCCAGGGCCCATCCTACCATCTCTGCCAGGAGAAGGGCATCCGGGTGGCATCAGGGGCAGCCCCGTCGCCGGGCATCAGACACCTTCCTGGGGATGAGAATGGGTTGACACTATGCCGGGATGTGGCTCCTGGGTGGCTAACAGACAAGCTGCAGCAAGGGAACTCTTGACTGGAGATTCGGAAAGCAGTTTACACCATGAGGGTGGTTGGATGCTGGCAGGGGTACCCAGGAAGGCTGTGAAATCCCCCTACTTGGCAGCATTCAAAGCACAGGTGAAGCAAGACCCTTAGCAACCTCATCTAAGTTCAAGGCTAGCCATGTTACAGGTAGGGGAGTTGACCAGATGACTTCCAAGAGATCCTTCCCAACCAAACTGTTCAATGATTCAAAGTCACACTGCTATGAGCATGGAGGTAATTGAAGATCAAAAGCAGGTACATGCTGTTTTTTGAGTGGATTCTTGGAGACCCTACAGATATAAAGATACCTCAGCAGATCTATTTGAAAATTACTGTTCAACCCCCCCCTTTCCCCCAGTATTCCTGAGACTCCTCTCTCTGTTATTCTCCAAGACCACTCATGGATTGGGAAGAACAAGGGTTGCAGAGGTGTCCTGTGATGTGGCAGGGGCAGCTGCAAGATGGTATGCCATGTGCAGGGGAGGTTCTTCATTCCTATCCAAGCCAATGAGTTTTGGTAGGACCAAAATTCCTCTCTGAATTCCAGCAGAAGGCTCTGCCTTGCAAAGCTCACTTGATCCTCTTCTGACATCCAAGATGGTATGAGGACTTGCAGTGTTCACATTGCAAGGCCGTTAGCAATTCTTGTACCTCAGGTGACTTATTAATATCTTATTTGACAAGTCACATTTAAATGCATGTTGAAAAATGATTTTAAACTGTCGGAGCTCATTAGATTTTATGCACAAAACAAAATCATTATTCCGAGATTTGGAACTGCTTTACTAATGTGGGCATCTATTGAATATCCCCAATGCAATTCTTCCTTCTAATATGGTAATTCGTTATCTGTATTTAATTATCTGCAAGGTGAAAGGTTGCTGGGCAGTGTTGTTCAGCAATAGCCCAATGGAAATTTTTAAGTACTTTCACTCTGGGCTGACTGTCTTTACAGATCAATCTTACTGCTAATGACAACCAATACTTTCAGATGTGATTACAGACTAGCTCCATCTTTTCATGAGCCGAGACTCTTTGGAATCATATGTATTGATCTTTTTAATAGAAGTCAAGAAAAATGAAATTACCGTGGCTTCTTTTTGCAAAACTATGATAAATGGGAACTTGGAAAGTTACAGAAGATTTTTTTTTTCTGTTGTGGATTATTTTAATCACTAAAAATGATGGTCTTTTTAATAATGTTTGTCTTTCCATTATGCACATTTGCAGCAAAGCCAGAACTTATTTTTGTATTACTTTATATAACCACATTTAAGCAAAGACATGTCAGAATTGCCTGCTGGTATATTTAGGTAACTAACAAGTAGACTCTAGGCTAAAGCAGATAGCTGCTTTAGGATGCCAAGAAATTGTATTTTCTCAGCATCTACAAGTTTAATCCAATTTCTAGAACAGTGTTTTGGGATGTCTACAATCAAGTATTCTTTTATTTCTTATATAAAGCTTGCCCTACATTGCATGTAGTATTGTGACAAGAGACTTCACCTGTGTGCTTTTTTTTTCTTCTCAGAAGTCTCATACTGGCTTTCACTTATCCAATTTTCAATGGAAATGTACGTCACTTGGTTCTGCCTTTTGTTTCATTCTGTTCTCTATGTTTATGAACCTTTAGTACATTACAAGAAAATATGCTTATTTTACCCTGCCTCTGAGGCCTAGAGGACACCGTGTTGGCTTTATATTATGCTATAAATATACATGCACCCCACTGAGAATAACATTTTCTAGTTTGACTTCTCATTCTTGTACCAATAGAATGGAAGTAAAAATGTATTAGATCCCACGTTAATTGTAGCTATTCCTCTTGGATAAATTTCATTGCAAAGGTAGTGGGAAAGATAAATCTTAGTGACATAAGGGCAGAAAAAAAGATAGATAAAATGTAGAAGTGGTGGAAGATATATACTTGTGGCTCTCACTGGTATTAATGGGAGTTGGAAGATACACACATGACCTACAGATATTTAAAGTCAGAGGCACTGACAAACTCTCCTCAGTTTGAAGGGCAGTGTCATGTTCTCTTATTGCCTGATTGATCCTCAATTCTCTTCAGTATTCCATGTTGTAAATCCATGTTCTTTTCAGACTTATTTCCACAAGGCAATTTCCTTTTTTTCTAATCACACCTCCATAATTTTTTAACTTCCTCTTCACTTTTCATTATGCTTCTTGTCACAGCAGTCTTCAATATCCAGCCACTCAGTTTTATTGCTCTCCTTGAAACTCTCACTATTTTTCAGTTAGATTACTTTCAGAACACTTTTGTAACCTGTATCTCACTGTTTTTAGAGTTCCAGATTTAACAATTTTTGTGCATATCGTCAACTTTAGAAGTCTGGGGTTTTTTAAGTTACGATACACAAAAATTATGTTTAGTTCAGGAAGTTCCTAAAAGCTACATGACTGGGAGTGTAGACCAAGGGCACAGTATGTCTGCCCTGTTTTGTTTCTCCTCATTTCATAACCTCCTGTTACTGGCCACTGTCAGAGACAGGTTACTGGGTTGGACGGTTTTGAACAGATGCAGTCTCCACTGACATCTCTGTCTCATAGATTCTTGCTCTAGCTGTTCTTGCTGTGCCTATTTTTGTTTGAATATCTTGTTCGCAGGAATTAATATACTTACAGTCTTGAAAAAACCCTAAAACTTCACTGGTAATGATCTTATACTATATCTTTTTATGATGAACTAGATCTTTTAAAAGTAAGTTTTTTTTATTTCATATAGACTGGGGTCTGTCTGTATTGCAGATGGACTAAACCAGGGATAAAAACATTTTGTAATATGCTGCACTCAGCTGCAGACAATCCAGTACTTAAATGAGAAGTCTGAGTCAAAAAAGAGCAAATATCTGATAAGTGCTTTAGGTATATCTTAGTATTTTAATTAAAAATAGTGAATGATGTTTCAGCATGTCTTGCAACCATTCATGCTCAGTCAAAACCAGCCAGCTTTTTCTGTGGATTTCTTAGACTTTGTTTTACAGATTTGTCTGACTGATTTTTACCTAGGAAAGCTGTCCATTTTTTACTTAATGAAAATGGGAAATTAACCACATCGGAAAGAAGACTATAGAATTGCATCACAATATATTTATTTCAGTTTATCTGGAAAATTCAAGTTATTCTGCCAGTAGAGTTTTAGTAATAAAAAAACATTTATTTGGGAAAACAACAGACTGGCTCAAAGATGCCTTGTTTTGAACACTAGAAGCTAATTTGTTGGCATGTTGAAATAGAGAACACTAAAGCTGCCATCTGAAAGATGATTAACATTGTTGACGTAGTTTTGTGAAACACTGGCTTTGTGAAAGGCGTTTTTTGCCAGTGGATACCATGTAGTGTATAATACATAGACAGCATAAATGTTCTTCAATCGTGTTTATACGAGTTTTCAGCTCATTTGTTTAGATCAAACACTTTTTTTAGCAAGCATGGTAAGGTACATGTACTAAAATCTGTTACGAGTCCAAAGCAGTCTGGATTAAAAACCTCAATCATTACGCTTACCTGCACAAGTGAATCTGCTTATGTGAACATGTTCTTTAAGCTCAAAGGTTCAACTACTTTTGTGTTACTGGACCCCTTGAGGAGTCTCCTTATTGGCTTGAATAATCCCAATAAGATCTGTCTGGACACCTGTATCACTTGTATGTTTAAGGAAGGAGGATCTTGCTATTACTTTGAATTTTTGGATATTTTTCTTCTTTAATGTAAACCTTTATGGGATGAGCATGAAACAAAGGTTAGCTGTACAAACTGTATTACATGTAGAATAGCTTACAGGATCAGCCAGGATGTAATTTTATTTTCTTCTTTAGTGTGACTGAGTTTGTCATATGGGCAAGAAGGAAAGACTAGTGTATTGAGGTAGAAGGACAAACCTAAAATGAAATAGGGCCATATAAGCTAGAGACAGTTTTTAGCATGTTTTTTCTCAACTCATCTCTATTCCTTTTTTTTTTGTTAGGCACTCTGTATAATTTTTATTTCAGTATACCCTCTTACATAATAAATGTACTAGTTTCTTTGCTAGAGAAATTAAGAGGAGGGAATGCAGTTTTTCTGACTAACTGTTGAGAAACTTGGCTCTACATCTCCTTGAAATCTTTTGCACATCTCAGAGGGAAAATTCATCACTTTTGTCTGTCTAGAGCTTTACTTTCATTCTTTAGCACCATTGCTCTTTGTTATGTACAACACCCAGGTTATGTGACAGCTAGTCACTATTCCATTTCTATCGAGACTTTGCATGCTATTATGGAGTCTGACAGATCATTACCAAAGCTTATATCACAGTCCAGAAATACACTGCAGTTTTACTAAAAAGTCAGCATTTCTTTGCAATGATCAGGTAGTGGCATCAAAGATCTATGGTTATTTCTCATTTGAATGACAGAGAAAATAATTTATCTATCCCTCTATCTGTATATCTATGGGTAGTCCTGCTTGGTAAATTTTGTCAATTTATATATGCTTCCAAATTATAACAAGATCTTCTTTTCTAACTTTGGAAAGAAAGATTAATTTGAAAAAGAAGGTAGAAAATACATAGTAATGTGTGAATTAGGAATATGAAGGAGAGCAGGCAGAAAAAAAAAGGCATTTAGCAGAAAAGAGAAGAGAGAAAGGGCAGGGCTGAGCACCTGCATCAACAGCTTTCAGATCTGTGTGTCCTACTATAGTAGGGTTCACAAAGGGTTAGATCAAAGAAGAGTACTCAGCTCTCAATGTGACCTCCAGTTCATGTGAGGTGGTCTCTTTCTCCAACTTAACATTAAAAATAACCGAAAAGAAATAAGCAAGCTGGGCTGGGTTTACAGTCTTCAAGACTAGAGTTTTGGTGATCTTGGAAAGATCTGCAATATTCTGATATGGCAATGAAACAGTTAAATCTGTACTGAGTGTCCCCAGAAGAAAAAGTCAAACGCTAGTTATTTAAAATGGGAAAATATTTGGGCTGGCAAAGAATTTTTTCCATTCAACTATTTTTTGTGGAAAACTTGTTTCTGATGAAACAATTTTTAAAAATGAAAAGTCTTTAATGAAAATCAGCTGTCTGCTTTTTTTTGGTGGAAAATCTTGGCTTTTTGTTAAAAGAAAAAATTATAAAAACTACAAGAAAAGGTTATTTCAACAAAGACCCCCATATTTGAAACATAGATGTGGCTACTAATTGGTTAAATATTCTGCTGTCTAAGAAGTCATTCCTAGTGACAGATATCAAAGCTGGTTATCAAAAAAAGAGTGCTCAATCCTGTGCATATCTAAGTACCTCTGGTAAGGTTTCCAACCCCGCTTCCACTGAAATAAATGAAAATATTCTTTTTGACTACTATGGGAAGAGAACTGGGACCTGGCATCTAGGACTTGCATTAATATGCTGTGTGCTGAGGAAATGAATGTTAGGAGCCTGGCTGCAGCTGATGGCCAACAAAGGGAAATTCATGTCTACAGATGAAAGTATGACAGCTGGCAATGGACTCCAACAGAAATTGTTTTCCCTCTGGAATTTGATAACTGTTAATTCTTTATACTCTTGGCTTCCACCAATGAACGCACTACTTTTCACTGATAAGAAATTCATATTGTTAAACTCCACATGAACTCAAAAAATATTAATGTGTAAATGCTTACCAGCAAATATGAACAGCAAATGTCAGAGAAAATTTAATAATTGAGCTTAATAAAATAAACTTGTTTTTGGAATCTTACTTTATGTGTTTCTGAAAGAACAATCACTCTTACGAAACTAAGTCAAGAATGAAATGTAGTGTACAGCTAATTGGGAAAGGATCGATGAGTTTAGCAAAGCCATAGGAGTCCTTCTAAAGAAACAGCAGTTTAAAAACAATGTTGATTTAACAGTGTGCCATGTTTATCTGCTCTTCTGCTTTATGCGGTACTGAATATGTTCTTGGTGGAAGGTATGGTTGGTCAACCAATGTCCTGTGTGAGGCCCTGAGCGAGACAAGATGGTGATTTGAAATGAATGCTGACTAAACGTTCGTATCACTGTAGCCTACCATGATGTACTTCATCTACACAACTGGGTTCCCATTTGTCATGTTAGAAATAGTTTGTAGCATTAGAATACATGAATAATACTATTTTGTGTGTCCTGTTATCTATCAGTCTGTCTAAACGAGCCTATGATCATTCATTTAGCTCCAGCCTACTCTCACTCCCCATGAAGGAGCAACGCGCAGAGAAATGGCAGCAGCTCCAGCCTCCCCCTCCACAGCCAGGCACAGCCTCGTCAGCACAGCCCGCAGGTACAAGTGAGGAAGGTGAAGTGAGGAAAAAGGAAGGCAAGTATCGCACAATTGGAGTAGAGAACACAGGGGATTGACACGGGATATACTGTGTAAGTCACAGGTATTCAGATTGAAATAAAAAGAGAATAAGGGAGAAGGGACAGACACCTTTGAGATGTAAATAGAGGAGAAAACGGTTGTGTATGGGACTGGCAGGGAAAGCAATGAAGACAAAAGCATGTATAAAGGCAGTATGAGCTGGAGACCATCTGCTTGTCAAATTCAGAGGTCCTGCTGGAAACTGTGGAAGTGTTTCTGACAGACAGCCCTAGCATTTCCTAGCGTGGAAAACAATGGGTAAATGTTGGGCTGCTACGCCCTTTTCATTAGTGTAAGGCTCAACAAATTGTTTGCAAGAAAACATACTTGGACATGCTAGTGAACCAATTCCAGCTTCCTGATAATGTTTGCCTCATCCGTTCTGTATCAACGCTGCAGAGGATCCTGTCTTTGTGTTGGTTCTGCAGAAGGTCCAGCACAAACTTTAGGCCAGTGAAAATGAAACTATCATCACATCGCATTACATCACATCGATCACATATTACATCACACCTTGCCTTTCTTAGCCCACCCATCATATGATCTGAGAAAAGTCTCATGTCTCTCCTGGTTTTGTGCTCATGGTAGACCGTGCAGAGCTACCATCACTGCCATATTCGTGCTGAGAGCTTTAATTCAGTGGGAACTTTGTGTTACTCCAGTTACTGTAAAGATGTCGTGTGCTGTTTACGCAGTATGCACAATTCACTAATACTGTAATATGAGAAAAAGCCCACTCACTTCTCGCTTATGCTGGATTGAGGTGAAAAAAGTTAAACTTTTTTTACTACTCCTCTTCTGTTGTTGGTGAGTCAGTTTGGCAGTGTCTTTTTTTCTAGCAAAATGTCAATGAAACAGGAGGCAAATCTCAGGCAAGCTCCTGAAAAATGTGATCCAAATGAAATCCTCTTTCCTGTAACATCTCACAGTATCTGTTGACTATAAAACTTCATCAGATGATCAAGAAGAGATGGCAAACTTTGCATTTGATATGATCTTTCTTTGTATTTTCATCTTAATTGTTTCCATATGCTTCTTATCTGAAAAATGTAGTTTTCATCTGCTTCTTTGGCCTGAATAATTCTATAGTATTCTTGAATGAGACTGAGACAGCTTTAGCCATAATCTTCTTTGTGACAATGCAGTGCTGGAGACCACTTCATTTAGCTGCGAAATGAGTCTGCTGGGGAGAAGCTAGAACTAATTTTGGGGTAGTTGGCCACATTTTCTGTTTATGAACAAGAAATCCAAGAAAATAGGACACGCTTGATTTCAGAATCCCTTCAGTATGCCATGGTGTATTATTCCAGAGTGCTGCACAGTTTCTACTGTTCTCTTTTTCTGTGGTGAGGATCTGTTCACAGAATTTCTGAATAGTAAATATTGCATGTTCTACGCAACAAGAATAGGTTACAACTGGCAACTCTCTTATAGCTGCTTCAGACTTCAGTCTTCGGCAGGGTCATAACATCTGCTATGCATTTATGGAATTCCTACTAATATATTAAAAAGAGAGGATTTATTATGTGAGCGCTGAATTGTGGTGATTTTTCCATGTGCTGAAATTGGTCAGTAGGTTATCCTGAAAAAGCTAAATATAGCTATTTCTATATGCTCGCATATAACGGCATGCTCAGTGCTGGTATTTTGGTCACTCAGACCAAACCAGACTACACAGCAAACAATGGAAAAACTCCCTTTGTTTGCAGGACTGGGCCTCAAGGCTTATTGTAGTCCCAGTGAAACCATGTGCAAGCAAATTTACTCTTGTGCATGTTTCTAGAACTAGAACACAAGTTGGTAGGAAATGTTTCAAGGAAACATGTCCAGGTCTTAAAATCAGGAATTTTTCTTAGAGAGAATGGACCAACTTCAAGAAAGCATTTATAATTTAAACTTTCTGTTCAGGCCTAAAGCTGGGCAAGTTAGAGCTGCCTGATAATTCAGGATCTCAACTGAGTGAATGATATGCACCTTTTTTCAAGCTCTGTGGATGCATTTTGTGTAAAGTACTTTGCTGTTTCCCAGGGCAGGAACAGAAGTTCTCTCTGCAGCAATGTTTGAGGATCAATTGTGATTCAGGTGAATGAGGAGCAAGCAACCAATCACCCATTCCCCACATCCCAAGGATGTGCTGCGAGTGACTGGCTTCTGGTTATTTTGATGTAGCATCCTCTTCCTACTAGCTCATCATGAAAGTCTGGGCTCTTTTTGCTTCCTAAAAAATGTCTGTGGGTTTGGAAAATAGCTTCTCATTTGTGCTCTAGTCATAACCGTTAGTGCAAACACCAAGGGCTGGTAATCCAGTTTGTTTGTGCCTCTTCTGTTATGATCTTTATTTGCCTAGTGGGTGGGTGGTGATGACATTTCCCTACGGGAAAATATTAACTGCATAACCTTTTCCCTCTCTCAGCTCATCATTGTCAGAGTCATCAATGGTGTCAGACGTCAAGTGCCCTGGTTTGAAGATAGCAGATTGTCCTCCTGTCTGGGCATGCAGCACTGCCAGCAACGCCCTGGTGATCCTCGTCTCCTGAGTGCCACTCTTTGTGTGACTGCTAGCCATCTTTGACAAAGAGAATGTTTTTCATGAACGACTAAGGAAATCCTTGGTCAAGATAAACAGCTTCCCCGCTACTTGCCTGCTGCCAGGAAGCTCTAAATAGAGTCTCTGTAGTAGTCTTTTTTTTTTTTTAATTTTTTTTAATTACTTCACATTGGAGTTCAGTCCTGAACTCTAAGACAGAAAATCTAAGCTGTGTTGGAATTGCTGAAAGGCCACAGACCTTGCTAAAAGTTTGGGTATTTCAAAGCGCTGAGAACATGTGTTATTATTTACATCACATATTTATTTGAGGGAGAGCAGCTCTGCTGATACCTTGTCTCCGCCTCTGATAAGACTATCTTTGCCCAGTGATACGTCCTCTGAAAAGTACCTTTCGGATCTTGTTCCCACCAAGGCTTTATCAACTCCGCCCATGCTCACCAGTGCACAGCCAGTCTCATGGCAGCCAGTTCTGCTGTCATTACGAAACCAGTACCATTCTAGCCTCTACATTTGCAGCAGAAAAGATGAAGAGTGAAGAAAAGCACTGACCTCTATTCTTAAAAAGCCAAAAAAATTCAAGCCCCTCTGTGATTTTTCCAACTTGGCTCATGAGTTTTGTGTGTTAATATAAATGAAGAGCTTGAAATGCAGCTTTGTTGACCAGCCCCACGTGTTCGGGTGTATGCAAAAAAATGTTGAAAGGAAGATCATCTTAGTTATAACAGAACGTGTGTTGTCCAGCAATATTTTTTTGGCAGTTTTCTCTAAAAAATCAAAATTTTTCAACAGATTTGGAAAAAGCAAGAAATGTGTCTGGGGAAAGAATAAGCCCTTTTCCTTGTTACTTGGAAAATTGTTACCCCAACCAGTAATTTGTATATGCAATTAATTGTGAATGACTCCATGATTATTTCAGTAAGCAATGGCTGTGGTAAAAATGGTCTGGTTGCTCTTAACAATGACACAAAGGCAAGCTAACATGTAAAAATGTAGTAGTGGCGGCAAATGCAGAGGTACTGGTCTGGACTGTGTGTTATTTCTGGTGGTGCTGAGAGTGCAAGTTGCACCGTTGTGGCTGTGAGAAGACAGCAGGACCTGGAAAACAGCAGAGAATCTGGGAGTGAAAGTGAGATGAAGAGACAAGGTGGAGTTATGAGAGCCTGAGAGCCAGAAAGGGGAAAAGACTTAAATGCTTGTTTAGGGTTGTGAGAGGTGGAGCGGGGGAAATGGTGGCAAGGATGGGAGTGAAGTAGCTGGTGGTAACAGGAGCAGCTATGAAAAAAGAGGAAGGAGGGCTAGGGACTAAACACTGAAGCATTCAAGAGGAGGAAACTGGGTCATGATATCTTCAAAAAATACAGTTGGGAAATCAGTTCATCAGGAGTCCTCAGTTTTTTCTTCCAAAGTTAGTTACTATTAACAGATGTTGCATAATGTTGCACAATGCCCAGATGTATTTAGTTTCCTCCATCCTATTCCTGGCATAAAGTGTTTACTTCATCGTGTGAGAAAAAGCTGCTTTGCTGTCAGCAAATGCCAGGAAAGAGTACTAGAAACGTTTTCCCCGGAGACGACTGGAGATGCTGTCTTCTCACCTGCATCAGTCTGTGGTGTTTGTTAATACCAGAACCAGGTACTTCTGGGAGATTTATTTGAATGTCTTAGGATTTTCATCTACAGAGATATTTTCCAATAGAAAGCTGGTTCCTGTTATAGATTATCCTAGTCAGCACAGTATTGCTTGCAGGTGTCCTGTTTTTCTGAGACGTTTTCAGTCCCACATGACAGTAGAAGATCTGCAGTGGGTTTGCTTTCCCTATACTCAGCCCTGGAGTGAGGGTCCTAAGACTGGTTCAGGATTGTGCTTTCCACCTTCAGGTGTTTTGCTTTGTTTAACAGAGCAAGTGCTTAGAGCAGGGAAGGATACAGGTCTGTCAAATGCGCATGGTGGAATTGAGCTTCCCAACTTCTCGGTCTTTTGCTCTGCCTGATGCTACAGGGGATGAATCATACTTCCTGCAATGTCTCACACTTACAAACACTGCCCTGCATGCTTACACAGAGGATTGAGTGCAGCACAAAAAAAAAAAAAAAAGGAAAAAACCAGAGGGCACTGAGTCTTTGTACATGCTTTATGGTGTTTCCTTTTGCTCAACTATTCAGTTAAAAAATAAAGGAATATGTGAGAGTTGGCACATAGTTCCTATAGTGATAGCTAGGATTGAAACTAGTGGGAAGAAGAATTGGACAAAGGAAGTGTGTGTAGGGCAGGAGAATTATAAATATAATCTTGTTTTGGAACTTTTAGTGAATTCTCAAAGGCTCATTGCAGGTTTTATTTGTCAGGGCAGGTAATTATCTCCCAAAGCACTCATCAAGTTGCACTATAATAGCACTGCCTTCTGGGGAAAACCCAGGTGAACTTTTTCTTGGGAAGGGGCTTAAAAAAGCTTCCAACATCATGCTTAGGTTCAAGGATAGCAACAAACGCTGGTCTTGTGGAAACATTTTATTTTAATTCCACAATATCCTCTTACGTAAACACTGAAACACATTGAATCAATTTTTCAAACAAACTTGTAAAGTCAGAAAATACACCAGCCTCTGATAGGCAGCAGCATTAATTGCCAGGAGCACAAAGAGGCATTTAAACATTGAAGCATTTTGGCAAAAATACAAATGACTTGTTTTCCTTCCATGCCCTTGAAAATAGCTTTTCTAAACTCTGAGCTTCCTATGATGGAGGGTTCACCATTAATCACCTTTATGACATCTCATATGTAGGCTGTGGATAAATCCATGGGCCCTAATCAACCACTTTCCTGAGGAAATTGGCCAAATCCCGAGTCTTTGAGGAAGGAGGCGGGGGATGAATCACAACAACTTTGCTATTCAGACAAATCTCTTTTCAAGTGCCCTTAAAGCTTTTTTTCATATACAGCGAAGACAGCCACACAGGAAACAATAATAGTTTAATCTCTTGAAAAATTTCCTTCCTGCACTGCAGCAGCCTTTCAGACAGGTAGTCAAAGCACGCCAAAGAAAATTAGCAACAGCCTATGCCAAGAGCAGGCTGTTATGTTAGTCTTTTAGTTCTGTCCCTTTTCCTTCCATGTGAGTAAAGCACAAGAAACTACTCATCTCCCCGACTAAACATCCTCTGAGCTATGTTTTGCTGTGCATTAGTAACACTTACGGGCCTGGGGAACTGATAATGGAGAAGAGAAGACACAGAGGGACAGGACCTGCAAACACTTACTGTGGTACCTCCGCCATGAATAGCCTCACTGATTCATGTCCCAGGCCTACAAAGAGAACTGTGTTTGCAGCCTCCCACACATGTGCATACTTACTAGCAAGTATTTGCAGGATTTTTACAAGTTGTACGTTATGGGTTTTTTTCCTTCTGAGTTTTTCTTCCTTCGACTTGAAATTCTTCTTTGCTTAATGTGGACTAAGGAGGAAGAAAAAAAATATTTTAAGGTAGAGCTGGGTATGAGTCAGGGTAAGGTATCAGCACATGGAGTTTCGTTTTGCTTGGGGTTTTGCTTTGCTTGGGTTTTTTGTACACATGGCAGACTCCATTCTTGATTTGTACTGCAGTGGCATGACAGGTTAGCATGCGCCCTGAGGCAGAGAAAGAAATGAGACATCACCTCCAGCCAAAAGCGAGTTCTTGCCCTTATCCCGGTAGACTGGTGCCTGGTATAATTACACTGCCTGTTAACTTGATGATAATATCGCTGTTTGAAGCAGATTTCAATGTTTACACCACTGCAGTGCTGTTTAAAGGGACATAAAACAAAATAGTTGATATATAGCACTCCGTACACACTTGGCCCAGCCAGAGCATAAAAGGATGGCAGAAAAAGAGCAGAATGGTGGAAATAATTTTGCATTGCATTTCAAAGGTGTTTCGTTGCAAACACCATAAAGTAAAACGTAAGTATTTGCCTGCTTTCAGTGCAGAGCTTTCACTTTAAGTCAACCCTGTGTTACTCAAACTGTTGATAGACTTTCATAACATCTGTATGTAGAAAGTTGTGTTTTGAGTTCATATTAAAAACCAAAAAGAAGCACACCTGCTGAAGCATTTTCTAGAAATGATTGCAACATGCAACAAGAGTGTGTGTTTGCTTGTTTTAAGGACAATCACAGGAAAAGGGCTAAATCCTGTTCCCAGAAAACATGGGGATGTAAATGGATAAGAAACTCTTTAGAGCAGGAGGAAAGACTTTTGGCAAAATTGAAAGGCCAAGCCAAGAGGTGTGGCAACAGGAAAGACAACAGCAGCTTCTTTCTCCTATGACTTGCTCTGTAGCAGCAGCAGAAAAGGCCTTATGAAGCTCTTACAGCAAGGCAAAACTTGGCATGCTTCATGAGTCAGCTTCATTTTAGTCTTCAGTGCTGTTACACAGAAGGCTAAATCACCTTAGCTATGCTAGGCCTGCTTACATGTCAGATGAGTAAGCTCAAGGATTCATCCCAAGTTCAGTGCTGGCCAAGTTTACTCTTCCCTCCTGTTCTCTTGAGGTTACCCCCAGTCCACGTAGGGGACAAACTCAAGTGATAGGTCTGGACAACAGGCAAGATACAGCCAGAGCACGAACTTCCACTCCAGCTCCAAATACTCTGTCCCGAGATCCAGGGGGGTTGTCCCAGCAGTGCAGGGGATAAGGTAGGAGGGCAAGGTGAATTTTCTCTGCAAGTGGCTACTACGAGTGGGTGGTGTAAGTGGAAGGACTTGTAAAACAAGTGTCCTGCAGAAAGCCCCATTAGATTATCCTATGGGAATGCTGTCATTTGTCATGATTATAATACCTGAAAACGCAAACCAAAATCAGGGCAATAGAGAATGAGGCATAGTACATACAGTATACTAGAAGGTGGCAGTTTCTAGTCTGAGGTTATTGCACTATAAGAACAGCTGAGATACCAGTGGACTTTGGAGAGAGAAAAGTCTATTTCACTGCATCGTCATCTTCCTGGGTGCAATGTGGGAAACTTCCATATAGTAGCAGAAAGAAGAGGGTCATGCAAGCTGGGAACCTCAAGTACTTTTGCCTGCCACATAGTTTGTGAGACTTTGGACAGGACATATCCTCTTGGACTGAAAAGACTTTTTCATTTTTAACTGAATTTTGTAAAAGAATAGGTCTGTAATTACTGCACCACCAGTATCCAGGAATAGTTTGGGTTGTGAGGCATCTCAGACTATGATACCTCAAGAACAGAGAGAGGAAAAGCAAGTCATGCTGTAAATCAAAGGATTAATACCTTACTGCTAGGAACTTTGCTTCATTTTCTTTCCCAAGCCACATGCTGAATAGCTGTTAATCGCACTTAGTGACAAAGATTGTCCCTGTTATTTGCTAGACACAAAGATCAATCCTTGTTACAGAGTGCAAAACCCAGCAGTCTCATGTCTCATTTTCAAGCCAGTACAACAAGCTCTGCATTTGCCATTGGAAGAAATAAGTCTTAGTTTCTTCAGTATCAGTATGCATAACAGTGGCTTCACATCTGTGCACTTTTTGCATATTTTAGTTACATAACAGCAGCAATGAAATCTCTACATGTACTTGTTATTGTTCCCATAATGTGTCTCAATTGTACTTCAGTTATGTTATTGAAACTGTATACACTTACGGTGAAAAACTTGACACAAGTCAGATGACGTGAGATGTTTTCCATCAGTAGAACAAAATGTTATAAAACTATACTTGTTTTTCCTGAGCTGTACTTTATTCTCGTTATAAAACATCAGCTTGATTTTGCAAAACAATAAGAAGAGAGTAAATAGCTATATTGGCCATGTCATAAAGGAAAACCTTTCCAAAGAGATTGCTTTTTCTTCCCAGAAAGAA
This sequence comes from Steatornis caripensis, assembly GCA_013398225.1. Classification (NCBI taxonomy): domain Eukaryota; kingdom Metazoa; phylum Chordata; class Aves; order Caprimulgiformes; family Steatornithidae; genus Steatornis; species Steatornis caripensis. The sequence continues at coordinate 294,052 of VZSC01008969.1, read as the reverse complement.
AATGTCCTGCTGAGCAGGGGCCGGATCCAGTGCCCACAGAAGTCAGTGGAAGAACTCCCACTGATGACAGTGGATGTTGGATGAAGTCCCATCTCATTCTCATGTTTAAACACCAAAAAATGAGTTGCCAAGTTCTAATGAGTACAGTGAAAGCCTTGTGTTATATAAGTTACTTACAATAGATTATTACAACCATTAAGAAAAGCTGATTATTTTTATTAAAAGCGTATTTTTTCTCATTCCTTTTAAGCTGTTCCCAAAGTCTACACATATCTTTCTTCACTTTGCTTTTTTGAATCTCTGTTTTATAAACAAAACACAAACAAAAACATGATTTCCTGTCGGTTGTTGAAGAAAGACTGTGGATTTATTCTTTACATGGGAAAACGTTTGGTTGCTAAACACATGCGACAGCACATGGCCTTGTTCAAACATCCTATCAAATTAAAAGCAGATTCCGTCTCTAATGTTCCAGATGAAGGGCACGGGGCTGGGACAGGCACTCACATGAAATTGCGTTGCATTTAAGAGGACAGTGATCAAAGCACTGCACCTCATACAATGACTGAGTGCCGAATCTGTCTTATCTGAGCAGCAAGGAATAATTATAGAGAATTATTTGATCTTCTGCTAAGGTAAACCTCACAATTACGATGCTGATTGAACAGGTTCTTCTGTTTCAGGAAAGGCAGCATGTATACTCAGTGCTGTAATGCACTTACCAGATGGTATTAAAACAACATCCTGATGCTTCAGTAATTGACATCTTCCCAGCCTGCTTTTTTGTTGATCACTCCCTGCTCAGGCTTGTGCCGTCCCGGTAACGTGCAAGATACTTTCTGCTGATCCAAGGTGGGCAACCCTAAAGTCTCTGTGTATCTGGATACGGCAAAGGCAGTGCCCAGTTAATAGTACTTTGAAACCAAGTGAATAGACTAGACCTTTGCCCTCAGTGTATGCTTGTCTTTTGAAATACAGTTAACTTTTGCAAGCTATAGCTTGATTTTGCAGATATATGATGGAACAGAAAGCTTAAAAATAGAATTCACCTCTGCTGTTAACAAGTTTTGACCTTTGCTCACATTTGTTGGGGAAAGTAGCTCATAGTTCCAATTAACATGAATTATTAACTCCTACATTAATAATTAATTTATTAGAGGGCTAAAGGCATCAGTCTTTGCCAGCTAACACTATTGAGAGAAAATGAAGAAAACAACACAACCCTAATTATAACAGCTTAATGAGGATGTCTGGAAGATCTGATGTGATTCAGTCACTCTAAATGCTCTTTATTTCCTCTCTGAAACCACACTGGGTGCAAAGAATCAGGCAGTTAACTACAGTTCCTGTAGTGCAGGGTTTCTTCCTACTTTCTGAAGAGAGGAAGCCCACTAAGGAGAGCTCAATTTAGATATTATTAAGGACTGATGAAGGATGCCATTGCCTAAACAATATGAATGGTGTCTCTCTCAGTAATGAACTGTTCTAGTGGTGTCTGATTCACTAATGGTTTCAATAGGGTCTATGTCTCAGAACTGTGCTGTGCAATGATTTCTTGAATTCAGAGGCTCCTTCCTTTGTAATCTGTATTTGGACTTTAACTGCAAAGGTTGTCTGTAATGTGGTGATACTGTTTGAGATCTTTCTATGCGTTTTGGACAGAACGCAACAGCCCCAGAAATGAAATCCAGTATAGCTTAGAAACATCATGCAATGGAAGACTGTCGAGTTTTTTCCCTGCACAGATGCTGATGCTTCCTGACCATCCCATCCACAACTATCTCAGGCAATGGCATCACGTTCATGTTAGTGGAACTGATCACATCTTTCTTCTCCTACTGCTCATGTTGGGATATGTAGAAAATTCCCTGAGATCATTTGCTGAAACACAATATTTTCTAGTTGACGCTTTCTTTTTTTTTTGTGCCAGCGTTGTTCATTAACTTACATCTTTTTTCTTTCATCCTGAAATTTTTGGACAAAAACTACAGGACTGCACAACCTTCATTTAGCAATTTGATAAAGCTGAGGTGTCTTAAATCTATACTTGTTTCATAGGCTCTTAGTCACCCTGATCATCTTGATAACAGTTCTTTGCATATATTCGAGTCTAAGTTCATCTCTCACCATCACTCCTCACATGCTCTTTGAGACTGGCTCATGCTTTCAGATAATTCTTCAGATACAGGAGTGACATCCATGAGATGGGACAATGCTGTGTACTACTGGTCCTGTCAGACCTTGGCGTTTTATTCTTCAGAAATAAATGACTGAATTAAAAAAGGTAGGGTAAACTCACAACTTTTAGCATCTCCACGAGCTTTCATTTTTTTCTTTTAGTTGAATATGATTCCAGTTTAAAAATTGCTAGACTATGCAATAATACTTTACTTTCTTTTGGGGCTTGACCCACAGACACATCACAAAGGTTTGCTGAGCAGATAAGCAGTATTAGAATGACTTAGAAAGACTAAGATGAATATTAAATTAATCAGACTATGCTCTTGGGGGAAATTGCCACTAACTTCAGATTTTTCATCTCCCAGAAATCAATTATTATTATGTTTATTGATACTGTACTTGTCACTACTTTCAGTATTTTTGCTATGGTGACAGAGCCTATGAGGAGAAAGAGTCAAGGAAAGATATAGTAAATAATTTAGACCTTCTTCCTAAGGCATCAGAACTTAGTAACCTGCTATATGTGAGTCAGTAGATTAGTAGGAAACATGGGAAGATTTCACACATGCACAGATCTTTTTGATGAAAAAAGTTTACCCAGCTCTACTCACAAGTTGTGTGGAATACAGCTAGGACTTAAAGATGTTTGTGACTTGTCAGAAATCACTAATAAATTCCAGAAGATTAAGAATATCCTAAAACACTTTTTGTGAGCAGACGTAGTTATAAGTTCTTTAAACGCCCTCCAGAAGGAATTCACAAATACTTTCCAAGTATGAATAAAATTATTCAAGAAGTAAGTGAAAGGTGCTGAAACTTCAGTTTAATAAGTATGACAATAATGTGACTCTGAAAATAGGGTGATAAACATGCCACGACAAAATACAGCAGCAGTGGCAACCAAAGGAAAGGTGCTTTCTAAGGGAGCTGTGTCAGGTCCGCTGCTGAGACATCGTTCACTAATGGCACCAGTTTTGGGCCACATGGCGACAAGCCCATGCTGTGATGCACCTCTTTTCTGCCCCCATGAACACCACAATGGCAGAACTCAGTGGGTGCCATGAATTGTACGATCTGTTGCATGCAGGCAGTTGCTCTAAATCATCTGAATTTTTCTCTTCTGAATCATCAAAATTTTCCACTGGAAGTTGGTTGAACTTGTTGAGGCAAGCACTCTTTAAACTGTGTAAAAAAGAATCAGAGTTTGGCATTTTGAAATTAGGACTAATTTAATTTATGTCAGGAGGGTTCAGGACAAAAAAGAATTAGTGTTATAATATTACAATCATGACTTGTCATTAAATCAAACTTCCTGCTTTGAAAACATTAAGTTCAGCTTTGGAATTTAAGAAGAAATTTGAATTTAATAATAAAATATAGAAAATATTTCTATGGTTACAGACTCATAACAACCATTACAGTGGCAGTCACTGAATACTCCTATAAATCTTGTTAATGAAATCCCGGTATTGGAGCCCTCCAATCACAAGAGTTAATGCTTAACCTTTCCCCAGGATACAAAATAACACAAACCTGCTGCAAGTGAAGGTGCACATCTATTTGATTTAGAAATTATCATGCAATTGAGTTAACATTTTTTGTTTTTAACAACATTAAATGAGTGCCTCAGTGGCACTGGCACACATACGTTCTTGTTTGTCTGTATAATATTTAATTTAGAGCATGCCCATAATGTGTGACTGAGATGTGAGAAGTAAAAAAGGGATTATAAAGTCATTATAATTTTGACACAGCCTTCTGCTAAGAGGGCTGTATGGCTTCTGGGACCCAGGCTAGTTGTTCTTGCCTGGTACCTCTGCACTGCATGTTGTGAGCATTGGCATTAGCCTGAAGGATACCTGAACCTCATCTTCACAGATTGAGTCAACACACTCAAGGAGGACAAGCTCCTTATCAGCTTGGCAGATCAGACAAACGTGTGCTTGCCTGGCATACTGAATAGTTGGAAGGGACCTACAATGATCATCTAGACCAACTGTCTGACCACTTGAGGGCTGACCAAAAGTTAAAGCATGTTATTAAATGCCACCATTCAAATGTCTCTTAAACAGGGGCAGGTTTGGGGCATTGACTACTTCTCTAGGAAAACTGTACTGGTGTTTGATCATCCTGTCAGTAAAGAAATGGTTTCTAATGTCCAGTCTAGACCTCCCCTGGCGCAGCTTTGAACCATTCCCGTGTCTTGTCACTGGATCCTAGAGAGAAAAGATCAGCACCTCCCTTTGCACTTCCCCCCTGCCTCAGGAAGCTCTAGAGAGCAATGAGGTCACCCCTCAGCCTCCTTTTCTCCAAACTAGAGAAACTCAGATTCCTCAGCTGGTCCTCACAGAACGCGCCTTATAGCCCTTTCATCAGCTTTGTTGCCCTCCTCTGGCTGCATTCAAGGTCCGTTACAGCTTTCTTAAATTGTGGGGCCCAGAACTGCACACACTACTCAAGGTGAGGCCGCACCAATGCTGAATACGGTGGAATAATCACCTGTTTAGACTGGCTGGTTATACTGAGTTTGATACACCCCAGGATGCAGTTTGCCCGCTTGGCTGCCAGGGCGCACTGCTGACTCACATTGAGCTTAGCATCAACCAACACCCCCAAATCCCTTTCTGCAGGGCTGCTCTCCAGCCACTCCTCTTCCCATTTATACTTGTGCCCAGTGTTACTCCATCCTAGGTGCAGAATTTGGCATTTAGACTTGTTAAATTTCATCCCATTAGTCATAGTCCAATGCTCCAATCTATCTAGATCCCTCTGCAAGGAAACTTGTCCCTCAAGTGAGTCAACAGCACCTCCGAGTTTGGTATCATCAGCAAACTTGCTAATGGTGCGTTCAAATCCTGCATCCAGATCATTGATAACTGTATTGAACAGAACTGGCCCTAGAATTGAATCCTGAGGAACACTGTTGGTGATTGGTCACTAGTCAGATGTGGCCTCATTCACTACAACCCTTTGAGCTCTGCCTTTCAGACAGTTTATCTGAAATCAAGTTAAAATTAATCATCATCAAATAAATTGATTTTTGCTTCTCATTGTCACTTTTATGCTGTTCCTTCAGGTGAAATGTATATGTTATTTCATGTTGAGATAAGGTTGATGATACTTTCTATCTTGTTGCAAGGGCACTTGCAAAGACATGAGTTCATTTTCTTATTCTATCACCTCTTTTTCATTTGTGCCCTTAAACAATAAGGCTGTCTCTTTTAGAGGTACTTCACACAGGTTTCCTCAGTAGAAATTTTGTCATCTGAAGTTTTCCTATGCTCAGTGAAAACAGGTACTTCTACAGGGTGTTGCAAACATTCGGTGGGCTGAATTACTCACTAGGGCCTTGTCTCTCTTAATTATAAAGGAAACATCATGCAAGTAAATTCCTAACTTAGGCAACCTATTGTGGCTTCTGAAAATAATCTATGAGGAAGATGCAGTTTTAAGAAAAAGAAGTCGCAAAGCTGAGAGAAAATGGCTCACTCTGGAGCAAAAGTCCCAACTGTGGAGATATTTGCCACACCCTGTAGAGACTACCTCCATTATTACGATGAGATTGGGAGGCACATAACAGGGTATAGATCTCTTTCCTCCTGTTTCCAGTGTTGAACTTATTTTGGTCTAGAACCTGCCTTGAAGCAGAGCCCTGAATAAAGTAATGCATGTGGACTCTATTAAGAGCACTTTACTCATCCAAGGCAAAGTTATGTCCTTGATCTTCCTTTTCTCTAGACAGCATTAATTTATCTGTGAGTTATCCAAAGACTCTGCTCTCATGCATATATCAGCCATAGGTACACAGGAGAAAGGACAGTCTAGCTTTAAGTAAATTTTTCAAGCCTTAATCTCTGTTCACATCTCCCACCAAGTTCCTTATGACACTGAAGGCAGCATTGTAGAACCACATTTTAAAACATATGCTGAAATATTATAGGTAATCTTTGAGTAATAATTGTTTGGCTAAAATTCTCCTTTTATTATCTACTGTGAAGCCTGATGTTGCTGTTGGAATAGACTTTGCTTCTGCAGGTAGAAGTTAATCAAATGCTTGAACCTCCAGGCTTGTGATGTGAGAAATAACGTTCCAAAATAGTTATTTATGCATTTCTCTTGGAGATAATTATTTTTGGGCATTGATGTTTTCTTAAGATGGAAAGTCCTCTTAGTTTCATTTGTAACCTAGACCTGCACTGATGACTAGCCAACTGTGTAGTTTTTGTTGGCATTACTTAATAGGGGTGTGTTTCATGAGTCAAACAAAGGACTCTTTATGCTTGCCATCAAATGCAAAACCTCCTTACATTTGTTTTAGAGGAGCTGGATCTTGGCTAATTAACACTCTGGACTTGTACATACAGTAGTTGATGGAAGAATTTAATTTTCTAGTAGATTATGTGACGACCTGCCAAAGGGTTGGGACAATTTAGGCAGTAAACTTTCAGTGTACTAAAGCACTGGACATGTGAATCTAACCCAGAGCTCTGAGAGCTCCTCACTGAAACTACTGACCCTAAAAAAGAGGGAAGAAATTATGTGTAGGAACTTCCCGTTCTGATGCAGTTCAAAATTTTAGGAGGATCAGTCAAGGATGATTTATATTGCCTTCCCTTTCAGATTTTGCTTGAAGTTTACTCTTCCTTTTCAAAATGTCTTCTCTTAGGAATAATGCCGTCCTGTCTTAAACTCTTTCTAGTTCTCTGGAGAGAACCTCAGATTTTTGTCTTGTAACATACAGGTAAAAGAATATTGAGGAATATTTAGTCAAGAAATTTTCTGTGTACTTTACCTATATTGAAAAGATCTGTAGAAAATAACATGCTTTTCAAAGACCCTTAGAAATTTAGAAGCATTGTATTTTTGCAATTCATATGTAGGATAAACCACCAAGAAGAACTTCCCCTCCTGCAAATAGAAGACAGACTCCCAAGGTCCTTAATAAAGTGCCTACACTCTGCTTTTTTCCAGCAATGACCCCAAAGCGTTCCATAGAATACCCTCACGTGAAATGACTGTCCTGAAAAATTCAGTAGGAAGAAGAAACACGCTGGAGAGTGAAAGCATTGGAAGTTGATGTAGCTGAACATAGATCAATTACCTATAAATCCTGGGGAGAAAAGTATTTCTACCCACCTTTTCTACTTGAGAGAGTCATGTGGCTGAAGAACAATGTCACCAAAAGCAGCAGCAGATGAATTGCAAAATAAAACTCAAAGGAAATAAATCACATAGGAAGAAGGGCTAGTGAGGCAAGAAGATAATGCTTTGCTTCTGATGTCTCCAAATCTTGACTTTTAGTATTTGGCCATAACGCAAATCAACAGGAGGGGAAAAAAACCCCAAAGGATGAGAAAAGAAGGATGCAGATACTATGTGTTTGTTGTGATCTACCTTTGTTATGACTTACCTTGCTGGCTATGCTAGTCCACATGAGCAGAGGAGCAGCCATTATGGCAAGAAACATCACCTAATTACCTATCAGTGACCTGAGTAGAGTAAAAATGTAAAACCATGCTCCAGCTTGGCTATTCTGATACATCTTAGTCATAATATTTACAACATGGTGCTAGGTACAACCTTAACTTTCTAAACAACGATGCATTGCAGGACTTCACGTCAATGCCAAAGTGGATAAAAACTAAAAAATAAACGAAATGGTGTATCTTTGATGCTGACAAGACAGTACTTGTAAAGAGAAATGATGTACTGGGCACAAGAGTTGTCTTTTCAATGGTTCTTTAGATTGCAGCCATGAAACAGGAACACTAGTTAAGCTTTGTATAGGCCATTTGGCATGGAAAGTTCAGAGGGGAAAGGGAGATATTTTCTGCCATGTTGTAGCAACAATATGGAATAATTAAAATGCCAGAGCTGAGAAGTATTTTATTCATTTTTTTGGCTCATACATGTCTCAGAGGTCAAAAGAGTTTCTGGCAGAAGAATCCAATATATTTTTTCCCTTAATTAAGATCTCAGCAGAGAATAAACAATTAAGAGGAACAGAAAATGAAAGATCATCTGTTTGGGCAAAAGAGAATGTTGTTCCAGCCACACACAAGGGGAAATGGACACTTTCACATACATTTTCTTAGCAGAAACTAATGCCATATAAAAAGTTGTTATACGATCACCTGATGACAAGCCACACCTGAGTTTCTAAAAGATCCCCAACAAGTTAAGGCCATGTAAAGGGATAACGAGGGTCTAGAGAAGATGTTGAAATTAAGAAAGCCCTATCAGGGCAGATGGCAGAATTGCAGAGATAAGTTTTTCCCCATTTTCAGTGAGAAGAGTAGTTTGGAAAAGTTTAGGGAAACATTAAAGTGAAGGACCTACCCTGACCCTTGCCTTCTGAAGGAGGACCCTACACATGCTTCCAGGCAACATTTTGGAGGGGAGCT
>VZSC01008969.1:225477-285296 GCA_013398225.1 Steatornis caripensis | reverse complement strand
AGCTCCCTTCGGGCCTCAGTGGAGGGCGGGCGGGCGGGCGTGCGGGTGCGCGATCCCCGGCTGCTTCAGCACCGGCCTCCCGGTGGACAGTTCCCGCCGGGACGGCCAAGTGGGGCTGCCGGCACCTCCCGGTCCCCGGCTCTGGGCCGTGGGGGCTGGTGGCCAACGGCCCGCTCCACTCTTAGGCACGGCCAGAGTGAAAGAGAACGTCGTGGAGAAAGGTGGAAGGAGCGTGCAGAGCATAACGTGGCCGCTCTGACCTGCTTTTGCAAGTGGGTGATGCAGGGAGAGAAATGAAGCGGAGATCATGAGTGCAAAGAAACTAGGAACTAGAAACAAAGGATCTACTGGACAGAGTCCAGCGGAGGGCAACAAAGATGATGAGGGGACTGGAGCATCTTTCCTATGAGGAAAGGCTGAGAGACCTGGGTCTGTTCAGCCTGGAGAAGACTGAAAGGGGACCTGATCAATGGTTATCAATATCTAAATGGAGGATGCCAAGAGGATGGGACCACGCTCTTTTCAGTGGTGCCCAGCGACAGGACAAGGGGCAATGGGCACAAACTAGAACACAGGCAGTTCCACCTAAACAAGAGGAGGAACTTCTTTACTGTGAGGGTGACAGAGCCCTGGCACAGGCTGCCCAGGGAGGCTGTGGAATCTCCTTTGCTGGAGATATTCAAAACCCACCTGGAAGTGTTCCTGTGCAACCTGCTCTGGGGGAACCTGCTTTAGCAGGGGGGTTGGACTGGGTGCCTTCCAACCCCTACCATTCTATGATTCTGTGATTCTGTGAAAGTTGGACTGATAGTTGTTGGGAAAAACCAGAGAGGGAGAAGTATGGGAAACAGTGGGCAAGAACTAAGTTTTGCTGGTACACACTAAGTTAGAAAAATCTTACCGATAGATAATGTGGGAGCAGAGCTGAGAGGAAAAAGCATTTTGAGAGGAAGTTTTTTCTGTGTGGAAGAGAATTAAATTCCTCTTATGAGGAGGATGAAAACACAATAGAATGGGTCTTTTGTATGACATATCTCCTTATATTAATTGATTAGCTTATTATTGTGAACCCTGATTTAGTATTCTTGTCACCGTGAGGCTGGGAAACACTGTTCTAATGGCTTCATTTATAAAAGCTGGGGTGAAGACAAGTCTTCATCTGTACCTTTTTCATTAAGTGTTATAAGAGTTGGCATCTCCTCTGGAAATGAGCAGGAGCTAGAGAGTAAAGGTCAAGTATTTCTCTTACGTCAGGAGCTCTACCTTTTCTATGTATAACCTCAGCATAGCCACCACCTTGTAGTGCGTTCACAAGGGGAGCTGAATGTACTTGTCGAGAAAAATCTGTTTTACCACCTACAGTGGCTCAAGTACTCCTCATTCTAGACTCAGTTCAAATCTCTTTGGAGAGTGCGGTCATCTTTCTAAATGAATCCCCAAAACAAACTACATATTCCCTCACCCACTGCACACAGCCAGGCTGTGCCTTGATTAAATCTTTCTAATACCTGCCTCAGCTTTCAGCCCAATCCTCATGCGACTGGGTTGCACATAGAGCAGAAGGCCAGCTGCATGTCAATACAGCAGTCATACACACTCTCTTTCCCTTTCTGTCTCCGAAATCTTTATTGAATTTTCATTCATCATTATGAGGGAATCATTCAGCACCGCAAAGGTGCCATTTAGATGTGAGCAAAGCAGCTTAGACTCATAATTTATTGCTTGTTAAACACATCAGCTCTGCTATGAGGATGACTCTTGCTGAGGTAGTACTGACTATCTCTCACAGAAGGCCAGTGTAGGAGCCAGAATTGAAAAGCATGAAAATGTAAAACCTTATGGACCTCATTTCTGGGCCATGAAAGTGGATGTACATGGCGACTGGGTGTGAAGAAGCAGTGAGTCACACTGGTAGATTTCAATGCCTGTTTCTGGTGTAAGGACATAACTGTTCCCAGAAGCAAGGAACTGTGAAAGGAAGTCCACCTCTAACCCAAGTGTCGACTTACGGTCAAAGCAACCTCCAAGAATTAGCTCTGCCAAGAAATAGCTGTCTGTTTTGCCACTGTTGGGTTGCTGTTGTCACGCATTTGGCATACATGAAAGTATTTAATGAGATTCCCAAGAAGTATTTGGAGACTCTCCCTTAAAATTATGGTCAACATCCCAGCTTTCGATACATCTTTTTCCTTTTTGTGTGTGTGTTATCCTGGAGCAAAAGTTCTTAAAGCTCTTCAGTTTTGGACACAGCACAAATAGATGTAAATTCTGCAGGTAGAAACCTTGCCTAACAAGGACTGTTGCTGTATTTTATGTGTGTGCCTTGTCGGTTGTGGCCAGGGTGTTGAGTAAAGGACACTTATTAATTCCAGTGCCCATCTGTGGATACTAAAGAGCAGGGGGAAGCAGCCTTTTGAGTATATTTAACCATTTCTCTGTCATGTAACTTCAGAGCAGTTATGATTCTTCTTGGTTTGATTTGGGTTTTTGTCTGCTTTTTATTAATTTCCCGTTTTTTGATTTACAAAATGGAGAAGTAGTTTTAGAGTACTATCAATCAGACTGGTACAAGGAAGAGTCACTCCCTGTGTTTTACTCTTGGTTGTGCTTCCATTGGTAAGTGACATCAGGAAGGATTATGAGAGTTTCTTTGTTTTCATCTCTCCAGAAATAACATGGAGTTGATTTTAAACAGAAACAAAACAGTTCAGGCTGAAAGATATGAAAATGCAAGCTAAAAGCAAAACTATCCAAAAAAGAATTTTTTTAAATGTCAACTTTTGAAATAAAAAAGACTGCTATTAGCAACATATATGGGTTGTGTTTCTTGTTCTGAGATCCTTACCTTGACAAGATCCCTTTAATTTAAGAAATCACTGTTGAAATTAAAAAGAACAAGCTGCTTTAAAAAAAATGTACTGTAATGCACTGCTTTTCATTATAAGCTTTTAGCTCTACAGTGTTTGTTTTGCACCGCACAAACCCCCGCTTGACACTTGAACTGTGGCAAAGGTGTTTGAGTTTACAGCGCTCTGTTCCCTAGACAGAGGTTACTGCTGTCACAGGGTTGTTTGCTTGAGTCAGAAAAACCATTACGGCTACTTTGCAAAAATATTTCCTTCTAATGACCATTTACAGTTTTCTTTTGTAAGGCATTGTGTCTATGTCCCTCTTCCTTTCAAACAGACTTTCACACCATTCTGGGGGCAGTAAATGGATGTGGAACCTTTGCTTCTTTGGATGCTTGAAAATTCTGATTTCTTTCCCTGCTTCAGAGATCTCCTAATTCAGGCTTTATACATACACAGGCACACACGCACACACATTGATCTTCTTCTCCAACATAATAAATTTTAATGTAGTTTAACATACTGAGTTGTCACCAATTTGATTTTCTAGGTCAAAGAGTTCAATCTCCTTTAATCACTGTGTCCATAGCTCTCCATTACATTCAAAGAGTTCTTCTGTGCAACTTAAACTACCTGCAGTTAAGTTACAGCTTTTCCTCCAGCGTTGTCTTGGCTGAACTTATTACAAGTTTCTGTTTAGGGCTTTAAGGGGCCTTCTTCAGCCAATATACGGTAAATTTGATGCTGTCTAAATATTTGCAATTACTATGAAGTCATCCCATGCTTCTAGTAAGAAGATGGATGTCAGCCTGCAATATGTGCTGTTAAATATTCTGCTGTGTCTACACTTATTTGTTCTTTTTTTTCTCTCTCTCCCCTCAGCTGCTTTCCAGAGATCTTCTTTTTGCAGCTCTGCTAATCCCCTGGATGTTTTGTCTCGAAGACTCTCTGAAGCAAAGACCAGACGAGCAGGAATAGGCTGTTCCAAAGACACTGGATATGTCCATACTACAACATACTGATCTTCCAAGTAGTTTGAAATGGAGTAACTTGGGCAGTAAAAGAAATCTAGCTGCATTTCACTCTGATCTGTCTGGCATATAGCCAAGACCCGGTCATGCAGGCAACTTGTCAAGGGGGGCTTACTGGGTAATATATTCAGATTTAGTTCATGCTGAGTTTAACAACCTTGGGCCCAGCTTTGCACCAGTATGGCCAAGTCTGAAGCCGGTGTCTTTGGACTCTTCAAGCAACTGTGCTCTGCCCAGATACCAAGAGAAATTTGACTCCCAATCCTTGAACCGAAAGGCAAAGTCACGGACATCTTTTCTGTACATGAAGGTAGGCTAGTGTGTGCAGACAAGAAGGCAGTGAGATTTCATGGCAGAAGGAGTGGTTTTCATCTCTTTGTATGGTTTTTATAAGAGCCAGGAACACTAGAAACCATTTAGCGAGAGAGGGACAGAGACCTTTTTGATCTGATTTTGCTCTGTAAGAGTTTTGCAAAGCAGTATGTGGAGGAGAAGGAGGGAATTCATACACATAATGCTGTATTTGTCTTTCATAGGAACTAATCAGCATCACAGATATTTGTAAGTTTTATTTTTTTAAATCTCCCATTTAGAATCAATAACCTTCTATTTTAACTGTCAAAAAGAGAACACCCATGTCTGTTGAATGAATTTCATCAGGAATACAGCAATAATCCCTAAAGGTCTTAGGATGAAGCCTGTTGAAGAAAACAGCCAAAATCCCAGTGATGTTAGGTGGTCTGGACTTCCATTTTTAATGAACAAGTCATGGAACAAAATGCATGATATAATTTTCCAGCTGTCCAGCCATATAATTCTAAAATAATGTTTTCATCATTTTTAACTAGTATGATACCCTGGAATTTAGAATACAAATAAGATTTCTGTGATATGGAGTCCAAACCCCACACATAACAGCACAGTATATCTTCATTAACAAGAAACATTTCCATTGATTTCATTTTGCAATGTTTCATATTGCACATAACAAATATGTATGGTCACCTAAATGAATTATTGCAATTCAATTTGGAATGATTGCATAAGGTTATTGTATTATCTCTAGGATACCTTAGTCTCTGGGTGTCAAAACTGTTTTTATTTAATGGAATAACATGAGAAAGTTAATCAGAGTAGGTTAACCTCTATGGGACTCAAGGTCGCAAACACTCAGTCTCAGCTGTAAATAGGGAGCTTGCATGATTTATTTATTTATTTATATCTTTTTAACTTGGAAAATATATTTATGCAAGAGAAAAAAAAAGTGTGAGATTTCTTAACAAACTCAGTCCTGGCAAAATTCTCATTGAGTTTTCCAGCAGGAAATCTTTTTTCCACATAAAGATCCTGCAAGACAATTACCGCTAAACAAATAAAAGTACTACAATCAAGCCTCTCCCAGCAAATCTCATCATTTTGGCATCTGTCTGAGATTTTAGATCACCTTTGTAGGAAATGAAACCATTGTCTTTAGCGAAGACCATTGGTGTTATGCTAAGGTTGCAACATACAGTGTTACTCTACTAATTGCTTCACCAACACTTTGCTTCTTCTTCTTTCTCCTGTTTACTTTGTCTATCTTCCTCTCTCACAACACACTAATGTTTTGAATTTACTGAGTCAGAAATTTTTTTTGTCTTTGTGTGGCTGCACTGTGCTTAGTACAGCCTGCCTAGGCAGGGTCTGCTAAGGCTACTGGAAAAGAAAGCCGAGTGAGCAACTCCGGAGTAACAAGCTGAGTGTGCGTGCAGCAGGAGAAAAGCAGTTCCACAAAGACAAGAAATTGCCCATTCAGTGGGCCTTAAGAAATAAACCTAATCTTCAGATTTTTTGAGGGGCGTGTTACTATGCCTGTCCAACACTGTGCTGCTTGGTAATAGTGGAGGCAAGAACCTAAACTATCATCTGAAAGACAAATTACAAACCGAAAAAAATGTCTGCAAAGTTCCTTTGCTCCTACCTGGCCTTCTACCTAGCATCATCCTTTAGGCTTTTCATACTGTGCTGGCTAGACAGTGATAAGTGAAAATGACCACGCAAAAAAGTTGCTCTCTGTTCTGTATAAGTTTCTTTCAGGCAAATCATTTCCCATCTTCCTATCTCTAAACCTGACTTTGCTCCCCAGAACATCATCACTGTCATAGCGAGAGAGCAATGGTTCATCTTAGCTTGGTATTTTGTCTTTGATAGTGACCAGCAGCAAACACTTATGGAAGGACATCAGAGGGAGTGGATAGATCATCTGGGATCATTCTGGCCATGACTCCCCCATTCCAGACCAACCAGCTGGAGTTGCCTTGTTCTGTGCCCAGTTTGTTGAACAGAAATCAACAAAGTGCTTCTTGTTCAGATTTAGGCGCTGTTTCTGCCAAATCTGCAGCTGCAGTACAGCCTTCCCTCTCTAAAGTCACAGAGTTTTGGGTAACCATCAATACTGAGTCCTCAACTGATGACAATAAATAGACACAGAATCCCTGAGCTCTCTTGCAAACAAAAAGGAGCTGCCGCGTGTCACTGTCATGCAACAAATGATTTCCGTTCACCCAGAGGTTTGACTGAATTTCAATCACAGGTTTAAGGAGTCAGCCTTGGTTTACTCAGGGGAATGGGGCTGTTTTCAGTGGTCAGCAAAAGGAAGGCCTAGACTGTTCATTAATATTTTAAAAAGCCAAACACCAAAATGACATAATGAATGATGTATTGTCTCCGCTGCCTCTACATTAAGACAAAGCAATCAGGAGGTTTCTAGCTGAGGGTCAGTTAGACGAAAGCTCCCTCAGATCCCAGCAGTGCTTCTGTGATCAGATTTCTTTCTCCTAGAACTGGTGGCCAGAACCTCCACTGTTTTTTCTCACTCTGGTTGCCTGGGAGCCAGAGTTTCTCTGCCTAGCCTTTGAACCTCTTGGAGGTGTGTATCAGCCCTGCCTCTAGAGAAGAGAAATTGTTTTCATTGATAAGCTGTGATACTTTGAATTAGACCCCCTGCATAGAATAGTAAATTCTCATCAAGAAACTTGCATATGGATGGCATTGATGACAACAACTGTGCCTGCAGACGGCACCCAGCTCGTGCCCCACACCCTGCAAGACCACCCCTGAGCTGGTCTGTAACAGGTGTTACTAGGGTGCAATCTCAGGGTTCTTGCCCTGTTGTTGTACATTAGGTAATCCCTATATTATGCAACTCCACTTCACTTGCACAGTGACTTCTATAACCCTATAAACCTACATTCCTTCATAAATAGGCTTCTGCATCCTTCTGTATCCGTAAGTACTTAGTTATGTTCATGCAGAATCTAACCGGCTGGAAGGTGAAAGCACTTAATGCCCACATTAGAGGGTTTTTCTGCCTGTGTTCACCATGAAGTCTTCTATGGTGGAAAATGTCCATAAGATAAATAACTTATCATCAAATACGTGTGTCTGAAGCCACAAATTTAGGCATGTATTCCCAAATTTTCTTTATAAAGAGCTGTCTAGTAGACAACCAACTCTTTTGTCAGAGTAATATGAGGATTACTTTCTTATTTATGAGTTTAGACTGAATATATAGCATTTTTACAGGATGAAAATATTGACTTTAAATTCCTGAAGTGGTACTGACATCATTGCTGGCAGATTCAGAAACCCGACACTACTACATTTGCTTGTTTAATGAGATATAGACACGCAGGCATTAAGATAAATGTTTCACAGAATTTGAATGATGTTAATTCAATACAATAGTTGATGGCTGAAAACCACGGCATTTTTTGAGAACACATGGCTGGCGGCACAGAGACCTTGTGGAGAGGAGTCTCCACTACCCTGGTGTCCACCAGTGTGGAGGTGTGTATGGGTGTGATTCCATGTCAGTGTTCCTGCAGGACCTCTTCAACTGACCTTGCTCCCCAGTGTACCTTGCATCGTATGTGGAACCTCTGCACTGTTCAGTGTACAAAGCTATAATTTTGGTCTCAATTTTAAAAAGTGGTCTGTTACTCAACCTGAGATCTCTTAAAGAGTTCATCTTCTACACAGGAGTTAAAAACTTTCTGATTGTCTGTTGGTACTAGTCAATGTAAAGATGGTGGTTTTTGTGATAAAATGTATATTCATGGTCTTAATTACTCAGCTTTCAGGCAGTGTGTTATGGAAACAGTTATTAAATGCCATTTAAGACTGCAAATGCATGTTTGACACTCAGACCAGCTAGATTTTAGGTGCTTGGTGATCAGGACCACTGCTCTGAGAACATTTGGAGGGGGAGACAGAGAGACTATGCAAGAAAAACGTGGATATAATGTACATTTCATTGTCACCTTAGTTATGGAGAGGCAATGAGTCCTTCACAGCACTAAAAGTTACCCCTTGTCTGTAAAACCAAAGGCAGGCATGTGGAATAGAGTAAGAAGGAAAGGAAGGTTTTTTTGTGAAAAGTGATACCAGGATTCTTCTATTAGGGGAAACCCAAAAGATTGTGAATGGATACAAATGAGCTGAGTTGAGTCAGGTTGTTTTCCTAGTGAAATAAGTGTTTTTAAAAAAGTTGCATAAATCAGCAAAGAATAGAAATGTCAGCACCAGGTGGAGATTCAATGTGGAGAGGGAACTAATGGAGAGAGGGTTTAGCCTGAATCTCCTCAGAAAATTAAAGTCTAAAACTGAAATTATGGCCTCATTTATTAATTTGTTCTTATAAGATGCTTACAAAGTCTGGTCCTATCTGTTGGAAAGATTTATCCTAAACTACTTTTATGTCCTTACTGGAAGTGTGCATAAGCAAGAAGGAGAGTAAACTGGCATGTCATTATCATAATTATACCACTTTTAATAGATATCCTCTGTGTGTGTGTATAGCATACACACACACGCTCACAAAGAGCTTCTAAGGGAACATGTTAGATATCTGCAGATATGTATTTATCAATGACAACAGCTTGCATTGCATCTGATCCATAGATGCAAATTCTCATCCTCTACAATTTTTGCATAACCACTGTGAAGTTTGGAATCAGGCTGTCTGGGAGTTTTACTTATTGTTAAATTGCTCTTGTCTTTGACTAGAAGAAAGGTCCACAGAGTTCAGAGGTTTGGATCAGACTCATCTGTGGTCTGGAAATTCCTATCTACTTGGACCGCATGAATTTCTATTCATGAATTTGATCTGGATCTAGCTTCTTTCCAAAAAATATAAACCAAAAAAGAAACCTATTTTTTGTTTGAAAGGACTAAAGAATGATGAATTTCAAATGAAAACATTGCTAAACCCCATAGATCCTGTAATTACCCTTATATAAGACTCACTGAGGCATGATACTTTGTGTTGACAAAACAAACATTCTTCCTCGCACTGAAAACCCCATCCAGAGGCGAAAATAGCTTCCTTCATAAGAATGCAATCTATGTTGAACTTCAGCTTTTTTGCAGGCTGCTTCCTCTGTTTTTATTCTTTTCCCCTGTGTTTATTATCACTGTCCACCACAGATTCTTCTCACCTCCTCCATCCCTCCCCATCTCGACCAGTTTCTGTGTTCACAACTTCCAGGTTTGGTAGAGTAAACATTACTTACTGACAGATGTGGTGACTTTCAAAAGTGTCAGCACTTTTGCATCAGGACCAAGGAGGAAGCACTCACTTAAAACCTTATCTCTAGAAAAACAAACATCGTGCCTAATATGGTCAAAGTCAGGAGGCCTGGGAGAAATTAAGATATGGGACTTATACCCATCCCTTCCAAATGACTTGCAATTCTATATAGCTTTGCCTTGGACTATCACTTCCTAGGATCCAAAAAACTCTTTAAGGTTTTACTTTTTCATGGACAAAGTCTTTCATCGCAAATTTTCTATGGCTGTTGTGAGGAAGAATGGTAGAATCTAGTGTATTTCCTAGGACAGAGTTAATAAATTATATGAGTAAAATCTTCAGCGTTCCTGTATTAATTGTTAAGGATTAAACCCTGTCCCATGAAAATAATCAGCAAAACTTCGCTTGATCTGAGTGGGTCAGGGTCTCCCTTCCTTGAGTATTAAGCCTCAGAGACAGACAGGTGAACGACAATATCTTTTTCTTAGCGTGGAAGCCATGAGTTGTGCTTATTTTTTTCAGTGTTTCTGTGTATTTCTCAGTTTCCAAAACACAACCTACTCAGGACTCCCTTCAGTCTCCCACAGTAAGTGTCTTTGTGGTGTTTTGTATTACCATATCCTTTTCACAGAGCAGTTTTGTGACAAATTTCACTCAAGTTTCACTCATCATCTCTAAAAAGAAATTCTGACCTACCTTAAAAGGCACTTCCCAGCTACTTCAGCTCTGTTTCAAATGCTTGTGATAATTTCCTTGATTTTTGTTTTGATCATGGAAATCTCCATTGTGCTCTTATTATTTCTTCCATGGGTTACGAAGAGAGAACAAGGTGGAATTTCAGTGGATGAAAAGATGGATGTCTTTGTTCCAGTGCATTTCCTGAGAAATGAATGAACTAAACTTCATAGGCAGGATAAATTGACCAATTAGTAAACATAATGCATAGAACACTTTTAAAGATTGCAGATGCTGTAATCTGACGGGAACCTCTACATCTCAAAACAGGAACATGATGGAGTTCTAATTATTCTGCAATTGGAAGAGCTGATAAATGAAACTGCCTGTCCCCAAAATATGCAGAGTATCTAACAGGCATCTGATCCTGAATATCAAATCAATAGGGTTTCATATTTCACTAGCAATCATACATTTGAAAATCGATGCTGTCAGGGTTGGTAATGCTCTCCTATAGAAGAAATAGTTACAAGTCAAGGAGATTGAAGGCAAGCATTCAGGGATGAACTAACAGAGGCTGTTCCAAAAGTCTTGTCTGTTTGTTTAAAGAAGTGAAAACTATTTTACATGGTGACTTCAAAAATCTAGGTCATCAATTTTCCAACCAGTAGAGCAAAGCAGAGCCATTGCAAAACACAAGGGAAAACGCAAGAAGCTCAGTTAAACATTTTCAGTAACTTGTGGTATACAGACTTCTCTGGAAAGGAGTTGTTCAGATCCAAACTGACATTTATTGGGGGAAAAACACCCTTGCTACAGATACTCAAAACTTCTTGTATGACCAGCATGTGTCCATACACTGTAAAACTTTACTGTGAAACATTGCCATGTCTTGGAAAATGGGTGAAGTATCCAAGAGTCCTTAAATCTGTACCTATTTTCAGGCTGGCCTTCTTACAGTACCAGGTATGTCTCTGATGAGATGATCTCTCTGCAACCAGAGTGCCCCTTTAATGTGTCCCTCCCGTATCTGCCATTCAAGACACGGACTTCAACAATGACGAGATGTTTTAAGTCTGTTTAGAAGGAGTGCTGGCATGGTGTGATGGGCTGATCCCACTGTGCCATCAGTCCTAAGCAAAGCTTTTTGTTATGTTTTCTTGACCTCTGGCACTAGCATGTTGTGAAGAGAGGAAAGGATTTATTTCTGAGGGCAGATGGTCTTACAGCTTGAGCGAACCTGGAATTGAATTAGTATATTTTACATGTATTTTGGCCAAAAGAGGAGGTCAGTGGAGATCTAGCATGAAATTAAAATAGAGCACTGCGGAAGTACAGAGCCTAGGGAGCAAAGAACTGTATTACAGCAGGTACTCTAGCTACTTAGATACATTTCCTAAACAGCATATTCTGGATTCTTGCAAGTCCTTAGAGAGATGATAGCTCGCATCTGTGGCAGTCTTATCTTCAGATCCTGAATTCTCTGAGTTCTTTCCAGAGAACAAAGACGAGCTTAAGGACTCATCCGCTTCTTGCTTTCAAAGAGCCTGAACACCAATCTCTGATGGTAACCCAGAAGCTAGGAGAAATTATTATTTGGTAATATTTCCACAATAACCATTCTGGTGTCACTACAGTTCCTTACGCTTGATTATTTTTTCTGGTTTTGATATTTTCTTTCTCTGTAATGTTCAAAAAGATGCTGAAAAAGGACAGTTTACAAATGATCTACCCTAACTAACTGACTTCTGAAGAACAAATAATTAGACTTCCTTAACCTGAATAGAGAACACAAATAGTGCTGCCTTCTTGGGAGAATATTGTATATTTGTCCATTCCACTACAATAGAAGTAAGGTTTTCTTAACTACAAATTATTCCTAGTTTGAGAAATTGCATTTTATGGGTTTCTAATTATTTTTACATTAGAGTTCATCTAAACTTGGCCCTACAGCCAGACATCATTATCAGAGATAGCATGCATGCACTTAGACTCATTTGGGGCTACACTGCAGTCCATAATTTCACTGTTTTGAACAGCATGAGAAATTCTTCCTCACATTCCCTGTTTCTTAGAGATTGTAATGTGAAGCGAAGCCCGTGGTAAGCAGAACAATTTAAAAATCTTACTCTCTGCTGAGAGTTTTTCTGAATTCATACTCTCATTTCGCTAAATGAGTAGCATTGCCTTTTTCTTGCTGGTCAGAAATAAAGACAGACAGCTATGCTTACAGGTCTAAAAGGTGCAAATCCCTCCCATGGCCTGCCAGCAGCTGTGAGCACTATTTCTTGTTGTTGTCATGGCTGTGATGTTTAGAACCATGGTACTGATGTGGCTGTTACAGCAATATCATCATATGGCTAATATCAACCCAGATCTCAGTCAAAGTAAAGTAAAGAGATAAAAGACAGTAAGTTT
Source organism: Steatornis caripensis (assembly GCA_013398225.1). Taxonomy (NCBI): domain Eukaryota; kingdom Metazoa; phylum Chordata; class Aves; order Caprimulgiformes; family Steatornithidae; genus Steatornis; species Steatornis caripensis. The sequence continues at coordinate 272,754 of VZSC01008969.1, read as the reverse complement.
GGTTCTTTCCTTGCTTTGCTTCATTTACTGTGTTTTATTCTTTTAGTTTTCTTCTCAGCTCATAACTCTTCTGTTTAGCCTGAAAACTTCAAGGCTCATCTGCAGCTAACTGACTGTGACCGTGGTCTGCTAGACAATGGGTAGTATATTAGTGGCCATGTGGTGCTTTCCCACTAGGAAAAGCCATTTTTAATATATGTACATTAATAGTATGACCTATTTGTATCCTTGTAGAAAGACGTGATGGTCTTGATGATTTTTGACATTGCTACACTATGTTTCTACTTTCAGAGGTACAGGAAAATAAAATCAGCCCATGTCTACCTTTATACACTTATGCTAGGCTGTAAAAAAAAGAGAACTGCAATGCTGTTGCTGAGACTAAAGATGGGCTCTGCAGAGTGCAATTCACCAAATGATGGAGAGCTGTTGGATTAAGGCAAATAACAGAAAGGTTATGTCAAGAAAATTGTGCCTTGCTTCTCACCTGTCCTGTGATGTATAATGACTACAGTGTTTGGGCCTCATTCACTCATGAGAAGTTAAGAGAATGCCTACACTGGTAAACTGAAACATGCTAGGTTGTTCCTGGACACTGAAATACAATGATCCACACCAACAAACTGTGAGCCTGATTGCTGGCATCATCTCAGCCCAACGCATTATCTGTTAACTGGGCAATTCCCAGCCACAGCTCAGGGTTAGCATGGGAAAGGCAATGCTCTTACCTCCTAGCAGAGATGAAGCTGTGCCTTTTCTGCACTGGCTTTCTGATATGGTCCCCAACACTGTCCCAACAGACCTGTTCATCTCCTCATGTCCCTCCCACTAATGTCTTCACCCAATGACCAACAAAATCTTGGTTCCATGCTATAGAAGGAAAACTCTAACTATTTTTTGGGCCTCAGATAAAGAAAAAATAAAAAGGACAAAATATACTGACTGGGCGCTGGGGTGGGTCCACACAGCCCTGGTAATGGCAACTGTCTGACTGTGCCTGATGAGGCATGAGGGAGCATGACAAGGCCTGAGCTCTGCCTGGATTTGTTTTGTCTTGCATGATGACGTTAACCAAGGAGGTGGCTACAGGAGCATCACCTAACATGAGTGTGCCATAAAGAAAACAGTGGCCTATATCTACAGGGTAGAAGTCGAATTCCTTCAAACCAACTCCTTTTCCCTTAATCAACTTCAATCTCCCAGACAGAATTAATCTGCCTTGAAGATGTGGGCCAGAACATGAAGGACATTGGAGATTATAACTCCGTGAAAGTCCAAAACTTTGCCACAAATGTTTTAGATCTTTCCTGGTAGTGTTTCTCCTCATACAAACTTGAATCACACCTACCTTTCCACAGGCATATTAGCTGGGTGATTTGCTGTTAAATAGCTATTATATCAAGATCTCTCACCTTGTGTATTTTCTAATAGATAAGCTCCTAATTCTTAGCAGAATTTCTTGTTTATAGAATCATAGAATGGGTTGGGCTGGAAGGGACCTTAAAGACCATCTAGTTCCAAACCCCCTGCCATGGGCAGGGACACCTTCCACCCTACCAGGTTGCTCAAAGCCCCAGCCAACCTGGCCTTGAACACTTCCAGGCAGGGGACATCCACAGCTTCTCTGGGCAACATGTTCCAGTGTCTCACCATCCTCATAATGAAGAATTTCTTCCTAGTATCTAATCTAAATCTACCCTCTTTTGGTTTAAAACCATTACCCTTCATCCCATCAGTCCATGATCTTGTAAAAAGTCCCTCTCCAGCTCTCTTGTAGGCCCCCTTCAGGTACTGGAAGGCTACCATAAGGTCTCCCCAGAGCCTTCTCTTCTCCAGGCTGAACAACCCCAACTCTCTCAGCCTGTCTTCACAGGAGAGGTTCTCCAGCTCCCTGATCATCTGCATAGCTCTCCTTTGGACTTGGTCCAACAGGTTCATGTCCTTCTTATGTTGGAGCCCCAGAAATGAACGCAGTACTCCAGGTGGGTTCTTAGGAGAGCAGAGTAGAGGGGGAGAATCACCTCCCTTGACCTGCTGGTCATGCTGCTTTTCATGCAGCCCAGGATACATTTGGCCTTCTAGGCTGCAAGTGCGCATTGCTGGCTCATGCTGAGCTTCTCACCAACCAACACCCTGAAGTCCTTCTCCTCAGGGTTGCTCTCAATCCATTCTCTGCCCAGCCTTGGGATTGCCCCGATCCTTGTGCAGGACCTTGCACTAGGCCTTGTTGAATTTCATGGGGTTCACACGGGCCCACCAATGAAGCCTGTCAAGGTGCCTCTGGATGGCTTCCCTTCCCTCCAGAGTGTCAACTGCACCACACAGCTTGATCTCATCAGCAAGCTTGCTGAGGATGCACTCCATTTCACTGTTCATGTCACCAACAAAGATGTTAAACAGTGCTGGTCCCAACACCGACTCCTGAGGAACTCCACTTGTCATGGGTCTCCACTTGGAGATCGAGCTGTTAACCACAGCTCGTTGAGTGCGACCATCCAGCCAATTCATTATGCAGCGAGAGGTCCATCCATCAAGTCCATGTCTCTCCAATTTAAAGACAAGGATGTCATGGGGGACAGTGTCAAATGCTTTGCACAAGCCCAGGTACATGACATCAGTTGCTCTTCCATTGTCTACCAATGTTGTAACCTTGTTGTAGAAGGCCACCAAATTTGTCAGGCATAATTCGCCCTTAGTGAAGCCATGTTGGCTGTCACCAATCAATTTTCCATGTGCGTTAGCACAGGTTTCAGGAGAATCTGCTCCATGATCTTGTTGGGCACAGAGGTGAGGCTGACTGGCTTGTAGTTCCCCAGGTCTTCCTTTTATCCCTTTTTAAAAATAGGGATTATGTTTCCCTTTTTCCAGTCAGTAGGAACTTCACCAGACTGCCATGACTTCTCAAAAATGATGGATAGTGCCTCAGCAACTTCATCCGCCAGTTGCCTTGGGACCCACGGATGCATCTCATCAGGTCCCATGGACTTGCGCACCTGCAGGTTTGTTAGATGGTCTCGAACCTGATCTCCTACAGTGGGTGATTCTTCATTCTCCCAGTCTCTGCTTTTGCCCTCTGCAACTTGGATGGTATGGCTTGGGCACTTGCCAGTGAAGGCTGAGGTTAAAAAGTCATTCAGTACCTCAGCCTTCTCCATATCCTGAGTAACCAAGTCTCCCGTTTCCTTCTGGAGAGGACCCACATTTTTCCTAGTCTTCCTTTTTCCACTGACTTACCTATAGAAGCTTTTCTTGTTGCCCTTGATGTCCCTGGCCAGATTGAATTCTACCAGGGCTTTAGCTTTCCTAACCTGATCCTCAGCTGCTCGGACAATTTCTCTGTATTCCTCCCAGGCTATCTGTCCTTGCTTCCACCCTCTGTAGGCTTCCTTTTTGTGTTTGAGTTTATCCATGAACTCCTCGTTCATCCATGCAGTCCTCCTGGTGTTTTTACCTGACTTCCTTTTTGTTGGGTTGCATCACTCCTGAGCTTGGAGGAGATGATCCTTGAATATCTTGGGCCTCTATTCTCTCTAGGGCTTTATCCCATGGGGCTCTACCAAGCAGGTATCTGAAGAAGTCATGTTCTGCTCTCCTGAACTCCAGGGCAGTGAGTTTGCTGTGCGCCCTCCTTGCCATGCTAAGGATCTTAAACACCATTTCATGGTTACTGCAGCCAAGGCTGTCCTTGAGCTTCACATTCCTAACCAGTCCCTCCTTGTTGGTGAGAACAAGGTCCAGCATAGCACCTCTTTTTGTTGGCTCCTCTGTCACTTGGAGAAGGAAGTTATCATCAACACATTCCAGGAACGTCCTGGATTGCTTATGCCCTGCTGTGTTGTCCCTCCAACAGACATCAAGGTGGTTGAAGTCCCTCATGAGGACCAGGTCTTAAACATTAGGATACTCCTGCCTAGAACTTCAGGCTACTCCTATCCGTCTATAGAAGGCCTCATCCACTCGGTCTTCCTGGTTGGGCAGCCTGTATCAGACCCCCACTATAATGTCACTTGTCACTGCCCCCCTTTAATCCTGACCCATAAGCTCTCGGTCAGCTCCTCATCCATCCTCAGGCAGAACTCCATGCAATCCAGCTGGTCATTGACATAGAGGGTGACAACGCCTCCTTGTGTTCCCTGCCTGTCCTTCCTAAAGAGCCGGTATCCCTCCATTTCAACACTCCAGTCATGTTGTTGGTCCTTACTAATTTTCATTTTCATTTGGTTCACTAATCTGATGACTAAATTTCATCCTAACACAGCTACTATTAAGATAATCCAGTTCTCCCTGGAGGATGTTCTAACCCTCCCACCTTTATGTTACTAGCACACATGCTATATGTTACTAGCACACATGCTATATGTTTTGCGCCAGACATTAATGAATATCAGAGAAGATTGTCCCAAACTGGGTCCTTGTTACAGCCCTAGTAATCTCCCAGCAATCCATTCTTTCAGCAGAGTTCATGATTATCTCTCATTAACTAGTTTCTTACGGTTCTCTAATGATCTTTATCTGCTCCTATTACCTAATAACTTCCCATACAGCACCAAAGTAAATGTTTTACTGAAACATGAATAGATCCAGCAGATTCTATTGACTTAAAACTGCATAAATCGGTCATCACATTATGTGAAAGATATTAGGTTAGTCTGGAATGATTATCTTTTCAAATACCATGTTGATTTAATAGCATTTTCTATTTTCTTTCAAGATTTTAATTATTCTTTCCTTCAAAATTTGTTTTAAAGCTCCACATAGTACACACAAGTCAGACTAATAAGCCCAGAGTTACTTAAGTTAGAAGGGGGGAAACTCCTTAAGTGATGTATTTGTTACTCTCTGAAGACTTGCTATGATCACTGATTTGACAAGTTTATTAAAAAGCCTTCCTAATAATGTCCAACTGTATGCAATTTCACCTGCCTCTTTCTGCTGCATCCTGGGACGGACACTGCAATGTCTCCAGCTGGAGGATGTAAAGATCTTTGTATCTTGCTTTCATCTCAAAGAGTGACCGTTTCTTTTCCTGTACATTCATTCTGACTAGCTATCCTTCATTTTCCAATTTTCTGTATTCAGTGATCCTTACTGAATGTGAGGCAAATAATTTTTACTATTTTGTCTGCATTACTTTTTATCCTTAATCCATCCTCAATGTTGCAATTGGCCCTGCTTCTCTCCTCACAAACTTTCACTCTAATTTATATAACTGAAGAAGGTTTTGCTTCACAAAGTTTAACTAAACTTGGATTTTGGCAGCTTTCTCTTCACGTCTCTGATTCCTGACCTCCAGGATGGAGCTGTCTGTTCTTCAGCCTCTTTTTTCCTTCCTGGCCTGGAGGCTGTTCTTGTGCAGTGAAACATGTATGCCCCAAGTTGGGCTCTTTGCTTACAATATTCCGTGCAGTCCCTTTGCTCTCAGAAGAAGGGACGGTCATTGAATTTCTCCACTCTGCTATTGCTCACCCTGCTTATATGATAAGTCATGTCTTACAGGTTTATAATGATACAACCGAAAACAACTTTTTTTGAAAAACAAAGCATAAAACTTACAAGCATGTTCACCTCATAAATTTCTTACTCAAGTGCTGACATTGGCTTCTTTGCTTAATATTAGGAGAACATGTTATTTCAGGTGGGTGACTAAGGCAATAGTATACATACATATAATATTGGGACAGCAAGCTGTCCAAGCCAATCTGAGTTTCAGGCCTTAGAGGAAGAACATGGAGTCAAACTCCATTTTCACTATGTGTTAACATACTTTTTTTCCAGGGACAGTAAGTTTTCTACCAGTGTAGTTCATGCTGAAGCCCAGCAGACCCATTTTTTCTTCTCAGGACAGACCTACAGAGGTCAGCAGAGTTAGAGGGACATTAAGGGAATATCACGCGAGCAAATTCAAGCAAAGCAGAATGCAACATTTTAAAGGAGCCCTTTTAAAACCTACTTTTTTTTAAAAAGAACCTTTCTTAGATGTAGCATTTTAAAGAAAGTCCAAGCAGAAAGAGGTAGATTTATTGAGCGTGGGTGTGAACTTTAAAAGAACGCAAACTGTCCTTTTGCTTTCAGTTATTGCGATCGTGACTGGGTGGGAAGGAACAATGTCTGTGTTAATGTAATTACTGTGATTTCTGTTTTGTCTCCATTTTGGATCAGCAGCGCCTTGGACATATGCAGAAACACTCCACTGTAGAGGCATTATTGAGTATCAAAGTACTGTCTGGAATGGGTTTTGTAGACTCAGCAGGAGTGAAAAGTTATCTCACATTAAATCTTCCTTAATTTAGAGATACACCCAACAGTACAAGCACCAGTTGGCATTCTCTTATTGATCCACAGATTTCCCTTTCCACAGTGGTTACCAGCCATGTCCTTTGCTGCTAACCTCATGTCACTTGTGGCTAGAAAATGAAGACACCCAAGTGTGCTATTGTCAGACCCAGTCCTCAGCCAGACTGTAACATGGGAGCCTGGGGAAGCCTAGGTCTGCAAGCCTGTGACGCCTGGCTCAAACAGCAACCCCAGTGCCGCCAGGCAGCAAGACGACAAAATGAATTTCTATGATGCAAAAATTAGATCTGATTGATAGGAACATGCTAATAAAATGTCATATCTTATAGATGTGGAAGGACCACAGTGCCAGTGATAAAGTGAGATTGGTCAGGTCTGACAAACGTGCATCGGAGCTGTATTATTGACAGTGGGGAATAGTATTGATTGAGCTGTCAAGCTTATCATATTACACAATTATGATATTAGATTTACATTTTTAATTCTTTTAGAAGAAATTGCCCCAAGGCAATTACAAGAAAGAAATGCTGTGATGGAGCCTGCTGGTCCAGAAAGAGGAATCATAAGCTTTTAGGAAGAAGCAGCCACTGTCAAAGAAAAGTTTTGCCTAGCAGACCCTTGACAAGGAAACAATGGAAACACAAAACCAATAGAGCTCTAAAGGATTTGTTCCAAACAGTGTTGTCTCAGGGGACAATAAGGCAAAAACAGATGACCATTAAACCTGGGATAATAAAGATGAGCTCTACAGGCTATTTGCTTTGTACAAATCACAGTCCCTCAGATGTGAAGCCTGTAGTGTCCTGGAGAGTTTGTACAGACAATGTCTTCTCTTCCTCACAGCACAGCGTGCAAAGGAGTTTCCAAATCTTTTAATCTTAGGCCTCACCTGTTTGAAGAAGCCACCCAAGCTGGGAGTTAGGCATGTAGCTCTTTTGCAAGGCAGTGACTAGTACCCAGCAGAATGGATGAATTGAACATAAGCTCTTCTCTTCACTGATATGCTTGTTGCATAAAGTGGTTGTAGGAGGTAGTTCTCCTGAGATTCTCTCCTCAGAGGAAACCTCTTGAGGACAATCCATTGGTCTAACCTTCCCTTGGCCCATTGCACGTCCTTTGAACTGGACATGGGGCTTTTGCTGCCTTTATTGTTGTATCAGTTCAAAAGACAGTGAGCATATGTTTTCTTTTTAATTTTCACTGTTGTTAAACTGAAAGAATAAAGTTTTTGAAGTGTGTCAAGACCTGTAGATAGAATGTTCTGAGGATGAGGTTTTTGACCATCTATCTCATTTTTGGAGTATTTGATTTTTGAAGAAAATTTCTGTGTTGAGGAAGATAAACAGATTCAGCAATGTTGTATTAAATGATTACTTCTTCTCTCCAGTTCCAGCTTATCTGCACCCAGCTAGCTTTTCTTTGACTTGTTAACAGCCAAGTTTCTGATTTGGAACTACTGGATGATTTGTGTTCAGGGACTACTTTTTGTTTTTTTCTGGAGACAAGAAATACGAGAACCTTATGATCCTGTAAGGACTGGAAAATTTCAAAGGTAAATTTTCCTTTCCCAGGTCTACAAAAAGACAACAAACAATTCTTTGGAAGAACAACCAAGTCAATGAAATCCTTAAGGCATTAAGGAAAAAGAAAAAGGAGTAAAAAGAAGTGTGTAACCTTGTTTCAGAGCTTGATACAATTTTTGTTACAGTGGGACTTGAGCTGCCAAGGTGAGACCCAGAAGCTTCCCACAGCTCAGGGCTAGTGTCCACAGCTGGGTTATGGTTCAAGCTCACGTTTAACATCTCAGAAAACTGGCAGAGGTATGTCTTTGTGTATTTAGTGAGTCACTCTGCAAATACCAGTGGTTTGAAAAAGAAGCAGGAAGCCACGCTTGGGGTGAGAAGGGGGCAGGTAAGCCAGAGGGGTCCCTGACCTCTCTCCAGCCCTCTGAAACCTCTGCACTGGGCAGAGTGCCTGCCAGAACCAGCTCCCAGCGAGTGGAAACACTCCTGAGCTGCTCTGTGCTTACCATTGCTAATATGCTTCTGAGTCATCATGCTGGCATGATATTGTATGGATGATTATAGAGTTAGTGTGAGGATGGGTTGTTGATACTGATGAAATGAGCGTTTTTACAGGGTCAATGGCTTTGGTATTTAATGCTGATGTATTGTCCAACGGATTTTGCTATGCACTGGAAACAGTTCTGCTCTGCCAATTACAGGAACAAGCAACCCAGATAAATACACTAGTTGCTTTTGTTAGGATTGAAATAACGGTGTTAGTGAAATACTTTATACTGCTGTTAAGGGCAACGCTTCAAGATAAGGAGCAAAGTATATATTATGACAATATATAACAGAGGTCATTTGAAAGAGATATGATCAAATTAAAAATCAATCCTCTACCAGTTCAATATTAATTTAATATTATGATTGACAAAAAAGAAATAAATTTTTAAACACATACTTTAATACTTCTATTGTTTAGACTGTGTATTGGGCAGTGCATTGTGAATAATGATGTGCTTCATGGTCATCATTTCATGATATTATCTATCAATCTGTTTCCCCACTGGTTTCCATGAGTCTTTCAAAAAGCAGCACTGGGGAAGTTCACATACATATAAAACACTTGTGATGATTGTTAAGTGACAAGTAAAGGCCAAAGGCACCCAGGAACAAGGGAAGTTCCTGGAACATTTTTAAATGCTTTCTTTTACTGATTTTTTTCCCCAGCTGATAAAATTCTTCTGTTATGAGAATGTTAACTTCCATCACTGTATTACAATACTTTCCAGCGACAATAACTTAAAAAATATCTGATGTCTGTGTATTATCCTTTTTATAAAATGTAATGTGGTCCAGGTCCAGGGAAAATATTTAAGCTTCGAATTCAACAGGGCTTGTGTGGAACAACAAGCTTTACGGGCTTTCCTAAACTATGATTTTTTCTATCCTTTCTGAGCCATGTGATTTCCTTTGCAGGTACTGCATAGATATTACGCATGTTGCAGAACAGTTTTTCTGTTGTTGCTGAGTACAATGTACTTTGCAAACAATGGAAGCAGCAGATCATAATGGAGAAACAGCTATACCTGATTACCCATCAACATATATTGTCTAATGGCAAAACTTAAAAAGATAATGACAAATTCTGTGCCCAGTTTCTTCTGTCTCAATTCAGCTATCAGCTAAAGGTAATAAAAAAACCCCTAACTAACTCAGACAGTGATCATGTCACAGGTAGCAAAATATCTCATATGGCCTATTGGGAGATCCAAGTTCATGCGAAGTATTAATCCTAAGTACAGCAATAGGGAAAAGAATTGGGAAGCAGAGGGAGAGGAGTGGCCTTAGATGACCTCTGTTTCTTACTCACTCCTGGGAGGGGTATTGCTCTTACATCCTTCCTTCTTTCACAGCTGGTCCACAGCAAGACCATAATAAATGGCTACAAAAAACAGCTGCCAAAAAACCCAAAAGCATAAACAGTATAAATTAACTTCATACACACGTACAGAAGAGCATCAACACCTGTGAAATAAAGATGTTTCATTCAGAATCAGCTCACATGAACAGAATTTTTGCCAGAGCTGGCCATAGCATAAAAATTCTGTGTCATTAAACTTTTAAGGTTCTAGAAATGTTTTTCTTCCACACTGGAATGAAAACAAGAATTTTAGAACATTTTTCTGACTTGGAATTGTGTCAAAAATTACTATTTCCACATTGAAAAGCTCCAGGTTTTGGTACAGGCCTCCTTCTGCTTCTAGTCAGAAACCCTGGGCTTCAGAAATCTTTGTCAAAACCAATATGTCTCCACAGAATATTTCAGCTTTGATAAACAACATATTTTAATGAAACGACATTCTGTTGAAAAGATGCCAACCAGCTCTAGCTGCAGCCTTTGTGAGATTGGGCAACTAAGCATTATTAATATTGCTAAAGCTTTCTTTTCAAAGGCCACCATGTCTCTTGATGATGACTGGACATAAGGAATTCGTTACTTGAGGGGGAGGGGAAGATGGGGAGAGGGTGAGGGGGTTAGTAGTGTGATTTATTGGACCCAGGCATGGGATAGTAATAAAGCTACCCACAATCAAGTCACAAATCATACTTTTTGTTTTCGATATATTTACTTAAAAAAAAGAAACACTCCCATCTCAGCTGACTGCGAGTTCTCATCCCAGATGATAATTGGAGTCCTGGGACGGGCACCTGGGCAGCAGGGCTGGGGTAGCCTGTCACTGGCCATGGGCCTGATCCTGCTACTGTTCTGGCAGTAGTTAACCACACAGCAAGTAAAGATGTTGCATAGCTGTGAAATCCCTGCACACTAGGAGACCCATCTCTTTGTTTCTGCATCAGTGCTTTCTGGAGGTCCTCAGGATGGGATGGGATGGGATGGGATGGGATGGGATGGTGGGAGAAGACATCATCTCATCTCTGAGTTCATGGATGTATTGCTGACTCTCCTCTGCCCTTGCCTCCCTACACTGCCAGAGATTTGTCAATGGAGAGATGCTTTTCTGGACGGAGGGAGAGCTTTTCTATTTGGTAGGAAACACACTGTATGTACAGCAAGGGGTTTCCCGGCCCCTGGTCTGTGGGAGGCACCCTGAGAGCTGCCAGCAGCCCTGCAGGGTCTTGTGAGGGTCATGGCATAAGCATATGTGCAAAGCTGGACCGTGTCACATGTACTGGCTCAGGGGCCCAGAATGTTACCAAAAGTATCTGGGTTGGGATATGATGCTTAACGCTCCGTGCCCTCAGCATTGATGGGACTCAGAGGTAAGAAATGTGCCACGTTATACTTCATCTCTGATTGGCTGCCCCAGGGAGTGCTCTGGTGACCCTGCTTAATAACCAAGTGAGAAAGCAAAAGCTGCTGAATGTGAGCATACAGTGAGAAGGAGAGGAAAAATGGAGGGGATGCTCCTGAAGCTTGTCCATCCCCCGAAAAGGGACTGCATATGCTGTTGTGGGAGCACAGGCAGACCAGGAGAGGCTCACTCTCTTGGGAACACTGGAGCTTTTGGCAACACTGAGCAATGGACCTGACTGCCTCCAAGATGCATATGTTATCCTGTCAGTTTAAATTTGTGGTCCTCTATGTAAGGGAAACAAGAGAAAACCCAAGAGTTATCTGTGGCTTTCCTTTCCCTTCTGGTGTAATGGTGTCAGCTTTACCGGCCCTGCAGAGCAATCAGTACTCAAAAGGCTGTACACGTCACTGGTCTCCCAGGTTGTCACACAACGGCCCTGCTTACAACATCTCCTGCGCCAACAAATACTCAGGAAAAACAGTTTAGGTGTAGAATATAATTGCTATGCACAGCTTTGATCAGTGTGAGTTTACATACCGAGTTCATTGCAAGACATTATATTAGGTGGTTGTAAAAAACCAGCATGCTATAAGAAAAGTAGGATATTTCCCTCTTCATCTTCACTATAAATTAATTTGTAGGCAATTACTGCACCTTGAAACATTTTCATTTGCAGTGCAGGAAGCAGAAGGTTTTTTAAAAATTAATTATTAATTATATATTAATAATAATAAAAATAAATAAATTAATTTAAAAATAAAAATTTAATAATTAATAATAAATATCAAATATATTAATTCAGATCAGGAGCCACTTATCACCTTCTTATTTTGCAAAAATAACTGACCAGTTCTCAGTGTAAGGGTGTGTATGGTGCTTACGAATGCACATACACATGGGTAAACCATTTACTTCGCTAAGAAATCAGTATGAGGGAAGCAGTTGTGCCAGTTACACCTTTGATATTCAAGAGCAGGGGATGTCTTGTCAAGCCTCATCTGGCTCCAAATTATGTTATCGTAGTGCTCCTCTTGTCAGATAGAGCACACACGTTTCCTGTTGATAGTATATAGCTGATGGCAGATAATTGCACTGACAGATTTAGAGAGATCAGGCAGAGTTAAGAGCCAGAGTGTTATGAAGGAAAAAGGAGGAGGAGACTGTGGTTTCACTGACAAGCAGAAGCCGCAGGGAGACAGCCTTTTGCTGGGCCCAGGCAGCTAACATCCATTTTCGCCTTTGTAAAGCTCCTTCATTTTTTTTATTAGTTCACACTTCAACCACAGTGCTCAGTGAAGATCACAATACGTAGCTTCCATGACCAAGTTATCTTGGCAATCAGCTTTATAATCTTCTGCCTACAGAACATACAATCTTCCAGTGACAAAATATGGCCAACCAGAAAAATCACAGCTGTACCAGCCCTTTTTGCTGTGAATTGCTACAACCGAGTGTGCAGGAGCTCCCAGGGAAAGGGTGACATAAAATGGTTGCATCTGTGGCACTTGTCTCACGAGACGAGACTGGCGGAACACAGAGTTGCCTCTATTTGTACAACATTTCAGGTGAAAATGGCATTTAGCATGCATTTTATTTATTGTCTATATAAATGTTTTGGCTAAAAATAGGTACAGGAAAACATAGACGCAAAGATGAGCCAAAGAAGTTTTTGGCTAAGGAGGCACGTTCTGTGTTGCAGTTAAGATCGGAACTGGCCATTATGAGCTTCTCCTGACAGCACTGTAGGATTACCTGGCTTATTGCTAAACTTGGAGATTTTGATTTTCAGCTGAAACTGTACCTGGCTTCGGTCTTGTCAGGATGAGGGATGCATCGGCAAGAAGGTGAAACAAACTGTTCTTCTATATGCAAAACAACTATGCAAAAAGTCTGAGCAGTTGTTGAGATAGAAAACTGGCTTTATAAAGTGAAGTATTAGACATTTGCTTATCAGTTATTCCTATGTGCTAGGTATTCGCAGAAGTACATTTGCCCAAGATTGACTCTTTTTGAGGGATGTTTGAGTCCTTACACAAATCTGATTTAGTACCATTGAAGTAAATTGGGGTGATGAGTTTTTGCCTGAAATGCTGCAGGATTTTTTGTTGGTGCAAACAGATAACAGATACAATCCAAATTGTTTGACTAAAATATTTGTCTCCAAATAAGGTGACAAAAATAGTATGAATGTAATGCCTTCAGTTATTCAAGTCCTCTAAGTCCCAGTCCATAATTCTATAGCCTTTCGGCTCTTCTGCTCTTAACATAACTTAAAAGCGTTGGAGTGAAAAAATAGTGTAACAAGTGCTCCTGCTATAACAAGACTATTAGTTTCATTGATTTTCCAAGAGGAAAACCCCCAGCTAAAATTCAAGAAAGAGATTAATACAACTACCTTTTAATAATATTAACTTTCTTGAAATCAATATTTTTTCTCATATTACACTATACTTTGCTACATACCAGCCACTATACAAGTAATGATAATCGATACAGAGGCTGTGTATTTGCAAGGACCTTTTCAAAGGCTGGCGTAATGGATAAGGATTAGCCAGATCTGGTCTGAAAACTCAAGAGTGCCAGTTTGATCACAAACTAGAGCAAACTGCTGCTGTGGGCTCCAGATCCAGAGGGCTTTTGGGGTACTAATGGTTAGGCTTGTTGTGGTCCTGATAATGACTAATGTGTGATGATGGAAGTGACACTTTTGGCCATGATGGAGTCAGTTGTTTCTATCACAGCACTGTTCTGCAGAGGCCTGGTTGTAGACCCTTGTTAAAATCCTGCAACTGAATTGGTAGAAAGTTTGGGGTGATTTCCAGCCTTGACTAGAGCTCCCTGCTATTCCGGATACAGAACAACAGAAAGACGGAGGTTGGAAGGTACCTCTGGAGGTGATCTGGTCCAACATCTCTGCTCAAGCAGGGCCACTTACAGCTGTTTTCCCAGGACTATGTGCAGACAACTTTTGAGTATCTCCAAGGAGGGAGACTCGACATCTTCTATGGGCAACCTGTGACAGTCCTCAGTCACACTCACTGTAAGAAAGTGTTTCCCGATGTTCAGACAGAGCCTCCTGTGTTTCAGTTTGGCAAGGACAAGTTTCACACACTGCTTACTTACATCTGTTAAACCCCTCAGTATTTAACTTAACCAGCAAGGGTATGCAGCCCAGAGACATTAATTACCACTGCAGGCTGATGGGAAACCTCAAATAGGTCCCTTTGTTAATTGCAATATATGACCAGCCCACAGAGAGGCCAGTGAAACAGGACATTTCATGGCCCTTGCCATGAAGAAAATCAAGGGCCTCACATATTGCTATCACAGACCTTGTGACTGCGTACCTGTTGGACAAATCAAGGGCAGTCCCATGCTCGGGTTCCATGCTTTAGCATGTGTCACCACTTTAAAATTTATGACATCATCATAGGGCTTTCAACGTTTCTTATCTAGCTACAGGCTTTAGGATGTATGAGGAGTACAGAGGGTCTGTATTCACTGTGATGTTTTCTGAAAGTCATCCACTTTTGACATCTAGCTGAAAAATTAAAAGATTTGGGTAATCTGCCTAGATAAGTTTTGAGAAACATATTGGGATATTTATGGAATATTTTTTTCTAAACAGACATTCTAGCATTTGTGGTCAAATGTAGATCCAGAATTAGGCAAGGGAGGATGCATACAGCTACTGGGCCAGGCGGCTCATTGACCAGAGCTCCGTGATGGAAAGCTCAGGGACTGTGAGGCATCCATGAAGTGCTGGGGGAACTCCTTCACTACTAGCTCCAAACTGCCAGCAAAAAGTGCAACTCTCGCTTCAGTGCTTAACCAGGGCGGAGATGACATGGGCCTGGAGGCAGGGCCAGAGGCCACGTCTCAACAGTAATTATCTAAATTCGGCCTCCACCTGCAATTCCATCTCCAGGCTCCACCTGGTTTGGGTGGAAACTGAGCGTTGGAAAAATGACTGGAAAACTTCAGATCCAGTAAGCTGTGTCTCTTACTTCTTCTGTCAACATAGTCTCTTAATAGACAAAAAACACTTTATAATGCCCTTTGTGGGTTGCCATGGGGGCTCCATGTACCCTTGCAGTGGACACTATTTGCACCTGATTGTAAATATAAGATTATGTATATGATATACATAAAAGTTGCAGTCTGTCGCTGAATCTCATATTGAGTGTTTCTTTCTCCTTTCCTTCTTAGTCTGAACTAAATTCACCCACCACTTGGCCATGGTAAAGTATTCCTATGCTGAAACTTAGAGAAGTCCCTGGAATGCAGTGAGAATTGACTGTAGGAGTAATAACAAGGAAAATCCTTATTCTCCACAGTGTTTTCCTCTCCAGTTATTAATGTGTGGGAAATATTGATACAAAAGTTTTACCAAACCGGATTTTCTTCAGAGAATTATGCTTTGAAGAAGGTGAGATTTTCATGATTATGAAAATGTTTATGTCAAGATTGTGAGAAATTACCTTGTATAACCTTTAATCTACTGCATTGTAAAGTTTCAGTTTTCTGAGAAAATAGTATTTCTGTCTTGTAATCCTTCTGTTTTGGATGAAGGTCTTCTTGCAAACAGAATTTCTGACTTTTGATCAATTTTACTGTGAAACTTTGTTTGCTACAGCAGCTAGGACAGAGAGCTGAATGTCAAGTCATAGATAATATGAAATGAAAAATATTCTTTCTCATTTGCAGGCATAAATTATATGCGTGAAGATAAACAGTTATTTTGGATATTGTTAGGATATGCCAAATGTTCCCTTGCTTCCTACATAAAATTTGCTTTTAGTTATCCTACCTGTTGGAAGAGCGGTATTAGACACATTGTACAGTAAACTTCTGTGCATAGCAGCGTAACTCTCCTGTGAAGAGCATTGCCTGCATCATCGTGAACTGTCATTCAAATAGGTGAAGTTGAACTTTAAAAGGATGAATCTGTGGTTTTAGGAACCTTCTTGCATTTTGCTGTACCCCTGAGTGAATCTTGAGAAGGGGGAGCAAAGAGTGGAACCAGGCGCAGAGCTGAAATCAGGAGGGTAGCTGCTACCGATCCTTCTGCAGCGCATAACTGATGATGATGTTCTAATGCATGAGCGGAAATGTGAAGAGAGAACAGCAGAGATGGGATTCATGGCAGGGTTAGGAAAACTTTCTCCTGATCTTTATTCATAGTCTCCTCCCCTTTCCTGTTTTTTTTTCTCCAGGCCCTGAGCACTTCTTCCTTCCTTAGTATGGCATTAGTACCGCAAAAGTTTTTTGGGGGCACGGTGTGTGTGTGAGGAGATTAGTTACGAAGAAAAGCCAGTTTGTTTCCCCAGTGATTCTGATACACACACCACGAAAAAGACCCTGCTGGTTTTTACTGTAAGAACGTGTTGCACTGCTTTCACACTTCGTCAAGAAAAATAATCTGAAGATGACAAAGGTAAGTAGAGACTGTTTAAACAGCAGTCTGAGAGGCAGAGTTATTAATGATGAATTCCAAAGCCTTTTTTCTGCTGCTTGCATTAGCATTTTTTTTCATTTTTCCTAGTTTATCATCAGCATTCCTGTGTCTGTCTCTGCACTGTCCCTTCTACAGCAGCAGAGACCAGATCCCATCTGTGAAACCACAAGGACATGCCAATCCCTTCAGGCTTCCTTATTTATTAACCTCTCCTAAACATATAAAAATATTTTTCATTTACTACTCCTCGCTGTACGGGAGACGTGCTACAAGAGGCTACCCGCCTGTAGGGACTGGCGCAGCAGGCACAGGGGAAGCCTGTTTGGGGGCTGAGCGGTGCTGTGCAGTGATGTGCCATAGGCATCTACCAGTGCCAGTGGGGAAGGTGTGGATGTCACCCGGGCGGTCAGCACAGATGCCTTTCTCAGACTTGCTATGGGGAATGGTGGGAGAGTTAAAGCTCTGCTGGGCCTCCTTCGCAGACCAAAATCCCAGCTCTGCTGCACTTAGGGTATTACTGCATGCAGCAAAACGTGGATGTGAATGGCAGATGTTAGTGGCAGGCTGGGTTTGATGGTGCTGGTGGCATTTTGCAGTGCCTATGTGCACCACCCCCACCTCCCGAAAGTGAAGTTCACTCTCTGTCCAGCTTAGAAAGACACTGTTTCCCAAATGAACGATTAATGTTTGAAAAAAGTCTGAAAAATGGATATCCCTTTGACCTTTCTACGGTTTGTCATTTAGTTGACATACCCATTACCTCAAAAATCAAATGTGTTTGTCTAAACATTATTCTGATGTTTGGTTTGGGCACCAAAGGTCAGACAGCTGACCACTAACTCGCTGACAGTGATCAATTCAGTCTGAAATCTTGTCACTTTCCCTGTTTATTCTGCTATCCATCTCTGCTTTGCCAGCCACCACCGCCACTTTCTGCTGTTGAGGCGCTTTTAAACCTAACAATAATCCAATTTAGAATTGATCAATGGGAACGTGTGGTCAGTAAGCAAAATGACAAAGTCTGCATACAACCGCTGACCACAATCTGGTGGTATTTTACATAGGGCTGATTGCAAACTTAATATATGTAAACGACTCCCAACCACAACTGTTCCAGCAAAGAGGAGGTGGTAGAGACTGAGGTTTTTCGTGCTCAGGGCTGACACTTGTCTCATAAAACAAATCTGTGCCGCCCTCCGGTTCCTTATGCAGCTGCCTACACTCGATCTGACACAAAAGCGTTTCCCACAGGCAACGACAGTGTCCCAGGTTTTATTGTGGTGCTTTCCCAACCAAATTCTGCTGTGAGATCCAGCCTTGCTAGTGGGAGAAGCTTGTGGCAATTAATAGGATTATCTCAGAAGACAAGAAGTCATTCACCCCACAGCGAGCTGTGAGTACAAAGCAATGAGGAGACAGAAGGAGGACTTCTCAGTGTTTATATGCTTTTTGTTTAAAGGGAAGGAACATGAAGTACCTTAGGTTGTTCCCTTCATTTTAGTAAGCAAAAACAGAGTGATAGAATAGCAAGAAGAAGGATTAACAACTTAAAAACTCCTTCTTGGGCTTGCATGGAGAACAATGTAATGTCCAATCTCACCCCAGATAGATAGAAATGGTATTTAGGTAAACATCTGGGGCAATTCCCCCCTCCCAGCTTTCTAGGTACTTTTCAAATATTTTTTCAGCCCTTCTGTTTGCCTCAAGATATCCCTCAGTCTTCAGATTGCAAGGCTACAGGCCAGAATGGTGCATAAGAAACAATCAAAAAGTGAAACGCTGTTGTATATTGTGTGCGACAACATTTTTCATTAGCTGCTAAACCCAGCCCTAAATCTACTTTGCTCGACTGCCTGTATGACTATGTGCAGGACAGAGGACTCCAGTCTTGGAAACGTTACACGTGAGCCTTAACAGGGGAGACCGATTCACAAAATGTGCACACAGAGGCTGTTTTGAAGTATGTTTTGAGGTTCTGCTGGGAAGGAGAAAAGGAATCTACTCCAAGTATTTGTTCTCACGCGTGTTCAAATTGTGAGCACAGCTATGCCCAAGTGCTCAATACCAGAAGTGTTTTGTCTCATCAATGTATGCAAAGTTTATGGCAATGTTTTTCACAGCCCGTGTTAACTTTCTCTGCTATGAGATGAATTTTTCTGCCTCCTAAATGCCAGTTTTCAGATTTCTGCTCTGATCTGCTCACTGACCCTGATAGATAGGGCATATTTTTGAAGGAATTTGTTAATCAACTATGTGTCAATCCTTCCACTTGTCTTGCACTTTTCAAGTGTCACCTTCCTTGTGAGAATTGGTTTATGAGGTGCATGTGCCCTGACTGTGCTACTTGTGTGCAAGTCATCTGTCCAAGCGTTGAACTGCAGCTGTCCCACCCCTGCTATCATTGTGGAGCTGTGGTAATCCATCAAAGTGAAGAACAGGCTGTGTCCACAGCAATTTTGGCCACCAGCATGTCACTTGGGAAATACTGGTTGATGTGGCTGAGACGATACCATCTATTCAACCAAGGAGTATGGCAAAGACAGCAACAGATCAGATGGCTTATCTTTGTTTTGATCTGGAAGTGGGACAGGCCAATGGTGTGAGCCTTGGCTGCAACTTCCACCCTCAGTCCCCTCCCAGATGCAGAAGATATGGAGCTAGGTGCCATGATGTGCCCCCTCCTTGTAACAAGGAGCGAAAACACAATTCATAATGCAGGAGAGCTTCTCTCCTGGCAACTCTTCAAGGAACAGCTTTTGGCAGAGCCACAGGCCCAAATACTTCTTGCAGTCGCAGCTCCAGTAGGCATGGCACTATTAGCGGTAGGAGAACATGGTGCCATTTTGTCTGCTGCAGGTGGTTTTTGGTGTGCTACAGACTACTGCTCCTGCCTGGGCTGCACCTCTCTCTCTACTGTGTCATTGGCTCTGCAAGAGACCTCAGGCTATCTGTCTCACTGATTCCAGGCTTCTGACATGGAGGTCATTCATGTCTCAGCATCCTTGTGATTTGATGACACTATTCTTTTGTTGGTAGACTCAGAAATTTTAGATGTCTTGCATCCTACCATGGATGATTTTGATAGGACATTTTCTGAAGGATGGTGGGAACAGTTTGGACTCCTCTTGAGAAGGGCATCCAAATTCCCTAGGGTGTCGTGGACCCTTGACTCATTCCTTTCTTCTGAAACTGCCTTTTTATTGTGTCTCTGCTTAATTCTGCAAAATTTATGAGGCAGACTCTAGTCTCAGTGCTGCAGCCAAGTTGAGGGACACAGTTTCAGGCCTGGCAGATTTTCTCTTTTGCTATTGTTTCTCCATCTTCTTTTGTCATGGTGAGGAGCAAAGTAAAAATTGCCCTTTCAACAGGCCTGGCAGATCAACTTAAAATAGGACTTTGAGATAATCTTTTAAATCTTGTGTATTCAGTTCTTCTTTTTGCTGAACTCAGATTTTCTCCTTACCCTCATTCTACTTGAGGGAACCTTTCCATGACATCTTGCTTTGACAGGAGGATGAACACTTTTACCTTTGATAGGATAAAGTAGAATTAATTTCTTATTTGAGCTTCCTCCTAAGATTTCAGCTGCAGATATTCTGGCTGAGTACTGGGAAGCAAATCAGCTGGATATCGTTTGGCTTGAGTAAGGATACATAACTTCAACATTTGGGGATGGGAGTTGACTTTTACTGTGGAAACAGTGTGCTTCTGAAATACTTGCAGTGACATTCAAATGCTTCAAAAACAGCCTGAGAGGTGTACATAGCAACAAAGAACTTAGCTGGGGAGTGCTACAAAATATTTTTAACAAATATTTTAATGAATTTTTGAGTTATCTGTTCAGTCTGAATTTGTGTGTGTATTCATGGGTACAGACACTTAAGAAAGCAACTTTGCTTATGTTCACTGAAGCTTTCATGCTTGTGCATCAGAACCACTGAAAACTGAGTTTACGGCCCGATCCATTGGACCGCAATCGATCCGTCTGTTGTAAGTACCATAAATGCTATTGAAATCACTACTTACGTAGTTCTTGTGTCTTTCATATACCAGGACAACTGTCTACCTATAAAGCTGGTTAGACCACAGCACAGTCAGCCAGTAAAGGAGGTCTCCTTGGACAGTAGTGGAAGAACTACTAAATTTCCAAATTTGCAGAGAGTTACTAAAAATTAGAGGAAAAACATTTATGGGATGTGATTAACAGTTCTTATATATATAAATAAATAAATATATATATTTAAGTAATGTATTATGTGTTGCTTCATGCAGATTCTTGCAAGATCTCTTGCTAGTATAAATTTATGTAGGTTCATGGAACACAGTGTTATGCTAACAGATAAAAATGCTGTGGCTCCAAGCCCACATATTTTAACTGGCTACCACGTTCCTCCTCCTGCACCTCCTTTTCTGTCTTCAAAAGATATTTTAAAATTTAACATTTATTCATTAGGAAAGAACTTGTGATTAATTGACAGCGTTGCTATGCCTATACTAACGTTGCCAGAGATCCACAGATGGACTATGTGGAAACAATGGCTTTTCAGGTATGATTTCTTTTGTTCTTCATTTTTGAGCGTGTTTCTGTGATTGGAAAGTTCAGATAATGCTGCAGTATGGCAGATTTAGATTCATATCAGCTGCGCTCATTTAAAACTATGCTTAGATCACATTTTCATGCATTCCTTCTACTCAACAGACATTGGTTTGTTGTTAAAATAATAACACATCTCAGCAATATAATCTTCCTTTGATAGTCTGTTCAATATATTTTTAGAATGTAATTAAACCTTAACAGTCCAGAGACAGCAAATTGATGAACTTTTTATTATTTCAGGACAGCTGAGTGCATAATAATTTCTCACATACCTTGAGAAAACAGAGAATGCTTTGTGAATGAATTATAAATTTAAATATGGCAAGTTCTTTTTGTTTTTAAATTTTAAACATGTTATCTAGTTCTTGCTGTGCACCAGAGGGATGTGAATAGATGTATACTCTGTCCCAACATTTGCTTTACTAGGAATTTTGTGTAGCTGAATCCTTTGAATCCTGGAAGCAGTGTGAGCAATACACACCAGATGATTAAGATGTGTGTGACCGATGTGGACACATTTTTTTGTCCAGTGCTGGATTTGTGCTCTGGGCTGTGAACCTTTGGAGTGTGTGGACCTGTATGACTGACCTTCCCGAGCCATCGCCGATGAGATTCTCACCTCCAGCACAGCTGTAGCACAGCACGGCCATGGCCAGAGCAAGCTGCTCACCCACCACGCTCTGCAGGGGCATACTTCTCACAGCAGGACTTTGGCCAAGGTACTTGCATTTTGAATCCGAGGTGTCTGCGCAATGCAAACAGCAGCTGTGTCTCCTGGGAACGTTTTCATTTTTTCTTTTTCTGGGGGAAGCTGAGATAACGGTAAATGCCCAGTAGGCTCAGTTCAAATAAAGGTCCAAAACCAAAGCAAGAGAGGCTGGAGAGTTTGGTCACGTGCATGGATAAGGATGTGGGGAAATGATGCCCATTAACTTAGCTTTCAAACTGTGACCATTGATGCTGATCTGCACAGCTGAGTCCCAAAACTCTTGGGAAGTCAGTGGGATCTGTACTGACGTGGGAATTACTACAGTAAGAGTAACAGACCAAGTCTTTAAAACACTTTGGGGAATAGCATTCTCTGATATAGAAGTACTTCTAAAGACTTAGCCTCATCAGCCTTTGACCCAATAACCAAGTACAGAGCGGGGGCTTGTACGAAGCTGAAAAAAGAATGGATGTGGGAGATTATGCCTTTTTTCCTTTAATGAAATTAAAGTCAGCTATTCAGTCTTTAGCAGGATTTTTTAGAGTCATTAATTCAAGAAAGAAGTCGGACTGCTTTGTGACAAAGCACCTCAAGTAAGTGATCTTGATTTATTATTGTGTATGGAGAACATACTGTGCCTCAAGTAGCTTTTTGCTGGGTACACTTTGTAACTGAATCAAGCTTATGATTCACTGTCGTATAGTACACTTAGGTTTTGCTCTTGATGAGTTTTTTGGTTTTCCTTTCTCTCTCGGCCATTTCCAGCAGGTTGAGTGTTTCCACTGCACTGTTCATGTCAAAGACTTCTGTTAAGGACATGCATTTATGATGATATAGAGTTTTAGCTTTCTTTTAAGTGGTGGGAAAGGGGCCATAGGGCTTGAATGAAGAATGATACCCATGCACTTTTACACAACCAAAACCCAGCCATAGAGCAGACCCAGAGAAGAACAAGATCAGGGGCTTCCCATATGACTGCGAAGAACACTG
This sequence comes from Steatornis caripensis, assembly GCA_013398225.1. Taxonomy (NCBI): domain Eukaryota; kingdom Metazoa; phylum Chordata; class Aves; order Caprimulgiformes; family Steatornithidae; genus Steatornis; species Steatornis caripensis. The sequence continues at coordinate 249,878 of VZSC01008969.1, read as the reverse complement.
CAAGTAAGTGATGGCCATCTTGCTCTGCTTATCCTCAATGAAACAGCACGGCTTAAAACTTTCTTGACTGCAAAATGAGCCATTTTTAAGATGAACAATCTGGTTTGCGCCATTTCAGACCAGTTACCTAATTCATAAAATTTCTGCTGTGAGTTAAACCATGCAACTTACTTTTGGCCAATGCAAAGCTGTTAACTAAAATGGCTGTACAAGGAAAAACATTCTCTCCTTTGTTCCAGCAGCATAGCATTTATTTTCCACCACAGGCAGCAAGCTGCTCACCACAGCTCCTTGCCCAAACCAAAGGATCTCAACTTCAAACATTATCAGCTGTGCCCTACAGAGTTGCCACAATTCCTAACAGATGGTGGAATGTCTATAGACTGTATTGTTTGGATTAAATTGCATGAGGACTGTACGTGAGTAATATTCCACTATGACTTGGAATCAGCCAATCTGGGAAAATTCAGTGACAGCACTGAAATCCACAGTTCACGCTATGTATTGCAGCCTATACAGTGTGGTACACAATGTGACACCCTTGCCTGAACACACCTGAAACAGGGAAAATGACATTAAAGTATAATAACATTTTTTCCAAACTTCTGAATTTCCTTGCTTTTATTAATGCATCTTGACCTGAGCTTCTGTGGTTTAATTTCCTGTAGGTATCAAGTAACAGTGAATCAAGCAAAGACCTTAACCTTTAGTCCCTTTTGAGTTTAAAGCTGTCTCATCTTGACAGTGTTTAAACTGGTGTTAATTCCTCTCCCTTTCTTCCCCCTCCTCATTTCACGCTTGCTTTTTAGTACTGTAGAATATCAACCTACTCCCTATACTGATCTGAGCTACCTTTACTGACTGGGTAGCTTTTGAACACCACCACCACCACCACTGCAGAAAAGTAAGCAGTTTTCTAGCTACAGTTAAATATGGTTTGGTTTGCCCGAGTGCTCTGGGACTGCTCCAGGCAAAAGCTTGCACCATGCAGAGCAGAGACTGCATTGTCTGAGGCAGAGGAGTTGCAGCACTGCTCTTTCGAGCTGTTTCACACTGCTGCTATAAGAGAAACCAGGCACAACATCAGGGCCCTGCCTTTGCAGCAGGTTTACTCTCCTCTGATATAGCTATGCTCCAGCTGAGATACCTCAAGCTTACAGCAGCATCCCAGAGTGATCAAAGGTACCACTTCTGTGAGCTGAGGAATCGAGAAACTACCGACTTCAGAAATCACTTAAAGATGAAGGATTTAACCTAAATGCTGCAGGAATGAAAAGAATACATAATGTAGTTGCATCTTGCTTAATTTTCTACTCTTTTCCACACCTTGCCTTTGCTTACTTTTTTAAAAAAAATCTCCCCGTGCAGCTGACTGCTAAACCCGTCACCTGTGCCATATCCTGCCAACTCTTTGTGTTCCGTTCTTTCTAAGTAGAACCACTAAATATCATAACCTATATTACACCAGTAAAAAAATTTTACTTGCTTGCTTGCATCCAAGGCAATACCTCAGGAAAACACATACCTGCTCAAGGCAGGGCTCAGGCAAGACAGCGTCCCTTTAAAGTGGCTGAAGTGCCATGTGCCAACATCTGTGCTAACAGCACTTACCCTCTTTCACACCCTTTGATTTAAGGTCATCATCTGTCTCAGAAAAATTTAGCATGAGTGATTAGAGACAATATTCTGAAGGCAATTTTTGCCCTGTAATAGGAAAGAGTATTTAGGTGTTAGGTTTAATATGATTTTTAACTCGCAGCTGAAAAGGTCTTGGTGAAACCTCTGTGTTCGAGGTTAAAAACAGGTTGCTTTAAATAACGTGATAGAAACTGTGAGGGTTAATGGGTAGTGTATCCCGTGTGCAGCAACTTGTAGACGTGCAGGAAGCCTAGTTATGACTCTTGTTGAGTCAGTTAGTCTATGTTAGCATTTTGTTAGCAGAAACCTGAACGCTCTGTTGGACTTGTCCCCGGCAGCTGGGTAGATCGGTTCTGGGATGGTTTCATGGTGAGTGAGAGGAGGTTAATGGAGGGGACCCTGCGGGTGGCTGGGCCTTCCTTGCTCATTCCTGATGCTGTGCTGCACTTTAATGCCCTGGCATCAAAACACCTCCAGATTAGATTGGCTCAGCCTGGTCAGACATGTCTCCCTTACAGCTCCTTTCCTCAGATCTGTGGAGCCTGCAAGGGCCCAAACTCAGGGCAGTAGCTGCCAGGATCGGTTTCCTGGGATGAGTGGGTTTTGAGGAATTTGAGGGTTTTTTTCAGGCTATGGAGTCTGAAATAACTTGGCATCTTCACGTTATTGGCTTATGTTTGTGGAGCCTAGAAACTATTTCAACGGTCGGTTTCTACCAACCATGTGTATTTTTACATTTTTTCCCCCCTATAAGTATGTGGAGTCTTTTTTAATGGTATGTTGAAAAAGGGATTGAGGAGTTATTCGGGTTTTCTGAAAGGGAGTTTATACCTTCCTCAATATTTTGTCTCTCTCCTCCTCTTTGCTGCTGTCACACCCGTTTTCACTTTGCTGAACCACCTCTGTTTTGATTCTGTTCTACAGGCTTACACATCTGAGCATGCTAAAGCTAGAAATTCTCTGAAACCCGACGTGCTTTGTCTCAAACTTTAAGGAGCGGCTGAGGAAGGCTTCACCATCCCTACTCCTGCACAGGGATCTGTGCGTTTGCCTCTGCTGCGGTGGGCAGAGCGATGCGGGGAGATGCGCATCGAGGCAGCAGAGCCACACCGCAGCAGTTCTCTGGCTGGGTGCTGCCTTTCCGAAGGAGCTTAGCACACAGTCCCTGCCTGCATTTCTTCTCTTGGCCTTTTGGTGTCATTCTGTGATTAACAAGGAGAGCGAAGAGCCTTGTAATCGCTGCTCCTCTCCCTCTTTCAGAGCAAGGCGGAGTTGGTAGCGAACCATACCTGCTGAAAAGGCATCGAGCATGACGGATCTCGTAAAACTTAAGGGCAGAGTTAAGCCTGTATATTAGTTCCCACTAAGGTCACTGAAACAGGTGTGCCCGTCTCTTTCAGTCAGTGAGATGGATTCATATTTGTGTCAGTGATGCTCAGCTGTAAATGGGACGGGGTAAAATGTTCAGGAGATCCTTACCCATCCCTGCCTAGGCTCAGCCCATGCCCTGGAAAGCGTCTGTGGGGATCATGTTGGCCAGACATGGTAGCACAGATTGCCACTTGGTGCCGCCTGGGTGAGGGGAGGAGGGCACAAATGCTGCCTGGAAGCGCAGGGCTGGGCTGAATCCGTATCGTCGAAAACTCGACAGGAAAAAAGAAATACAAGAGTGCCCATTCAACATACTGCTGTTAAAAAGGAGAGCTGCGAAACTAAAGTCTAACAGATGAGATGGGCATGGGAAGGTACTGTGTGATTACCTGCTCTGGGGCTGTATTGTAATACAAATCTGCAAGCAGGAAAACATAGTTCTGTGTCTGCCCGGGACCCAGGCCAGGCTGCACCCTGGCACACACTCCTGTGTTTTGTGGCAAGAAGATGCACACGACGGGGCTGAGAACACAGGGGAAGGAAAAACATGGTAGACTTGAACCAACGACAGATTTTATTTTTCTTTTTCAGTGTGCTGTTTGGTCTGGGGGGAAATTAGTTGATAGGAATTTTTCCTGGCAATTAAAAGAAAAAAGGTCAAATGGACCATTTCCTTTGATCTAAAAGAAAATATTCCAACACTCAGAGGGGGGTGTGTGTTTGGAGCAGTAGTTCAGGTTTAAAGGAGAGCTACGTCTGGCAAAATCTATATTCATTTAGTAAATACTTCAGGATGTTTGCTGGTATGGATGGCAGCACGTTCCCATAGCTTCTGCCTCTTTAAACAGTAGAAATTGCAAGTCCTGGATACTCTCTGTAAAATGCTTCCTGTCTGATCGGAAAACTGAGCCCTATCTCCTTCATGCAGGGCGGCTACTCATGCTGTTTTACGGGAGGAACTTCACCATCCCTCTGCTTGCCCAAGGAGGCAACAGAGCTGCTGGCAGTCACTAGTGGTTAAAGAAATGTGTCTGGTATGGTGCATTCCCCTGTGTCTAGGGGTAATTGTGGCTTGGCCATACAAGGCCTCCTTGGTTTCTTTACGGCATTACTGACGTAGACTGTGATGTCATTCCTGCTTCAAACTAAAGTTTTGCAGGATTTTACCACCTTGATTGGAAGATTTTTTTTTGTTTTCAAGATTCCTTTAAATGATTTAAATGAATGAAGTGCATACAGTGAGTGTGCTGGCGCAAGTGTGTCATGGTCGCATGGATAGACCTGAGTGACTAGTTCCTGCAAACTCAGACCGAAGTCCGCTTTGTGCCTGCACAGAAATTACACAACACTATGAGTCTGTTAGGCTGAGACATCTAATAGCTGTTTCAGGATCTACAAAATTGGGAGGCACTTGAGAAATGATAATGCAATCCTGCCAGCCACTTTGAAAGGAATAATTTCTTTTCTATGGAGCTATCCTGCAGAAGACAATTTAGTTTGCCATCTTCCTGAAACCTGCTCTACCAGCTAAAGGCATGGAGGAAAGCATTGCATTTGTGGTAGAGCATAAAAAAGTGGTTTTGCTTTTTCTAATTAGCTCTCTTCAAAAAGTAGTTTTGCTTTCTTTGAGTACAAACATGTATTTATAGCCACTGGTAAGGGCTCTGGTTGAATGTGTGTATTAAGTAACACCAGAAAAGTCGATTTTCTTTCAGAATTTCATTAAATGTTTCTAGAAAATTTGGAAATATTATAAAAATTATTCCTTTCTTCTTTTCCTCTCCTCCCTTTGTGAATAAGTCTGTGTGTAGGCATAGGAAGTAAATTGACACAGTTGGATACCAGGCACTATATTCTGCAGCATATCAGAAAACTGAAAAAATTAAAAAAAGAAAACTTTAAGAAACTTGGACAAATTCAAATTTTTGCTGCCTTTATTTCACAACCCTGCTGGATTATAGTCTCGTTTTCTTGAAACTCTCAAATGGTGGAAAATACTTAGTTATGGGACTCTTCCTAGAAGAAATAATTTAGCCTTCATTGAATCATCTAGGGAAAATCTTCCGGTGAACTTGAAAGATTTGATACTCGCACTTCCTTTGCAATAATCAAGATGCTGAAGAACAAGAGTGTTGATTCTGATTGCTAAGCATTTCATGACCCAAATGCAGAGCCTGAGCAGAGGGACCACCAATACAAGCAGGTCTCAATTGGCTCCAGAACATACCTGAAGCTAATTCCAGACATGAGAGTCAGCCAGTCTTTCCTTACTTTGTAATAACAGCAATGAGGTTTGAAAATCACTGGGTTTTAGCACGTGTGTGAAACTGAGCAAGCCTGATCTCCCCAGCCCACTTAAGGCTGACATTTAAGGCAATGGCAAGGCTCCCAGTGACTCCCACAGACTTTGAGTCGGCTTCAGCCATCTGGGCTAGTACCTTTGCCCTGTACCATTGCTGTCAGAGGCTGGGCCAGTAAACTCTCCTCCATGCCCATGACAGTCCTGCAGAGATTTCTTGCCTTTGCTGAGACCCTACGAGATGCTGCAGTGGGTGTCCCTGTCGCTGCTGCCTGGACAAACCGGTGGACATGTTTTGGGAAGGAGAGCTGTGGCAGAAGGGAAGGAGAGCTGTAGCATGACCTTGTCCTGCTCAAGTCCTTTTGCCTCTCTAGCTCTAGAAAATGCAGGTGATTAAGGATAGAAAGCTCTACAGCTATCATTAGATAAAACTCTTTGGATGTATTTGTCTTTTAATTTTGAGATCTTTCCTCCAGCCCTTCTGACCCCTCCACACTGATAAACGCTTCTGGAAGAGTGGGTTTTTGTTTCTTTTTCAGTCTGCTTTTGAGTGATGTTCTCTCAGACTGCAGGAAGAAAAAAATGTTTTTGTTTTGTTTTTTTTTAATCCTGTACCAAGGTACTGGCCTCCCTCCATAAACCCTATTCTCTACAGAGATGGAAGACAGAAGTAATTTCATGAACCAATTCTAATCTTAAAGTATAGAGTTTGGTTTGAGGTTTCATGCTGAGGTTTGGAGTGACTCATATTTTGCAAACAGGTCTACCCATTCTTTCAGAGTTACGCCACCTATTTAAGGTAGAAATATGCAAGCTAGTACATAATGCATACTGCCTGCATGCTCCAAACCACAAGTTGCTCAAAAAAGCCAAAGCGGTGAATCCTGCTGGGAAAGTTCAAAATAATGAAAGAACAGACACTTCTTGCTATATTGTTGTCTATGACAGCTGTATTTGTGATGCCAAGTCACTCAGGGAATATAAACCAAAAATATAGTTAATAAAAGCCTTCAATCAGTGCTGGTTACTCAAATTTTCTGTCAGTACCTTCTACTGTGATTTCAGTACTGTTGAAGTTACAGAAAATATGTAGCCTGTTTAGAAAGAATAGATATTTTGTATTCCTTTGCTCAGAATATTGCTTTATGTCTTAAAATTCAGGACATTTTTATTCTGCCAGAAACTTGCTTCGTTCAAATGTGAATGAACACATTGCTATCTTTTAGAATAGATAACAGGGGAAAGGATATTTTACCTTTAAAGAGATTTTTTGCTGCATACGTCTAGATTTTGCAGAATGACAACAATAAAGCATCAGAAAAACCGACAGAGGAAAGTGTAGTGCTAATGGAAACAGATGTATTTTTCCACATTCCTTAAGAAAAATAAAAGCAACTGACACTTTTTGTTGAACGGTATCTCTGATTGGACTGAATCTGTTCTGTGCTATTCTTTTGCTCTAATGGGGGCAAATAAAATATTCTTCTGTATAACCCAGGGGAGTAGTTAGCCATCTCCTCTTAATTTGAGCGATCTTTAGATTTCTTATATGAGGTTCTGAATCAGACAAAGTGCTCAGAGTCAGCTCTTATCTCTACATAGTAAATAAGGTTGAAATTTAAAAAAGGCCATTAGCAATCAATACAGCTGGGAGATTTAATTTCCAGCACATGCTTGTTTTGTTTTATTGTTATATACCCTAAGAGTTCCAAGGGATTATTTCCTTCTTATTACATTTGCAACATTTTTCTGTGTAACCCACCCTTCTCTGCTCACGCTGTTGGCTGTTTGGCTGATCTGCCCTTGCGGTGTTGCTACCTTGTTGAAGGGTTAGAGGACAGTGGTCTTCCTGGAGCAGCGACAGGCTGTGCCGTTTTGTGGGTAGGATGTCACGGGAACGACAAAAAAGAAGAATGTCCAGACCCCTCCCTTGAGATAGGAACTACTCCTCCTCTGCCAGCTTGGGAGTTAGAGCAAATACACTGCTCTGAGATTTCCACCCATGGTAGAAAAGCAGAAACCGTTCCAAACGCAGTGCCCTCACAACTCTTCTCCAGGATAAAATGCAGCTGTTCAATATAATGGCTTAATAATATACTGCATTTTCTGTAATTTAATAGACCAAACACTGTTGGGGCAGACATTGGAATTGCTCATCCCTGCCATTCTCTTCACAGATAAGAGCATCTTGACTCAAAAACAGAAGAAATAAGAATTAAAAAAAAAAAAAGGAGAATACAACTGCAAAACTGGTGGTGAATTTGTGCTGTAAAGTTAGAGGTGCAGCTTGCCTGATCGCTGTGACTAGCCTGTATCTCTTGCAATGAGAAAATAGGTTTGCCATTCCAAGACTAAAAAGCAGAGAGATAAGCTAAATGAACCAAGGAGTGAAAGCTGTTTTTTTTTTTTTTCCCCAGAAGTACTCAAAATTGCTTGTGATATGTCTTGTAGCATCCCCTTTTAAGCAAGATGGCTATTTCACACGGAAAAATCTGAAAGTGTTCTCTCATATAGTCATTTTAGCTTTATGCCTGTGGTCTCAGTGAGATCCAAAAGCAGGATTTGGCTTTAATGTCAACTAGCTAATGTTAAAACATGGATTTGAGGACTAAGTATAAAAGTAAAGAGTCAAAAAAACTTAGTGCTTGTTCTGTACTCTGCAAGAGAATATTAAGAAAGCCAAACAAAATTACCCAAAATCAGGTTCAGTTCATATGAAGTCTCTCTGTAAATACATACATGGGATGTTTCACATACTCAAAAAAAAAAAAAAATTCTTGCTGTACATTGTACATTGCTGTACATAGAAGAATTTTAATGTAATTTCAAACACTTCTAGAAGCAGCCTTCTTTTTATCAACACAATTTTGAAAGCAAATCATGTCATACAGTCTGTAGAAACAGGTTTAGCTCTGTGTGGTCCTAAAACAAGAGCAAATATTTTTCATTTAGATTCTACAACACCTTTGAAGCATAAAATTGATGCAACCTAATGTATGAAGCCTCTGTTCTGGTCTGTTTCATTAGACCCATTGCATCNAAAACAAGAGCAAATATTTTTCATTTAGATTCTACAACACCTTTGAAGCATAAAATTGATGCAACCTAATGTATGAAGCCTCTGTTCTGGTCTGTTTCATTAGACCCATTACATCTATATAGGAATAGTTTAAATTTGCTTAAAAAAAAAGAGAATACATCATCTAGGTCATTATCACCTTCATTTCTGATGCTTTGTCAAGACCTGATAATTTAAAAAACCAACTAAGACTGTGGCTGTGCTCTGGTGTAAGCTGGATCTAGGTACTTGCTATTAGTTATTAATTAATGCAGTGATACATATTCTGCCATCCATTTAGCTGGTAGGTAGGCAGCATGTCCTCGCAGGAGTGATCCTTTAGTGCGCAAACACAAATATTCAAGTGTGAAACACCGGCTCTGAAAACTGTCTTTTTTTATTGATGTCACCTATTCTGACCTCCAAAGCGCAATTTTTCTATTTGTAAGCAGCACAGGCAGTAAGAGGAGTCCCGGAGCTTTGAATGGAAGACCTGAGCCTATCATAGATGAGAACAGACAGAAAGGGAAGGTTTTCTGGATGCTACTTCTTGAACTGATGATAACGCTGTACATATCAAACATTTAAAGGACAAAGAATGTTTTAGTTGTGGGTTAAAATGAGTATTAATAGCTTATCAGTATGGTCAGGACTTTTTTCTAAAAGCCTTCTCATCTTGGAATACCATGGATTGCGAAGCAGAATTTCCTTTTAAGTCCAGCTCCAGCCCCGCTTTTTGTATTTAGACACTTAATTAAATTCAAATTTGTTCTATTTATGCATACATTATTATATGTATACTGCCATAATAATGTTTGAAAATGCAACTCAGAAACTTTATAGATTATAAGGAAACAGTTTTATGTTTTTTTGGTCTTTGAATCTGAGACGGGCAAGATGCAACAGTGAAAAAAAGCCCCCGAAACTGAATAAAGGGTTTCTTAACCTAATTAAAGTTAATGGACCTGAAATAGGCACGAGTATGTAATCATCGCTAACAGGGATTAAATTTGCAACTGATGAACTGGGAGAGGCTGCAAGCATACTTAGAAGTCAGGATTAAAATTGAACATGATCTTGATAAATAATATAAATAATCTGAAGGAAAAAGAAAAAGGCTTCTATTTGCTAAGTACCGAGGCAAATACAACAATATAAGGGCAACGTTTTGCACAAGTGCAAGAGGGGAATGACTGTCTGGGCAGCAGTACGGCCAAGCAGCACCTGGGTGGTTTGTGGCAATCACGAAATGAATACAGGGGTGACTCAGCTCCAGCCTTGCCTTGCGCCCGGTGGGAGGGCACTGAGGTCGGGTCCCACAGGTCCCTCACGGGAGCTGTCAGGCTCCCAAAAAACCACCCTGGATTTTGTCTGCTTGCCCAAGGACGCGTGGGAAACCTGCGGCAGCACGTGGGCTGCAAGCTGCATCTCAGGTCTGAGATGCCTCCTCAGCAGAGAGAGGTCTTCAGAGAGCAGACAAATCACCGCTTTGGCATTTTGGGATATGGACACTGATATTTTAATGGTTATGAAACACAGCTGTTTCGTTCTTTTAAACGAAACATGCTGCTGAGCTGGAAGGCAGCACTAGCTTCAGTTGGACCTTTTTCTGAGTACAAATGGGATACAGTTCCTGGGTTCAAACACTTGCTTGTATTCTCATCAATTCTCAGCCTCTTCCAAGACAAAGTGAATCTTCCTGTCCAATCTGTACCTCCTCAGACTTAGGGGTACAGTGAAGGCCAGCTGGCAGCAACATCTCCACTAGTGACTGTTTTGCTGCAAGTTTGGTGTTTGAAACAGAGAAGACAAAAATATCTACTAACACAATTAAATTCACAATTCTGTATTCTCTCCAGTCTCTGCAATTGTACAATCCAGAATAGTTAATGCTGCTGTTGTTCTACTGTAATTTCTTGCAAAAACAATTATTATCTTTCAAAATTGCTAAATAATTGCCTTGAAAGTTTGACAAATATCAAGAATTTTTATTAATATTTCACAGCCTTCTTATTTTCACTTTATTACCAAGGTACATTGAGCACCGACACCAGTGCTGATACCTGGCTTCAGCAAAGCGTTGTAACATTTTTTCAAGGAACAAGGTGATAACAACAACGGCAATGTGATACATTTCTACTTCATACCTTTTCAGGCAGAATTTTCATCGACAGAAGAAGGCAGAGTGGGACTCCAGTGTAGGATAAATGGTAAGAATACAGCTTTCAAAAGTGGTTATAGTAATCATACCTTCCAGTCTAATGCTATTTTTCAGCAGTTTGGAGGGTGTTCAAAGAGGTGTACAACTTTTTTAGAAGGACAAAGATGCAGCTTCATCCTGTAAACTTAGAGATATTCCCCCAAAGCCTTTGTTTGCCCTAATATCCCATAATGTTAGGCTTTTAGAGTCAATAACCCATTAGTAATCAAGAGATGTATCATTTATTAATTATGCACCATATTAATATTTAATCTTTTGGGTTGCCGAGCATATTTCTAAATCTACTTTTTAATTACATTAAAAAAAAATAAATCTTCAAGGCAACCATTAGAAAAGTCATTTTTCTGCGCATTATGACTTCAATCACTTTGAAACAGCTGTCTGTGAACTCTTTGTGATGGTACAGTACTTGGTAAAATGGCCATCTCAGCTCATCCACGCTCTTCACTTGTTTGAAAGCTAATTGAATATTAGAGCAAAGGGAATGTTACAAAGAATTTCCTATGAGCACTAAAGTACTCTGGAATTAGACCTGGAAACGTGGTGCCAACTGCCTGCCAATGCCCGCTTGGTAGGAGGATGCTGAACGGTGATAAACAACCCTCTGCCTCTAGCCTGAGCCAAGATTTCTGGCCCGGCACGTGTGGTGAAGCAGGGGTATTAAAAAGCCGTTCTGCCCCTGGGGTGGGGAAGCGCGTTGCCCGTGACCCAATTCCTTTGCTTGGAGGAGCCAGGGGGAGTGAGGCAGCCGGGTCAGCTCCTCAGAGGCACCCGGATGCAGGACCTTCCTCAGCCCCACTGCGGGCGGGGTGGCATCGCTTGGTGGGAGCCCACTTGTGGCAGCTGGCTGCCCCTCATAGCACCCCCAGGTGAACACAGAAAGTGGGGTAAAAGCCAGGGTTCCGAGTCCTGTGTAATCTGGCTGGGAAGGCAGAGCTTTCTTGCACAGCTTTGCACGGACGTATTACTAATAATGATAACAACATTGTGGTAGACTGGTGCCCCTCAAGCTAAGCATGCGCAGAAACAAAACACGAAGTTTCCCAAAAGATGAGGTCTGATAAGCTGATCCACTTAAGTGCCATTTTTCCTTGGCGCTCCTTAAACCTGTCAGTGGAAATGTCAGTTGCAAGCCACTCACCAGAAGGTCTCTCATGATTTCCTTTTTCAAAATCTGAGTTTTAAAATGTAATAGAGGAAATATCTCCCCCTACCTCTCTTTTACCTCACCTCCTCTAGTTGCAAAGTGTTTGCCTATATAAGATAACCAGACTGATTATTTCATTATCAATAAAGGAGAAAGTTTGTTTGAAAGATGTGGATTTTGGAAGGAAATTTTCTATACTTCTGCAATATTTTCAGAAACAGCCTCTAGAAGTAAATCCCTTCAGTCATAGAAGAGTAAGTTATCTACTTATAAGGAAGGACAACCAGAGAAGCTAAGAATATACATAAAGAATACACAGTGAATCCCAAAGGACATGTTCTTACTAGGACCATCATGGCCTTAGTTCAACGAATCTTCTGCTTTATAGTCCAAATCAAGAAAGAGAAGTTATGAATGTGTTTAAATTAGGCAAATATACTCCTGAAATAAAAAGGTGTCTGGAGTCTGACTCTGGCTGAAGCCCTGGATATTGCATATGACCCTGCCAGTATTTGATAATGAACTCAAAACCAAACAGAAATTACAACAAAGAACTCTAGCATCTAATTGTCTGAAAATTTTTACATTCAAATCCAGAGCTGATAATGATTTCTTCTACTTTTAATCTAGATTCTATCTTTTCTTCAAATGAGGCTTTATTAGTACAAAAAAGTCTTTATAAAGACATTTGAAGTGGAAGTCATCTACGTCACCAAAAGAAAAATATTCTTTCACAAACATGTTCTTGTGTCAATCTACATAAACAAAATTCAGAAATGAGGAGGAACTGTTGTGTTCCTGTCACTTGCATATTATTAAAACATCTGCTTTTAAAACTATATGTGTATGCATGTATTTGGCTTAGAGTGGATTGAACCTTTTGGAAGGTATAACTTGTCAAAGCTGGATCACACTGCAGCCCTTGGAAAGGGACGATATTTGCGGATGCCAGGCCTCCTGGGTTCAATTCTCTTCTCCCAGCCGTTGACGCTCGTTATTGCTCTCAACAACTTCTCTTTCCCTCCATTTTCCCATGTGGGCCTATTAATTTATGAAGTGATGGTGAGTCACTTAACGATGCTGATGACGGGAAGAGTGCCATGGAAGTAGCCAAGCACGATTTCCCTGGGGAGGAGGTCAGAATGGGGCACAGGGGATGCTTCTGCCCATGGACTGGGGGGACCTTGTGCCAGTGAGCGATCCTGGCAAGGCGGTGCTCAGGGAGAGCCTGGCAGGGAAAGCAGTTCCTTAGGGTTGTTAACTTGTCTCCTGACTGGTCCTCTTTTGTCTCCATGTTAACGCTGTGCATACGTGAGAGAGGAAAAAAATATCGATACTTATCCACCATTATATACTTGATAAAAATGAAAGCTGATTTTTCCATTAAGCTACGCAATAGCCAGTTCCTTGAGTTTTCACAAGACATTAAAGGATTGAAGCATTATCAAAAAGACATTCTGTTACAAAAGAACGCTAATCAATGCTGAGAACATTGGTTATAAATTATTCAACTTTCATTATAAACTACTGGGATCTTAAAAAGTCCGAAACCCTAAGCCATTGCGGTGTGCAGCACTGGCAGCTGGATACAGCAGCGTGACTGCCTCACCTGGGAAGTTCCAGCACGGTACACTGCATCTTGCAGCACAGAAATCCCTGTTTCAGTGGATTATAAGGAATAGATCACTAAGTGGCCCTGCCCCCGATAGAACCTGATCGCTGCAACTTGTTGTGCATTCTTCCTTCACCACACATTAATTTTTAATGAAACCATTTCAAAATAAAGTCATAATGTGAGTCATAAATCACAAAACGGTGGTAATAAGCCACTTTGGTTTATATTAGCTCGGTGCAGATGATACTTAAGCATTTCCACCATTAGCAGGGAATATGCAAGCATTCTCCACGCAGCATTTCCTCTATTACTTCCATCTCAAGTTGTGGAAATATGGGAAGCAAAGCCAGTTCCAGTCAACCTCTGGGTCACTATTTATTCTCTTAATTGAATGATTGTATGCTAACGAGTGAAGATTTTTAGCACTTTTCTGACAGCTGCAAAGTATTTTTCTGTGACTTAGAGTTATAAAAACAATGCTACCAGGTACAGCTGAGATGGGAAATGGAAAGGCAAGGAGGGGTCGGAGCGGAGGGAAAGGCACGGTTAACTGAAACTAGAGCTACGCGAGGGTGAATATTACTGTTCATGGAGTATCACGTAGCGCACAGGCAGATCAACTCACCCTAAAGGCCACCTCTTGTTAAAAGGCAAAGCCATCTTGTAGATCAGTAATATAGATTATGAATTTTGTATTTTGAAATAGTTTTCTTGTGTTCCTGTAATCACTTTTGCAGGATATGCTGAGATCTTCTTGGTGGTCTCTTCCCTGGACCGTGGACCTTAACAGGATCTATAATACACAGTAATCAGGAGTGATTCGAAAGAAGACCTGGACTCCGCAAGCTGTCTCACACAATACAAATATTTGGGGTTGCAAGTGTCTGGAGAAACGCACAGAACAGCTTTCCATTGCTGGACTGGCTTTCTGGACACAGATCTGTTTGCAGGACATGTAACAGTCTGGAAGTGTCCGTTCACGTAAGGCTGTCCTTACCAGAGCAGGGAATTATAAAAGACTGGTACAGACTATTTCTGCTCACCAGGAACCTCTTCTCTCTTAAAGTTGGTAAGATACCAAAGCTAGGAGAATATACCTTATGCTTTCAGCATCGGAATGAATAAGATAACTTGTAGCCATCACCTAGCACTTTATTAATTCTCAAGTTTCAAGAATTTACATAATAATTCCTTCAGCAACTTTCAGAAGTGTTTTCTTCTCCACTTCCAAGCATGCAAGAACCCTGGGGCCCATAACCTATGATGATCTCTTAATTGGGCAAAATGTAATTTCCAGTTAGAGTTATCCTTGTGTGTTTCATTACGCTGAGTAGTACGAAGGTTGTATTCACACCTGCACTCACAAGCTTCTGAGGGACTTTGGGGAATGCTGGAGTGTAAATTAACATTAACAGTGAGCAAATACATAATTTCTGCTTTTGGAGAGGGAGTCGTAGCATCAATATCCAGAGGAAAGAACAAATAATATAAGTTTGAATACAGTCTGAGGCACTATGACTGAAGATTTTCCATAGAAGTTTTGGTTACATGTATTAATTGTGAAAAAAATCTATATCGTCTTTATAAAACAATTTTTTGATACCTTAAGAATGTGTCTAATGTCAGATCTAGGAAACCTCTTGTAAGTTGAGTTAAATGAAGTAAGAGCTGAGGAGTTGTAGGGGTTTAAGACACTTAAATAGCGTGTCTGCTTTAGGCCAGTGGAGCAGAGCTCGTTTCTGCACACAGAGAGCTCAGCCTGGAGGAGCCGGCTGTGCCAGCCTGCTGACTGCCCCTCTGCGTCCACGGGGTCACCTTTTCTGCCACTAGGCCCGGCCCTCCCAGGCGCTGGCTCCACTGAGGCTGTGTCCTCTCCAGGCAGGAGCTGCAGCAAGTGAGAGCTCTTGGACGGCAGCCCCTCTCAGGTATACCTCTCCAGCCAGCTGCGGGGTGTGGGCTCGTTAACTAATCACTAAGGCCAAAAAAAATGAAATGGTGACCGTGATTTTATGACAAGTGCTAAATGCAAAGATTGTCAGAAAACAGGCTGCTCCGTGGAGGAGTTTAGCCATAAAGCCAAACTTTCCCTTTCATGAAGTGAAGATAAGGGCCCACCTAAACCACTCTCCAGGCTGGAGGAGCAGCAACCGTGCCAAAGCCATTTCCTGAGGGATGGTCTCAGCCCGACAGGGTTTCCCAGCTTCTCCTGGCAACCCAATCTCCCGCTTCTGTCTCGTAGTGTCTAACAGGCATCTTCCCTTCTATGCTTATTTTTCTGTGTGTTGTGACAAAAAGCGTAAGAGAATATTGGCTTTTTTTGCAACAGCCTTGTTACGGACATATAGGCAATTACTGTGCCTTCCAGCAGCTGTCTCCTCTAGGACAAATAGTTCACTCTCTTATTTTTTCCCCGTTATCTTGAGATGATAATTCTGAACGAGACCTCTTCTCAATGTTACTCTCCTCTGAATTCTACTTCAGATATTTCTGGCATGTGCCGTGCCCCAGCCTGGCTCTTCCATTTCAGCTGAGACTGAGCAGAAAAACTACTTCACTGTTTTGCAGACTCCACTGTATGTCCCCATATACATTTACCATTTTTGCAGCAAAACAATGCCAATGCAGAAAGTCTGTCACATGCTGTATGGATTCATTCATATAGGAGCTAAACACACTGTGCTGGCCTGTGGGAACTAAACAATATAGGGTGCTTTCATGGTATGACCCTCAGGCGCTGAGTTTTTGTCAGTCACAACTTAAAATGAAGAGTTACTTTCATGAATCTCAGGTGATCGGACTCAAACCAGGTGCTGCACAAATCTTGGATCTTCAGCTGTACAAGCACCACCCTAGCTTGTGCTAGGCTGGTGTCCTTACCCTTCCTCATATAGGTGCTTCTTTAAGCCTGCATAGAGGGTAGACATTGAAGGAATGACATACCAACGCACAGCCAGTAGGTCTGCTTGCGATTTTAAGGGCACACAGTTGGCAGGTGCATCTCCACATAGCCCACTTCAGCCCAGCCAGGCCTTTCCTCAATGGCACAGGACCAGGTTGCTCTGTGAAGAGGCAGCTCCAGTTCCAGGCTGGCCCAATGGAGCAGCTCTTCCTGTCAGGCACATCCCCAGTGATGTGGATTTTCTCTGCACAGTGCAACAGGGCCAAATCTAGCTTACAGGGTTCATGTAGTAATAAATGGAATGAAACAGCCTCAACAGTGAAAAGAAGGATAGAGCAGGAGCTCAAACTGGATTATTTTTACCTTAGGATAGCAAAGTAGAAGGATAAGACTCTTGAAGTTCTTGATTAAAAATAGAGAATTCCATGCTTCCTCCAAGCGCTTGTCGGCATTGGGCTAGAAAAGCAAAAACTGTACTTGAATTTACTATTTGTTTTATGGGTAAATCCATACTACGTACCGGCAGGAACCAAATGTGTAAGTCTTCTTTGCCTTCTTGACTTGGATTTCTTGTTGCAACAGAAACTTAGTCCAAAGCCCACTGTGAAGTGAACCTGTAAGCCCTGTTTGGCTTTGAGTCAGGCACGCATAGTAGTATTTTATGTGTGTGTTATAAAGTTACCAAACAAATAAAAATAACTAATTTTTTAGATGGTGGTCTGGAACTATTAACAAAGTTGTCATTTTCTTCAGTGTAAACACTGCATTAGTAATTCAAATGCTAAAGAGTGCATACATGTTTTACAAAACACCAAAACTTCTTATAACCTAGACGAACACAGTCAGATTTCTTTCAATGTGTTTTATCTGCCTCTTCTGTTAAAACAGTTTTAAGCAATACCTAATATGTAGTAGAAAACAATTTCAGTGAATATGTCCCAGAACTGCTACAGTTTTGAAGGAGATTCTTCAAAAAGACATATTTTCTCAAGATAAGAATTTTTAAAATTATTACAGGAAGGAAATATATTTGCAATTAAATTAGCGTGTTCTAGCACAACAAGCAATAAACTGCTTAACACTGGGCTCCTGTGAATTAAAAGCCGGAACAGCATTGGACAAAAGTCAAGGTTACGCTGACACATTTATTTCTCAGTAAATGAAGACTGTTTAGTTTTAATGCATTTGTGGTTAGCAATAGTTTCAAAAGATCAATGTAAATTCATTTTGAACTAGTAAATAATGTCTTAATGAGACTTCTGACAGCATGCTTTCACACCTTATGGTTCCTTACCTTTAAAAATGCCCAAAGGTGAACCTATTTTTCCTGGCATTTTACAATAAACAAATAACATCATGTAGTATTTTATGACTTCTGTCCGAAGTGTATTCGGGGGAACTGCAGTTTGGTTTTAACAACTACAGAACTGCAGTCATTCAGTCCACAGTGTGTTACTGTTCTTCTCCTACAAGGGCTTAACTCTGACTCAGGGTAAAAAAGAAGTTAAACGATCCCCCCCCCCTTTTTTTTTTTTTGTTTCTGTCACATGAAGTAGCTTATATGAAACAAAGTGCAGGATTTTACTATAAACCTCTGATGGTATCATGATGTAAACCATCTGCCACGCAGAAACTTGCTGGTGTTTATAAAAGCACTCCTCTGTTTTCTAACTAGAAACCCAACTTGGTTGCCCTGTAAGTCTGTCTGAGTCCTTCGACTGGTATCTAATAGGTGTTGAATCAGACACACTGCGAATCCGTCACGGTAGGCATAAGGATTTTACAATACGAGACTGAGATGGCATCATTGCTCACGGGGGTAAGGCCAAAGGGATGTCGTGCATCCCGAAAGAGTCGTCAGATCAGTCTTTCTAACACAGCATTGCTGGATATGCAGAATCGGTCTTTTGCAGGAGGGCACAAGTTTTTCAAAAGTACAGCTTCACGTCGATCTGTTTGTGAAGCCAGATGATTTAGGCTATAACCTAGCAGTCCTCTTAGTGATACCAGTGACTTCCGCAGGGTGGTTCACGTGACTGACAGTATGCATCTGCTTTCTGACTCAGGGTACTAGTTTGAGCCAACACTACAGGTCTGAAGAAAAAACAGGAAACATAAATCTTGCATAAACTTTAAAAAAGTTCTAAAAATAACTATTAAACTTGCATTTAATGGATTTTCAAAGTCTGACACCTTGCAACTTGCCAGGTCTATAAAGGAATACTCTTGCAGTCAGACATGTATAAATATTCCCCTTACTAATGATATACATCTCCCTTATTCTAGCTCTAATAAAGTGGCAAGAATAATAAACTGGATCTTAAAACTGTCATGTCCTCGTGACTGCTATCCATCCCTGACCTTGAGGTAACATAATTCAGAGGAAAGGATTGCTAAATGTGGCAGGAAATAAGTATTTCTTTGGCTCTTGTCTTTTGGTGAAGCAAGCTCCTCTTTCATGAACCATTCCTCAGGAAAAGCACACGTGTACTCAAACCTACTTCACTGCTGGTTCCTCTGTCGGTTCCTCCTTCTGGGGAGGCATGGTGGTGGGGTGAAATTGAAGTCTTCCCAAAGCACCTGCTCCCATTGGGTTATAGATGTACCCTCAGAGATTTATAAAATATTTGTTCTTCCCTGAACAAGGATGTCAGGGTGTTATTAGAGATATTTTGATAAGATTCTTCATTGCGTTTAATGGATTTGTGATTGGACTCTTGTCTTTTCAGGTAATCCATCCCACTGAATACTGATGCTTATTGACAGAGTGACCCAGAGGTAAGGTAGTGAAGGATCAATCTGCACCTTAAACTGGAATCTCCTGTGATTGTTCATGTCTGATATTTAATTTACTTCCTTGTTTTATAAATGTAGTCATTTAGAATTACTTCCAATGTAGGCATTAAATCAGCTGTATTTTAGAGGGCATCTTGAACAACCTTGGTAAAGGCTGCAAAAGTGTTTGAAGATCTTCCTTGTAAAATAGATGAGTGTCAGTGGAGCTTCTCCGACTCCACAGGTCTTGTAGCTGTACTTGCTTTGGGGACTACAGCTTGAGGCGTGAGCTACCCCTTGTAGAAAAGAATGAACTGGGAAGAAGTTAATAATGCATATGTAATTTTAATTGAGTGGAAAAGCAAGTAGAAAGATTGTATAGGTACAACTGTGTGAATTATACAGTTTTGAGAATCAAAGCCTGAGACCAGTCCTCCAATCACACCACTATCCAAAAGAAAAAAAAAAGGCAAAAGAAAAAAACAACCTTCCAAAACTGGAAAGAAATGAATCAACCTAATCAACCTAGAAGGAAGAATTGAAAGAGTCCATAAAACTTTACAAGAAACTTCTCCAAAAGTGTGAATAGAAGAAAGTCTTGAAAAGTGATCAAATATAACCTGTGCCAGTAATTATACTTAGACAAAACAACTATCCTTTGCAAAGTGAAAAAGTCAAACTACCACCAGGGTGTTACCATAATAATAATTCACAGCAATTCCAACAGTCTTGCAGGAGATGAAAAGTTAAACGGGGGAAGTGATGTGGAAATGCTGGGTTATTTACCTAGATTCATTTTGTTTGAGGGATTTTCTCCATTTGACCCTTAGCAACCTTTGCACGAAGAGGAGAATTAAGCTGTGTTTAAATTCCTTTTCACAAATCCTTTTTTTACCCCCAGTGAAAAATTCACAAGTTCTTCAGAAAACCATTCTTGAGAAGGTACGCAAATATGCCTCTTGTGGTCTCAGCAAATTCTTTCTTCATTAACTTAAATTTGCATCTTAGATGAGATTGTCCAAACATAACCAAAACTAACTAAGTGGCATACCAACAGCACAAAACACCGAAAGAGATATCAAGCTATCAGCTGGTTTAAATAAGTGCATAAAGCAGTCCAAGAAACGGCCGCGCAGTAATGTGCCAAAATGATCTGGCAGTTTGGTTCAAAAAGAGGATGAGCTGCTAAAAGCTCCAAACCAGCTTCATTATTTCCTTTCTGTTGTTTTTAGTGTGATTGACTGCAGTTTGATGTCATGATGACGAGCTCTGTCTCTTTCCCCAACTTAACATATCATTGAAGCCCTTGCATATATCCTTTTCTATTGGCAAGGGTGTAGGCAGATGCTTGGATGCTCAGCTCAATGAGACAGGAATGCAGGCAGGCACTTGGAGAGGAAAATGCGTGTGAGGCAGCAAAAGGGCAGAGGTCTTTTTGGGTGGGCTTTGGGGGCTCCTGCTGTCTTGTCCACCTTGCCTGCATGCAAAACAAAGCACCTGAATTAGGCAGTGATCCAAATTAACATTTGAAACAAGTCACACTTTCTGTGGACTTCGACAGGCTTTGGACCAGGGTCTTTGTCCCCCTTAGTTCTCCAGACCAGCTTTTGGTTTTACTTGGTTCAGTATGTTTTACCTGTATCTCTGGAGGTGTGCACTTGATCCAAGAGGTCATGTGTTTTTAACAGCTTTATGACACTCCACCTCTAACCTTGCCTCGTAGGGATGTAGGATTGTGAACCTGCCCCTGACTGTATAACTGGACCATAGAGTTAACAAGACACCAGTGAATTTGCTAATGAACTTGCCCAGAAGGTACAGGAAAGGGTCAGTTCTGCACTTTCCCCTAGACAAATTGAACCATAAATTTTACAAGTTTTTGTTGACATTAATTGGGTTACACTTGTGTAAGAAATTCTTCTTCCTTGCTCATTTGTCTTGCGAGTTGTTTGAAGTGCCAAATATTTCTGCCATGCCAGTCACTCAGCCATGTGATTTCCAAGCTTAACAATTTCTCTGAGACACCACAGACTCAAACCTCACTGTAGTTTATTGCTCAATAAAAAACAAAAGCTTCAGATATTTCACCAGACTGCTGTTCTCGGAGGGTCAAAGCAAAACTCCCATTTAAAGGAAATTTTCTCTCAGCCTCCTCCTTTTTTATTAGTCCTTTATTCACATCTCAAAACCACTGGGCCTTGAACAAAAGGTTCTTTTGAGAACAGTCACTTCTGTTCAAGATTAAGTGCAGTGATTTATTACATTTATGTAGTGTTAGGCAGTGATCATTCAGATGTTAAATTAATGGACATTTCCTCACCAGTTCCTTGCCAGTTCCTGTGGTACTGTTAATGTATCATTTGATCCAGAATACATGAAATAATCCTCTTGCTAGCTCTGAAGAAAGAGTTGTCCTTCGTCACTGTTGCTAATCCCCGTTAGGGTGAGTTGCTGTGCCCAGACGTAGAAAGACCTGAGGGAGTTTTCCACTCAAAGTCTGTCAAAGGTAGAGGCGCTTGTGCTGTGCTGTGCCCTGGGGAAATTTTGACACTCCTAGGAGCCACTCTAGTGCAGAGTTACACAAATTGGTAAGAAACCCTAGGAAACTGGGGGTAGAAAGGCTGAGAGTACAGGCTTTGGGCTTGAGTACCCCACTGCTGCACATTGGCGCATCGCTGCTCCAGCTACTGCCCCTTGGGGTCTGCAGAATCATTCTTCAACACATTGGAAAGATGCTTGCTGCAGAAAAGGGGATGCTGGAGGAGAGGATGGCTACCTCAACCTCAATCACTGGAGAGGTCGAGATATTTTCACGAATGAATGTCTACTAGGAAGAATACAGAAAGAACAGTAAATGTAATTTTAACTGCAGTTCTTGTGAGTGAGATCCAGCATTAAGTAGAGCTGCAAACAGGAGGTTTCCTCAGCCTGCGTAAGGACAGCACAACGTGACGTCTGCAGTGCACAAAACCATGGGAACCCTTGAAACAGTGTACTGCAAGTAACTGATTACTACCTATAGGAGAAAAGTAGCACACAGAGTGGTTACTTTTTGTTCTGTTGTTTTGTTTGTCTTGGTATAAGTTTCTTTGTATAAAGCCAAATTCTCCAGTCCAATGTGCCAGACTCGTAAACGTGTTTGCTCTTAACTGGAAAAGCATTGATATTCTGCCATCCTTAAAAAATGTGGGTTTCCAAATCTCTGTGATCTCTGTGCTTGTCAGGGCAGAGATCCAAGCAGGACGGTTTGGTCTGAGAAAAGATGACTGAGCGGTTTACCGTCATGTAGGATCTCTCTGTATAAGATTCCAGCTCAAAAGGGTATGTTTAGCAGTAAGTTGCCATGACACATTGACATGCCTTGGACAGATGTCCAGGGTAGTTCTAAACAAGCTGGCTATGGTCCCGGAGGCTGCAGATTTAGGCTGATGTGGGTTTCTGCCTGGGCTGATGTAGCCTTGGGGAGGCTCATGGTGCACCAGCCCTGGCAAAGTGTAGCCCTAATGGTTTCTGCTACCTGAGCCAGCAGCTCTGGTACCTCTGTGTGGCACTGGGCTGTGTGATCACGGCTCTGATCCTGCTGACCATCTCATGACCTTGTGGATTTTTTGACCCTTTCATTCATCAAAGCCATTAAATACAAATTGACTTTTAGGCATCTTCTTATGGAGCAAATTCACATTTGTTGCATGGAGCATGTGTGTTTGCAAGGCAGCTGAAGAACAGGAGCTGTTACCCAGCGACAAGCCACATGGACAGAAATACATGCTTAAATACTCTGAATTAGGTTGGTTTCCTGACTAGCGAGGCGATGCAGTTGGAGGTGTGTGCAAATTTAAATATGCGGTTAGGTCCCCTTCATGCTAATGAAATATAAGCATGTGCTTAAAGTTGAGTAGTTTATTGAATTGTGGCAAAACTGAGCGGCCTTTGTAGAATTAATTAAAGTATCTAAGCTACTTTTTATGTATGTGACCCAAAGAGAACTGTATGGCTTCTGTGTGATTTTTAAACATATCTTTCAGTTAAATCAAGCATCCAGACACAAATGGTAGTACACATTATATGGATTTATGACATTCCCTGGAGGATTCTGGGTCAATAAAGCTGTGAATGGATTACAAAGAGGCCTCTAAAGTGTTTGCTGGAATTTGCAAGGAATGAATGAATTACTGTTTGTTTTATGACTGGAAAACATCTTTCTATGGATGCTGCAGATCAGGCTGACTGAGAGACATAATGTGCTTTTGCTGTGTTTTGAACAACCGTATTTATTGTATTCAGGTCAGAAGCTGAAAAATTAAAGGGAAGCAGAATGTCACAGTAGTATACTGTTAAAATAGACTGGAAAATAAAATAGGTTCAATGCCAATGATTATTTATGACTCAGCATAGTTACTTTTTCTAGAGTAACTCACAGGCTTCCACCAGCACCACTGCTCCATTGTTACGCAGACACATTGTACATGA
This sequence comes from Steatornis caripensis, assembly GCA_013398225.1. NCBI lineage: Eukaryota > Metazoa > Chordata > Aves > Caprimulgiformes > Steatornithidae > Steatornis > Steatornis caripensis. The sequence continues at coordinate 226,385 of VZSC01008969.1, read as the reverse complement.
CACAAGAAGCATGTACCACATGTAAACCTTACCTAAATGCCCAGTTTACATGGATTTAACTAGAAAGCAAGCTCAAGTTTTCTAAACAACTAGAAGAACTATTGCTGAGCTCTATGCAAAGCAGGACGTTTCACCTCCAGCTGGCAGATAGTAGATACTGGTAGATACAACCAAAGGCAAGATGTAACAGAAAAAAGTCAAGGATGTGAAAAGCAAAGTTGTGAAGGATGAGGACAAAGGAAGAAACTTCAGGTCTGCCCAACACTTTCAACGATGGTGAAGGCCAGCTTCCTTGCTTTACACATGGGTTCCCAGAGTGCCTGACAGTCATCTGCCCTCTCTGTCCTTGCCGTGCTGGTCAGGTGGGCAGAAGGGATGTGGCATTGCTCGCCTAAAAGGCGAATAACTTTTTTTGGCTATTGTGATTTCAGGATGGGAGAGCTCAAGTAGCAGGAGGGCCAAGCTGTCCCCTCCCTCTTTGCCAGGCAAGTGGTGAGAAGACTTCTGTTCCCCCCATGTCCCCTTGTCCCCTCTCTTGCCAGAGGAAATGGGGATACTCTTTGCTGCTGCCTCACTTGGCCATCCAGAGTCACCCGAGGGTGAAGACTGGTCAGTGAGGGAGAGGTTAGTCCTCTGGGGAGATTTTTGAGTTTCTGAGGTATGGCAATGTCCTGGTTTGGGCAAGGACAGAATCAATTTTCTTTTAGTAAGTTTACTTTTTAGTTAAGTCTGTTCTGAGAAACTTCACTCTCTGAAATTAACTGCATGTTTTCCCAGACAGTAGCTGCTTCTAGCAGTGATAAGGATCGGTGTTTATAGTCAGTGCTGGAACATCAGTAGGGATGGTGTGCAGAAAGGCTCTTGCTTACAGTTATCCCTATGGAGACCAAGGTCGATGCTTGCTTCTG
>VZSC01008969.1:206753-224996 GCA_013398225.1 Steatornis caripensis | reverse complement strand
AAATTAACTGCATGTTTTTCCAGACAGTAGCTGCTTCTAGCAGTGATAAGGATCGGTGTTTATAGTCAGTGCTGGAACATCAGTAGGGATGGTGTGCAGAAAGGCTCTTGCTTACAGTTATCCCTATGGAGACCAAGGTCGATGCTTGCTTCTGCTGACTTTCTTATGCGCCGGAACTGAAAGAGCAGAGAAGTGGTCACACCTGCGACCCTGCAGTGGGGAGGAGCGGGTCAGACAGGTGATCGAAACCTGACCAAAGGGAGTATTCCTTCCCACACATGTCATACTTGGTATAAAGCTGAGGGATCATGAGGGTTACGCTCTCTTCTTCTATGGCCGGCATCCAAGGAGGGCTCTGTGTGATTCTTCTGCCTTCGATCCTGACCTGTGCATTCCTGAATCCAGCTCCCGCCTGCTGCTGAGTACAGTCCGGGACTTTCCTGGGGCTTGCCCTACAGCATCCAGGTGACGTGATCATCATCGGTGTGGGGGGAGCTCGATATTGGTTTTGTATATATTTGTATATACTTCATTATAATTTTTCCTATTATTATTCTACATTATTATTGTAGTTAGATTAAAGCTGTTTTAACTTTTCCAACCCATAAGTCTCTTTCCCTTTTCTCTTTCCCCTCTTTGGGGTGGGAGAGGGTTAACAAAGAGCGTCCGTCGTCCGTTTAATAGCCAGCCCAGATTTAAACCTTGACACTCATGTCACCAATGAAGAAAGAGCATCTAGACTTTGATTACTGCCTTGTATTCTGTTCCTGGTCCTGGCAGCAGAGACTCCTTGCTGTGATTTAACTGCTTGGCTTTTACTCCACTTTAAATTCCAAATTCCATCTCAAATTTATGTAGGAAATATTTCAGTGGTGTGTGGTGCTTGCTAAACACAGATAGGAGCGTTAGTTATCTGGCAGCAGTCTGTTGAACGGTGATCACATTCAGCAACCACAAGATGCATTCAGGGAATTGGTACTGTCAGCGTTTGATATTAGCACTCGATGGCATAACTATAATAATTAATACATAATGATAATGCAGGAGCTAATGAAATTAGTAATGCAATTACTATTAATACTTTGCAAGCCTACCTAATCACTTGAACAACACCCACTGTGTTGTGCTGGGGGGTTTTAAAGCACGTGTCTCCCCATTCTACACCGAGGCACAACTTTTGTTGACTTTCAAGAATTAAGGATAGCACTGTCAGAGGAGGGGAAAAGGTATCTGAGAATAACACTACCAAATGGAAGAATTGGAAGATCTGCATTCCTGATTTTATCAACTTCTTATTATCAGCAATGCCAGCAAGTACATGTTCTAGGTGACTTAACTGAATGGAAAACATCCAAAAAGACAGATGAATTAAATGAAAAAAGAGGCTGTCTACCTTGAATTCAAATAAAGCACAGACAGTAGGCAGCAATGGAAAGTCCATTAAATTTTAATTTGCTGGTCATTAAAGTATGCCATTCATTTGTAATACTACATGGCAAGGAAGCCCAAGTACAGAAGTGTATGGCTTACTGTTCTTAATGGTCTTCTTATAAATTTCTGTCTGTGATGATGATCAGCTCTTTCTTATCAGCCATGAAATTTATGAACCAATTTATTACATCAGCTGAGTGGAAATATCAGATAATGCAATGCAATAAAAAGCGGATACTGATTTTAAGAAATCCGTGTGTCCTCCATGGTCTCCTGTAAGAAGAGCTAGAAGAGAGCACCTAATTACTTCAGCAACGTTAAAAACAACTGCAACATAATGGTGTATGGAACCATTTAATCAAAATGGACACACAACACTCTTGTAATTATATGAAAAGGTCATGGAAATCATCAATTTAGACGAATATGATGTGAAGAATATGACTTAAAACTTCCAGTAAAGCTATCTCCTGGAGAATATTTGAACCACAAAAAAGTGGTTTGTATTTCCAGTTTAATAGCTGAGGGCACAGTGCCATACTGTGTGTTTTGGCTTGTGAGATCTCAAAGCAGAACTTTCTTAATTGGAACTGCTCAGATACACAGCATGGAGGTTCATTTCAAGTAACATACCTGCTGCTGGAAAATATAACTGCCTACAATTTAATTATATAGAAGCTATACTCTGGCTTTTACATCGGTCCTGTGAATTTCTCCACGGAGCTGAAACGCCAATTCATCTGTTTTAGCAGAAGCAAAGGAAAAGTGAACTGCTTTCAATTTCCTTTTTAGTATGCAGTAATGGATAATTTCCAGCTCTGGAAAAAAAGAAAAATAAGTGCCCCAGCCTATACCTGGGGGTAACCTAGTTCTACCAGGTAATATAATCTGTTTTCCTTGCTGCAGCTGAACAATGATTGACCTCGACATCTCGATTTTGGGCAAGAAAAGGGAGCAGGAAGAAAATCTGCTCCTGGAAAGTGGTAGATGCTTTGAAGTGAAAAGGGAAATACACATTTTTGTGACTATCAAGGTAGGGCCAATTAAAGCACAGACACAGGGGATACCTTTACGTGGCACAAAAAGTACTGTGCTCGTACCAAAGCCTGACATTGCCTGGGCACTGGAGGAAGAAAAATAACAGTATTATAATTTGCCCATGCTATTACTGTGTTTCTCTGTTGAGCTGAGGATTCCATGAGGATGGCCTCATTAATGCAGCTGTTTTGCTTCTGGTAGCTGTTTGGAACTAGTGCCGGTATCTTCTTTGCACAGGCTTTTCTTGTGCTCCGATGGGGCATCTGTGCGCTTCATTGACATGTCCTTAGGAGCTGAGAAAGATGTGGTTACTTTATAACTTGATCTTTTTAAGCAGAGTCTACAGCCCACCGGGAATGCCAAAGAGCATTTCCAAATTCGGTGGAGAATGACCAGCCCCTGCTCAGCTTCTCACATGTGTACATCAGTCCAACTCCTGCCTGTGTCATAGGAGTTGCTGAGCAGGTACCGAGGGATGTCCCTGCTTCTAACCCTACACTTACTGTGGAGTAAATGGGCCCTGGTGCCATTTCTGGAGATCTGTGGCATTGTCCCTCAGTGCATGGGCAGGAAAAGAAATCCTGTGGTCACTCATGTGCTTAGCCTGGAGGCAAGTCCCTAGACTCAGGCTTGGTGCCTCGCTGTGCTGTGTCAGGGAGCTTGGCTCATGGCGTGCGGTCCCTATAGCTGGGAATTTGGGGTTAATTCACAATTAAATTGAGGTCAAATAGCACAAGTGTAAGAGAACAGCTCTTTTCAGATACCTGCGTAGACAGAATACTTTCTTTGTGTCTAGATATGAAATAGTTGCTTTAACGCCTGGTTATTGCTGTCATCCATGTCACTGAATCCAAAACAGCTTAAGAAGCTTGGTGCACCTCTGGCTCCGGAAGGGGAGAGTATGGTACACAGATTGATTGGCTCTCCTTTGCGGAGAGAGACAGGATTTGGAACATACCGAGCAGACCACTTTTGCTGCAAGAAATCACTTCAATAATCTATAATCTTAATTACAAGGTGAAAGAGGAGAAGTTAAATTCAAATATGAAAAGGAGCTGAAAAATCCTGCAGATGCAACTTCATTTTATAGCTTAATAACAAAAACATTTTTTGCCCTTAATTAAATTAACTTGATTTTGTTATATGGGGTACACGGGCAAATCTGATTCTGTCTCTGCTAAGAACTTCGATAATTGTGAGGACTCTGAGTCAGTTATACCTTTTGAAAGAACAAATTTTTAAAATACTAAATAAATAGGAAGAGAAGATATTTGCCAGTGTATCAGATTTCGGTTAATTTTTATTAACAGACATTTATTTTTTCAAAGCCCAGGGTGTAAGCAAGAGAGCCTGTTTGGCCAGGCATGTAATAGATAAGAGAAACAGACTTGTATTTCTCATTCTAAGAGGTGAGTGTCAGTGGTTTTATGAAAACTCTGAATTAGACAAAACAAATTCACAGCAGTACAAAGAAAACTTGACCGGGTCATGTAAAACAACGTTCTAAAGTGACAATTTGTTACAGAGTAGGTGATTAGGTCATTTCAGAAAATGAGAAAATGTAATAATTGTCCAGCTGTCATATGGCTGAACCTAACATGAAACAACATTCACCCGCATTCTTATTAACAGACCGAAACTGAATGCTCCCGAATCCATAATAAGGCAACTAAATGAACTGACCTAGCCACCCAGTAGCTTCTCCTCTACTATATTTAGAGAGGATAAATCATTGCGGCAGGCTCTTTGGTGCTTACGAAGGGCTCAGAATGTTTTTTGTCTCGCAGCCACCTGTGTTCACGCTCACACTCAGTTAGGGCTGTGCCTATGCCACTATATCCAACAGCAACAGGGGGCAATCCGTGTCCCTGAGGGCTACTGGCAGAGATTGGCAAGTGTGCAGCCTGTCACTTTTTGGGAGCCTGTATTGCTACCACTCACCCCTGACCCTTACAGCTTGCCAGGGCACCAGCTCAAGACTCTCAGATCTGCATGAGGCGTGATCATGGCGGAAGACTGTAAAACCATCAGCTGCAATTTTTGCACTGGTGTGTGTTTCCGTACTTGAATCACATGGCTTTTGCCCAGCATGAGGTCAGTCAGCTGAATTCATGCTGTGCCTCATCTCCGCAGGAGTCAGAGCCTGCAGGAAGGAAGGGCATGGCCAGCTGTTATGAAATGAGAGCAGGAGCTATGGACAGAGCAGGGAAGGGGTGCCCGTCCTGGCCAGAGGGGCACTGGGACTGCGGGTAGGCTGATACGCCCAGTCATATTTGCTGCCACCACTACTGGGTGCCGTGGCTGCAGCTGGTGCCCCTGAATGGAGGGCTGAGAGGGTCAGCAGTGCTACGAGGGCTGTATGTCTCGTGCTACCACCATCCTTGCCTGCGCAGTATGAGGTTGCTGAGCCATTGCAGCTGGATCTAGGCTCCCTGACCGTGGAGCCAGGTGAGTCTCCAGCCTCAGCACGGGGACCTGAGGCCAGCAAGGATGGACGATGCTGAGGATTCATCTGTGCCTCTCTGGCACAGAAGATAGCAGTGTCACAGCCATCATGTACCGCATTGCAGCATCAGCTCCACCAAGATCTCTAGTCTCATTGCAATAGCTGTATAAAAAAATTCAGAGTTGCCTATTTCTGCACATACATAGTTTTTGCTTTTCGTCTTTCCCTCAGCCCTTCCTCTCTTCTTCTCTCCTTCCCCTAAGCAGGAATTTCTGCTTATATTCAGATGTTCAGTCATGCAAAATACATTTAATGTCTTCCTCTCACCATCTATGTGAGTCTAGTCACTCATTGGAACAACTCAGCCCCATTGCTATCTTGTTTACAGACTCTCCTATCCTTCTCCCAGCCTCTAAGCTGGGGGTGTCAGAGCCCTCAGGGCTACCTGTCCTCCAAGAGCAACATCTTCTGCTGTGTTTTGAGAGGCCCCGATGCCAGAAGCACCCTTTGGAGAAGACACCCAGGCAGTTCTGTAATATTGCAAAAGGCAAATAAACACTGTAATGTTGGCAGGGCTTGCCCATCCCTGGCACACCTGGTAAGGGCAGGGCTCTCTCTCCTGGCTGGGGTGGGCAGGGGCATTTCTGGATATGGTGCAGCATCCTCAGCCCCATCCTGGAGGTGTGCCTGGAGGAGGGTCTGTGCCCACCTGCCCGTGCACCTGACAGATCATAAGCTCTGCACTGTGGCATGTCTGCTGCCGTCACACACTGCACAGCCAGCAGGAGGGGACAGGAGCAGAGGTGCTGATATGGTTGATAAGGAAATAATCTCTTGCTGCTGTTGCTTGATCTGCTGTGTTTATCACAGGAGGGCACCAGTTTGAGAGGCTCCTGCTGCCCGTTTCCTGAGGCTGTGCAAGATATCGAGCACCACAGGTCAGCTGCCCCCCAGATTTGGTCCTTGTTCCCTCCGCACTGTCAAGGAGATGTGACAGAGCAGTGCATCTGTGCTATCGCTGTGTCCCTGTGATGTTGCCCCTGCACTTGCGCCTGGATACAAGTGTGGAGAAGGTAGATGCCTGAAGGACAGCCCCTCTCCCCATCCCTTCCACACATGCCCCAGCCACTGGTGCTCCCCTGGGAGCGCAGGGTCTTGGGGTCCTTCTAGCTGCCAGGTGGCTCACAGCCCTGGTGTTTTAGGTTGTGGGCTGCCAAAGCACAGCTTCTTCACTGGAGCCAAACATCTGGTGTAGCTTGTTACAGTACATTTTGTCATGCCAAGCTGTGCTATGATGCCTCTTGGCATCCCGTGCCTCTCTGTAATCAGATTTCATTTTCTGAGATTTCCCTTTGCTGCTCACTGTAGGTTCACTCTCAGCAGCAGGCCTCCAGGGAACGTGACCTCTGCTGTCTTCTGTTTCTTGCCCACCAGCCTCCTCTCCCTGAATGACCATGAGGGATCTGTCTGCATCCCCTTGCAGCCGTCTAGTGCACTTCGGCCATCTCTCTTTGTGTTTTTCTGTCTTCTACAGCTGGGAGGATGAATTTGGCCCACACAGATAAAAGCGCTGTTTGCAGCTCCTGTGAGGGCGGTTTAGGTAGCAAGACTGTGAGGGTCTGCGCTGTGCCCTGGTGAGTGTGGTAGGGACGTGGGGTTCGGGGGATACAGAGCCTGCTGGGACAGCGCCAGAGTCATGCACAGGGCAGAGCAAGTCGGTCCTGCCAGTCTGGTCCCTGTCACCTATACAAAATAGCTCCTGGAAACAGCTGTAACCATGTTCAGGTGTTATTTCTAGGAGCTAGTAGGGCAGCTCCAGCACAGAGCCCAGGAATATATTAGTACCTGTTCAGTGCGGCAAGTCAGAAGGTTACTGCTTCAGCTGGGGATGTGGTCCTAATCTTATCTAGAAGTATAAACATATAGCCCATCTGTGTATATACTAGCAAACAAGACAGACCCAGGGCACAGGTTCAAATGCTAGCCTGTGATTTGGTTTCATTTATTAACTACTATCAAACTCCTTGCTCAAGTTTGGTCCTGTGCCAACTAGCACTTTCCCAGAGCAAGGTTTGGAGATGGTACATGCTAGAGTCTCTCCCCATACCAGATGTAACCACTCTTGTTGGGTGGAGAGAGCGTGGAGGAGGAAGAGATTTAACCATATGGATGCAGTGTATAGTTCCACATAGCCTCTCGGACAGAGAGCAGACCTTGTCTCTGTTTTATTTATTAGTATCAACCTAGCCAGACAGGATCATCCCCTTTAAGTGTACTCAACAAAGAATTAGTTGGTAATCTGCTTGCATGACTAAAAGCAGTTTTCCTCCTCAAATAAACAAACAAAACCCTCTTAAGTTAAAAGAACGTTATTAAGGTTGCAAAGTCAAGCCCTCAGAAATCAGCCGTTGCCTGGCAGGAGGATGCTTGTGCAATCTTTATTTGTAGCCTTTATGTGCTTGCCTTATGACAGCCTTCAGTCACTGTCTGCATGCAACTTTTTCCACCTAGCTTCTATTTCCTTCAGTGCACAGGATGGGCTACACACAAATAATGATGAGTCCTCTGCCTACTGTATGATTCCAGGCTTTACTGGTTGCACAGTGTTCAAAGTCTGCTCTGAAGATATGGCTATCAGTTTCCTCATTGCCTCACCTGTGGTCGACATCAGTAGCTGATGTATGGTCTTCACAAACAAGACTGATTTTTAACTCCTAGTGCCCTGCTGAGGGGAGAGAGTATAATACCCTTGCAGAAGATCTAGTAGTTTGGATGTTTCATTTCTATGAGCTTGAAAAGAGCTTGAAAATTTTATTTTTCTGTATATTTATCACTAACACCAACATCCAAGAACAGACACCATTTGACTTTGATTGAAATCACAAGTTTCAACATTTTGGCAAGTCAGACCATAAAGTCGTAGGTTTGGCATGCAGAAAATGAGGAATGCATAGTTTCTTGTGATAAATCCTCAGACCTGACATCGTGCAGGCGCACTGTGGCAGAGGCAAGAGCAGAATTCAGCTGCCCCAAGGCAGCACTCAGGCTTTTCTGTTCCTCCAGTCCCCTGACTCATTGGTTTCATACTTTCCAACCTCTGCAGTAACTAAAGCAGATGTACTCCAGACTTCATGCTACTTCACCACACTATCTTGATTCATACCCAGGGCAGCTCTCCTGCATTCATTCAGCAAAGCACAGTTGCTGTGAAAAAGATCACAGAATGAGCACGCCAGGTCTGTCTGGACCCTAGCCTAAACCCAAACCTAGGTCTTCCTTTTCAGACCTGTAGGTAAGGAGCTGTGTAGGGAGCCATCCTCCCCACCTACTGGTATTGAGCAACCTCGACTTCTAATCCAATTTCAAACCCAGACTCTCTGGCTCAGACCTAGACATTTCTTAAATAATCAAAGATAGAGTCTTAATTACAGCAGTCTCTAGTTTCAGAACATCTGAATTTGCAATATTAATGTTATTCCTGGAAAGGAAGACAATAAAAATGGGTAAATCCTACTCTTCAGGAGCAGAGGCGGGAAGAAGGAACGTGTCTGTGGACTGGAACCTTACTGCTACCTCTGTAGCTTGAGAGAAGGACTGAAGTGTGTGGAGCTGATTCAGAGAGCTCCTCCACTGGGGCTAGTGCAGTGGGTGTTAGCAACACCAGGTAACAACGTCTGGCAGGACCAGCAGCAGGGAAGGACAGGAAGAAACACACTTCACTGAGGCACTCATAGATGTTTATGAACGGCAGTGAAGTGGCTGAAGCTCTTTCAGGTCTTTGAGGGAAGTGGGGTCGAGTGAGCCCTGAACATGCTGTCCCCAACCACCTCCCCTGTCCTGTCCCCTCCACTACAGGATTTCCAAAGCTGTTGCTTATCTGCTCCAGATAATGTCGAAGCTAGTACAGCTACTCATGATAACACAACTGTGCAAGCCTGGGGCCTTTTGAAATTACTGTCTTCTGAATATGAAGAACAAGCGCGGGAAAGTCCAGGGAGTCACTTTTCCCTCCAGTGCTTGGTAAACGTTTTTCACTAGTTCTGAAAATAAAAATGCTTTAGACAGCTACCTAAGCAATCCAGACTCAACAAATATCTTTATTATATGAAAATAAAGAAAACTTCCTGCATGTGGTTTGCTTTCAGCTACCGTTATCTGTTTACTAGACACTGAGCTAAGCAAGAAAAGCGTAATAAAAAAAAAAAGATTTATGTTAGACTTCTTGCATAACACAGGACAGGAATTTCTCCAGCGACCTTAGAAATCCCTATGCTCTCTTAATTGCTGGTTTGTTGTATGCATTCACTGAGAGGCAAGAACATGGTTGAAAATAAGTTTTCTGTATTATATATTTGCCACGTAAGAAAGGAAAATAGATTTAAACCATGTAGTTAGGACAGGCTGACTGATGAGACTACCTCTCCCACAATTAGGCATTAGAAGATGTGCCTGATATCTCATTTGCAGGTCAAATCTGACTCCACAGGGTCAGCTGCCGCTCCTGAATGCTGCCCGCCCCACTCCAACTCTGCCTGGTGGCAACCGCTCACCGCTGGAATTTGTTTCTGAGCATTACAGAGCTCTTGGACTGCCTGCCCTAAAGCAACTGTGGCCAGACAAAGGCAATCTCTTCTCACATAGAGCAGAATCCCAAGCCCTGTGAACTTAGCTCCCTCTGTTTGGCATTGCTGATCCGTTAGTCTAAATATGGTACATGGCAGTTTGATGGAAATCATTTCCAGTAAGAGAGGATGTTTCCTCAGCAGTTTTCTAGCTGGCTCTGACTCAGACATTCTCATGGGAGCCCATTTAACTGGTCATTAGGGAGACAGCAAAAAGGCACTGAGGAATTTCATAACAAAGATGTGCATCCTGTATGAAAGACCTCCTGAGAATCCTCCTGGCCATTGGCTCTGTGTATGCTTGAGAGACTTTATTAATGCTGCTGAAAAAGTATTGCTGAAACTAATCTATTATTTGTGCATAATTTTAAAGATGCTCTATTGTACTTGTTCCAGCAATGTGATGAACCACTGTGCTTGTAAAATGCTGTGCTCAAACAAACCATAATTAAATGTTTAAAGTCGATTAACACCCTATATTGCAACACACGAATCGATGGTGGAAGGGTTGCAGTTACTAAATGAATAACGGGAAGAAACATCCAGAATTTGCTAAGCAAAGTCTTCTCACAATCTAGCACCAGAGTAAATATGTCAAGCAAAGAGTCTATGCAAGAAAGTAAAGGTTGCGAGTCACCCTCACAAAAGCCATGAGAGACAAAATAAGTATTCCTTCATTACACGCACTCTCTGATTTTCACATTTTTGTGCAAATTAACAGCGATGGAGAGTTACTAAGGCTTTAATCCTGTAAAATCCCTGAATATGCTGTTTTCTTTAGGTGTCGTGGCTGGACCCACTGACTTTTCTAGGATTACTAACATGTTTAAAACCGTGTCCCATCCTAAGAATTTCATTGGACTGACTCTAGTAGGCGGCAGAAGGGTGGGTATCACAGAGGGCTGGAGTTTTGGTTTCCATTTCAAGTCATTCAGATTGTGGCTGCTCCTGACCCCAAACCACCCCAGGCAGCAGGCCAAGCGACAGACCTCCTGCTGAGGCACTTCTGTGGGATTGGGATGCCCCAAAGCCGGTTGTCCTCTCTGTCTACAAGTCAGGCAATCCGGAGAGATGAGGGTCTGTTGAGTGAGCAACCCAGAGGTGATCTTCTCACCCAGACCCTGACACTCATGCTAAGAAAATGTAAAAGGCCTCCCTTACTGACCTCTCTTTGTAAGGCTCCAGTTCCAGCAGGAGTTTTCTTGCCTTTCATTGGGAGACATGCTGATTCTTATCATTAATAGTAAGACTGTTTGTTGAATGTTTACTGCCAAGCCAGACTGAATCACAACCATTTTCTGCTTGCCTGAATAAACAAGAGCTATCATAAGCAAAGTCATGTTGCCTAAGTGTTGGATCAAATGTCTATGGGATTGCAAGTTTGGTTCCTGGGCATGTTGATCTGGTGCTACATGCAGAGGCAGTGACACTGAGGGAAAAAGGCCTAGAAAAGGAGCAGAAGGGCACAGGGAGAAAACACACATTGGACACAGGGAGAGGAAGTTTGAGTAGCTGTACAATAAATTTTGTAAAAATTGTAGTGTTCAGGTGCTCTGCACTGAGAAGCAGGACATACGATACCTAATCAGCTCCTTAGGCTTGCTAGTCGAGGATTTCTGAGAGAGGGAGGCATTGACTTACAGGTGAAAATCCATAAAACTTTACATCAGGCAAATATGACAAGGTTTTCTCTGCCCTCAAAATTTCCTTTCCTTGGATATCTGGATGCTCCCTATGGGTCTCTACTCCAATACCTTATCTCTCTGATGACGCACTGTGTAGTTAGCGCTATTATAACTTCACATGCTCATGTTATTAATCTGAACCTGTCTGATGTCTTTCTCCTTCAGGCTAAGATCTTGACCTCAATAACTTCTCATGGGCAGGAGATGCTTACCCTAACAACATGCGTGAAAAAAGATTTTTTTAAGCTCTTCTAAATGGCTAAGCCTCTATTTTAAGCTATTAAGCCTAGTCCAGCCTTACCGATGCGTAGCTTTTTAGGCAATCTTACCCAGTGTACCTTAGCCAAGGTATCCCTGCAGCTGAATTTAATATGTAAAGATTTAGCAAAACAAACTTGCTGGTGCTTGTTTTGAAAAAAATTCCTGCAGTGAGAGGCATGAATTACACATAATTATTGACCCTGCAGTGTAAATACTGATGATAGGAAGCTTTTAAAATGTACATTATTAAACCGGTAGAGTGTTTATAGCTATAGAGACATCAGTGGTTTAGCAATTAAATGCACATTTATGAACTCTCCTACATAGATATTATTAATAAAAAAGTTTCAGTTCTAAGAAAATTTAAAAAAATACTTTTCAGATCCAGGATACTAAATTGTCTGCAAGCTGTTATAATAATTAATTTAAAACTATGTAAATATCCACCACACAACAGCTTCTTTCAGGGCCTGTTCCAAGGACCTTAAGTGAATGTAAAGTCTTTCCATTTACTTCAATCAGCTTTGAGAAGACAATCTCCTGTCGGCATTACCTGCTCACCATTAAATCCTCTGGCATGTCCGTGCTGCTCTTCTGGCCCTTGTAGAGGAAGGAAGAGGATGAGGAGTGTGATGCCAAGAAGGACCGCATACTTTATTTAACAGTGTTATCCTGATGGCGCTCAGCTCCTTTCTTGTCCAATTTTTGCTGTTGATCACTGATGGTGTGTTGGGGGTGTGATGGGGAAAAGCCAGTTGTTTTCAATTATTCAGCCAGAGCTGGCTTGAGGCAGAAATGGGACCTGGTCTATGCAGTGCATGCTCCAGGTTCCGGGGTGGGAGAAGTCATGGACCCATGCTGCAGCAGAAGCAAGTCTAGGGAAGGCCTGCAGAGCACAGCGCTTGATGAGATATGGGTCTAAAGGGTGGGCTGGACTGTAGGAAAATACAGACTCAGGGGAGATAGACTATGTTATGTTGGCAGGCAGGAAGTGTGTATGGGTCCAAGGTGAAGGGAAAGGCATTCATGCCCTTCTGGTATTGTGTAATGCTAATATCTCACTCAAATTTTTGTCTTAAAACTGATGATCCGTCAAGAGTATGAAACTAAACACATCAATGCTGTCCCCAGTGGGCATTTTGTCTGCAGCCATAGGGAGTAGCACGGTTTCCCAAATCATCCTTGCAGAAGGGTCTATACTCTGCTATAGTAGCTGGTCACAAAGAGCAGAGTTGTGAGATTGGTTTGAATTTCAGAGAGCGATTTAGACTGAGACAAAAAAGTAACAGGCTGGAATCCAGGTTAATTTAAAAAAAAAATCACCACCTAGAAGTCTCCCTCCTTACCCCCAGCTCTCATGCTTGTACTGCTACAGTTATTTAGACATGTCGGGAAGGTCAGCACGAGATGGAGATGAACACACATGTAGACAAATTAGAGGATGCCAATCACCTGAATCATGGAAGTAGCTGGTTTGAACTAAAATAAGAGCTATCGTTCTGTTTGGGTTCAGGATCCGAGTAACCTTTTCTGAAACCACAGTGCTTAAGCAAACTCCCTCTGTTCCCTTTCCCCCACACGCCCTCACCTTCTGCCTCTGAGTTCCCATGTGGTGGTGTAGCCCAATGAAGACCATCAGGCCTGCTTTTCAGCCAGGGAAGTTGAAAGTCGGAATGGTACTGCTAACCCTGGCTGCCAGGCCTTTACAGGACTTGCCCGACCACCTGCAATTCATTGGCCACTCTTCTGCCGATACACAAGAAGACAACCTGGACAAAAAGTCCAACTATTTATTTACCTCCAAACAGACGGTGGGTCCTGACTTCTGACAAGCTCCTTTCACGTACAGTAGTGCCTGAGCAGCTCTGGGTGCTCAGCAGCCTCTGGTGTGGGAGAGGATGTTTAGTGCCCAAGGTGGAAGGAAGGAGGAGAGAAAAGCCTTGAAATAGTTGTGATCTTTAGCTCCAGCCAAGGAAGTTTAGGTATCTCTGGAAGAGAACAAGTTTGAATAAATCACCCAAGTTGTTGGTAGAGATTATTACTCCCTCTGGGTCTTCTCTGGGGAAGGTGGTGATGGGAGAGCATGGGAAAGGAAGCTGTTTAACTCTGATACAGCGGAGACTNTTAGGTATCTCTGGAAGAGAACAAGTTTGAATAAATCACCCAAGTTGTTGGTAGAGATTATTACTCCCTCTGGGTCTTCTCTGGGGAAGGTGGTGATGGGAGAGCATGGGAAAGGAAGCTGCTTAACTCTGATACAGCGGAGACTTGGGGTCAGTGTTGGGCCAACCAGACAAAACCGTCCCATGATAAGAGTGTGCGGTGCAGGCACCCAGCAGTGTTTTTGTTGACTCTGCATCTGTGGTCCTTAAATAACGCAGGAGATAGTGCCAGGGTACAGCAGAAAGAAGCTGAAGTTTCCTGGGCCTTTCTGCCAGCTTTTTACCTGTGGCTCTGAAGAGTCAGAGAAAGGGCCAGAGCTCGAGGCCTAGCCCTATCCCGGGCACATCTTGCAAGATGTTCTCAACCATACTGGATTGGAAAAGGTCTATATCCCTAAATATTGTTGCACAAAATTTCTGCACAGAACTTGGAAATTCAGTTCCCTGACATGTGAGCTGACCCTGTCATCTTACTGAGAGTCTAACTCAGATATTTGGTGCGGCTGGCATTTTAAACGCCCCAAATGCCAACTCTTCTGTTATTCGCTTGGGAAAAAGAGCTGCACGGCTGCCAGGTGGCCTCTCTGAATTTCCCCCCAGTTCCGGGAGGGGGAGGCATGCAAGAGGGGATGCCAGGTGCCTGCTCCCCATCCCCTGAAGAAGGGACCAGCTGGGGAAGCTGTGAAGCTGGGGAACAGGCTGCCCTTGGCTAGAGGTGTGCACGGACCGCTGTGTGCAGCTCCTCGTCTGGGTGACTCACAGGAGCGGGGCTCGTTGTGTGGGCATAGCTTCGGCGGTGTATCATTGCTCCCCCCGCTCCATCCCTGGGTGGGTTCTGCACCGAGAGCCCAGACGGAGGAATTTCTTTCTTTACACAGTGGGTGTTAATCAACATTTTGGGAAATGCAATTACAGGTTCACAAAGCTGTGGAAACCTCTGGGTTTCCCACACTTGGTCGGTATGGTCATCGTCCATGGCTCAGTTCTTTCATTAGCTGCCAGGGACACTTAACCTCTCACAGTGCCTGCATGAGACTGGGAATGTTTTCTGAATGACTAAGGTGCCAGCCCTGGAGGCATATGTGTATGTTTTGCAACAGCCAGCGCTAGGATTTTCCTAAGAGAATTAGGAACGCCTTTTTTTGGGAGCCAAACTCTATTAGTTTTTTTTGAGAATCCCTGCCTTTTTGTTACTAGCTTTCCAGCTGAGCGTGTTAGACTCCTGGCACCGCTGCTGTACTCTGCTGCATTACTCAGCTTTTGTGTTGCCAGGCTGAAATGTCAATGCAAGTAACTGTCAGCCTCCCAGGAGGCGAAATGTAGAGCACCGTTCCCCCCTCCCTAGGTAAGCGGTTTTAGGATACAGCTTGGTCAGTTACGGGATGTGTTGCCTGAGGTAGCAAGGGGCTGAACTTGCCAATACACAATGGCCTTCACTGTCCTCAGTTCCCAAGAACACCCTGAATGATGTGGAAAAATAAGATTTTCCCATTATGCGCACTTTCCTGAGTCATTCTGCTAAATTATACTCCCGTTGCCATCTTTCCGCATTCCTACATGGCTATGGCCTGACGGCTATGTCCAATGAAAACCTTTGTTATCAGGAGCCACAATTCATCTACCAGCTCTCAGAGGTCACCACTTATTGGACATTTATATCCTGACCTTAAGGCCTTGTCTATACAGAAGGGCTGTACTGCTCTAGCCTTGTTGGTATAATTAGAATAAAACAAACTTTACCTTTCCCCCACTCCTCCTTGGCACAGATGCAATTGCACAGGTATAAAGATGTTTACATAAATCTGGGTTATTCTTACAGAGACAGTAGAGTGTGTTTTACTATAACAACGGATTTTTTATTTCAGTATAACTGCATCCCCACCAAGCCTTACGCTGATCTAGCTAGGGCTAACTTTGTACAGAAGTGGATGCCAGAAGCACGCTGAAATGCTGATATATGGGGGCAGATGCATACACCGGGCTACTGTCTATGTTTTTACATATGTTCTTGTGTGGCGCTCCCACCTGTGGCAGCACAGACACAGCTCTGTGCAAGGAGGTCGTATTGCTGACTGAAATAATTGTATGCGTACAGACACTGTGTTTAGACAAGGTCTATAGAGAAACACAACTTACTTTTTATCATTTCCTACCCTATGGAGGTTGGACTGCCCTGCTGTAAGGCAATCCTGACAACAGCCAGAAGCATAAGGTCCATGAGATGACATGTAAGATTTGGTCTTAGAGATGAAATGCTGAAATTATTCACATTTAAATAGACAGTTCAAGAGAACTAACACCTATGAATTAATGCTTCATAGTCTGAAGTGCTTGTAGTGTTTCAATTCATTTTGAAGGATTTGGGAGAAAATGGGCCCTGTGTCTGGAAAGAAACCTCATACTGACCTCACCCAAGAAATCTGTATTCCTTCTTCCTCTTTTTAAAGGAGCAAATAAGGATGAATCTAAATGAAGTGGCCAGTAAAACTTCAAGCCAAGCTGGTTACAACATATTTGTAACCACAAGCCAATTAGGCCTGCCCTGGGGGTTTAATACAGTGTGCTAGACAATGCCAGCATCTGAAAGTCTGTAGTGCTTTCTAGCCCATGCAAAAAACCAATTAACTGAAAACAAGGTAAATAATAAACACGTTATGTAATATATTTTTGAACATGTAATATTCATGCCATTTCTCCAGGGCACCTCAGTTCGAGGATGAGATGAGACAGTAAAGCATTTTTTTAAAGGAACAGGGATGTTTGGCAGAGCATCGGTAGTGAGAAACAACTTGGCCATGCACAGCCATACCCTGCCTTACTGGCTCAGATGCTGATCCTGAGGTCTGAACCAGCCGCCCCTACAAGCTTGAGTAGCCATAGGCTTGCTCTACCAGCTTATTTATTAGCTGGGAAAGTCCCATATGGCCCATTACATATAGGCTGGCAAGGCCTAGCATTGTCAGGGTACACTTTACATGGGGAGGATGGGCTGAGTAAATTTGGCTTCAGCCAACCATTACAGCTGGCTGCTAATGACTGGTCTAACGAGCTTCAGTTCTAGTCTGCTGGTACAAAGGCATTTCAGTGGAGACAGATAATCTGTCCAATAGTAGTAANCTTTACATGGGGAGGATGGGCTGAGTAAATTTGGCTTCAGCCAACCATTACAGCTGGCTGCTAATGACTGGTCTAACGAGCTTCAGTTCTAGTCTGCTGGTACAAAGGCATTTCAGTGGAGACGGATAATCTGTCCAATAGTAGTAACTTTTAGAAAATTTTAAGGTTTCCAATAGCGGTGTCAAAACCTAGTTGTAATTTCTTTCCCCTTGTCCTTAAATGTGTTGTGACTGTGCAGCCAGGAAGCATAGCCTGTCTTGTGTCATGTGTCCTCAGTTACTTGTGCTTTGCAATTAAGTTGGTAAATGCAATTTTTAGACAAGAAAAACTGAAATTACAATCCATTTTCCTTCTACAATCTACAGTCAGGGATAAGAATTTGCTTTCTCTTCCCCCACACCTTCCCAGCCTGTGGGCTACACTATTGATAAAGTCAATGGACTTCTGCCATTGCCTTCAGTGGAACCCGGAATTCACCAACATGTTTGGAAGTTCTCATATTTTACAGGCAATACATCAGCCCCGAGATAAAACAAACAGCTGACATGGGAAATACTATAGTTTCAGGCACATCATCCAACATTGGTCAACCTTCACTACTGTAAAAATACTCTGCAAAATTTACACCCCATATAGCCTGTACTCTCATAGAGCCTGCACAGAACCAGAAGTGGGACACCAATGACAGCAGGCAGCAATGCCAAGCATTATGGGAACGGGAGTGGGTCTGCGGATGCTACAGTCAGAGGGACTCTCGGGTGAGAGGGTGGGCTGTGCCACACACATTCATTTGTGTCACTGCACAAGCGTACAACCTGCTCCATTTCTAAATTTTGGGATTTTGCTTTTTGCAGCTAACTTTTAGTTATAGAATCGATTTCTTACACGATGCACTGAGCGACGTCTAATCATTTTCCCTCACACAGGAAAGTTAATGATTGTTTAATGTGCCTGGGGCAATGATGTCCCATGTTTGACTTACAGATCTCTAAAGCTATCGAGGAAGTTTAACTGTACAGTATTCAACAATTGAGTTTTCCATTTAATTAATTTTGCTGTTCTTTCTGTATTCCCATATCTTTTAATTTCCAAGAGTTCTTTGGAAAATAAACAGCAGCTGATTTTGCAGATTAAAGCAAAAACCCACATTCATTATCTCACATCAAACATTTTCTCATGGATGAATGAGGAGGGGAAACATCCTTGGGCCTCTGATAAAGACAAGAGAGGTTCCATGGCTTCCAGCCTATTGAAAATCAATGATCAATGCTTATAAATATCTAAAGGATGGATGTCAAGAGGACGGGGTCAGACTCTTCTCAGTGGTGCCCAGCGACAGGACAAGGGGCAATGGGCACAAACTGGAACACAGGAAGTTCCACCTGAACATGAGGAGGAACTTCTTTGCTGTGAGGGTGACAGAGCACTGGAACAGGCTGCCCAGAGAGGTTGTGGAGTCTCCTTCTCTGGAGATATTCAAA
>VZSC01008969.1:125740-206735 GCA_013398225.1 Steatornis caripensis | reverse complement strand
CTCCAGAACTGTTGGTGGTGTCAGTCTCTTCTTGGTGATCCCTCTCAGTCACAAAATATACAGAGCTGATTTAGGGCACTTCTGCTGGTTTAATTCAACTGCAATATGGACATCGTATTCTCTTTTGCTGTTATTTGTATTTAATCCTAAACAAGTGAAAACAGGTAACTGATCTCTGAGGAGCCAGAAGGTCTGAGGTGCCTGAAATCTCAGGTTGTCATGCTGAGGGATGAAGAAGTCTTAATCAAGCTTCTGTTTTCTATGTGTTTTGTTGTTTTGTTTTCTTTTTTTGTTTTTGTTTTTGTTTTGTTTTTTCTGAAGCTTGGCACCTTGGAGTTACCTTGTTGTTCCAGCTGGACTTTTTTCCAGCCAAGGGCAGCTGTGGGCCCAGGCAAGGTAGGACTCCTCTGGGATGCTTTGACTTTTCTGCAAGCAAGTCTATTAGTCAAACACGTGTTACTGGCAGTGTTTGTTATTCTCATTTTGAAATTTCACATTGAATTTCAAAGATAATATAATGCAGAAAAATGCTTTTAATGATCAATCTACAAGGGAGGGGGAACTGCTGTTCAGAAGATCAGAGTGGATAATGCAAATGCTCTCAGTGCCTCGGGATGTAGACAAATTAGTGAGAGGCCAGAGGAGAGCTATAAGAACAATAAGAAATTTAAAAACCATGGAAAGATTAAAGGAAGTAGGGGACCTAGTCAAGGGCAGAGGTTGGTGAAGGGTATATAAAGTCTTTGAATATTTAAAAGCTGTTATAGGATGGCAATCAATTTTCTTCCAGTCCACCTAGTGAAGTACAAAAGGAAATCTACTCAGTCTGTGGCAAATATAATATGCCTTGTTTATTAGCAAAATCTCTTGTTGCTGTTGTTTGTCCCTCTTTTTTAAAAAGAGTGTTAGTGAAATGGTAGTGCAGGTTAGTGTTTTCAAGACTCAGATAGACAATATTCTGCCAGAGATACCTGGTTACACTTAATCTAGTCTCAGTACATGGGTTTGTATTAAATGAACTTAAGCTGCATAAATATTGATGAGAAACAAGTGATCATCTCTCCATCATGTTTTAATAACTTGCTCTGCGCAGTGTGACCCAGGAACCCAACAGAGCTGAAAATAGACCCTTGCCTACGGACAAGTGGATCAAAAAAAACATGCTCTGATGGAGGTTTTAGGGAATTAGTCGTCTGCTTTAATGCCTTTCTGTGATTCAGGCAACCACCAACCACAGAGACCCTTGCTGACTGAGTTACTGAGCAGGGCACAATCTGCAGACAGTGCTAAGGACATTTCAGGTGCTCTGTCCTCAGGTGATTTTTTCTTCCTCAATGACAGCTAGGTGAGCCTCTTTCTCTCCAGTCTTGCTGTCCTTTGTCAGACTGTCTGGTTTGGATCCTTGTGCATCACCAAAGCAACACTCACATCCTCCTTGTTGAATCAGGGGAGCTGGAGAGAGTCTAGGGAAGGGATGACATCCATAAGTAGGGATTTAGCAAACATGAGGCAAGATGGAACGACCTGAGCTGCTCAGTGAGATGGAGAAATAACAAGTTCCCAGTATAAAAGCTGCCCCTAGGGAGTATGCCATGGTAAGATGTTCTCCATGTACATCAGGAGGAGTGTCACGTGAGGAGCAATGAATGCATCCTTACCTTCACTCTGGCAGCTTCTCTGTGGATGCTGCTTCTTCCCTCTTCCCACCTGCTTCTCCAGGCCTCGCTGCAGAGTGAAGTCACTCTTGCTCCAAGCCTGCAAGAACTCATGTTGTCATGTGTGTCTCCAGTGCTGGCCACACTTAGCCCAGCACAGGGGCTGAGGAAGCTCTCCCCAGTGATGACCAGAGCATGCTAACAAGGGCCTGTGGGAGCTGCCAGAGGACATGACATGAGGGAAGTTCACGCTGCTTTGTTGGCAATGGAACATCTTTGCTCTGAATAAAAATGTCCTTGAGAAAGACAGTCTAATTTATAGTTAATAGCTGAAAGGTTTTGTGAGAACTCAGCAAGGGCAGAAAGCTCTGGAGTCTTATGGTCTGGGATATAATAGAGGAGAATGGTTTCCATGAATACTCGGGGGTATTATTTTGTGCTGCACATGGTTTATTTTCTCAGCCTGGTCTCTTCCTACAATACACAGCATGTGCCGTACAGAAGCAAGACAAGACAAAGTTAACCACGTAGGTCATGACTCTGAGCATGTGGGAAGCCTCTCTCCAAATATAAAAGCTAAGGTAAATATCTGGTGTTTATAAACACATTGTGCATGCTTAAGACCACCACTGTTCCTTGGGTGCCCTTTGTTAGTGTAAATAAACTTCATCTTGGTTTGTGGCAAACCTCAAATATTTGACTTCAGTCTCAGCATGGTTGAGCAGACAGTATGCAGAGTTATTCATCTGTTCCTGTTCATGGTTTTTAACACTGTAACTTATCATATTAAATTGTTCTTGACAAGGAAACCTCAAGCTTTTCCAAAGAAAACAATAATAGAGCATTAGAGGATCCTCCTCTTGCCCAGTCAAAAATTGCTGTGCTAAACATCCAGGTGCCGACCATTCTCCCACTCCAAGGAAAATGTTAACGCTTTCTCTTCATTGCATCCATTATATTAGTTTCAATGATCATGAGGAGGCTACAACCCTACTGACACCATGTGTGTACCTTTGCCCAGGATAAGGCAGGGAGAAGGGGCTGCGAGTGGGTGAAGGTGCTTAGGGCACCCTGCTGTGCAGGGGATGCATCTTGAGTCCACATCTCTCCAAAACCCTGCACAGCCTCCTGAAGTGAGTATGCATTTTTTGACCACCAGCATCTGGCTTTTGGGAGTACAGGGAATAGTTGGAGTATATGAGGAACTACACCTTTGAAAAGCTCTGCCCAGAGCCAGATGGATCCCAAATTCCTTGGCTCTGAACACCCTGGATTGTGCAAAGCGGGTGGCTATGTTTCTGGAAAAGTGCTAAATAGCTCAGCACAGGGGGTTCTTTGTCTCCTTGTCTCGTAACTATTAGCATGAAGAAAGCAGAAGTTTGCAGCAGAATTTCACCCTAGTCACTCCACCTTTGGAGTGCTATTTGGGCAACTCTGGCTCAATGTGCTTGCTTCACAGCAGTGTGACTGCCTAAGAGGACAATGGTACAGAGTTGACTATGTTCGAATGGAAAAGTAGTCTAGAAATATGTTTAGTGTATGTGGCAGCCACATCTGTGCTCCAAAGGACATGAATGGCTTCATTCCCAAAGAGACTTTGGGACTTAGCTGACATTGTGCCTGTGTAAGCCCCAAATTTAGATAACCCAGCTCGCTCTTGTCTGTCATATGAATTTGGAAGAAAATGAGGTTTGACAGTATGCTCCTGAGGTGCCAAAGGTCTTGCACCCAGCTGAAGGATGTGCATGCAGCCACTCTAGTTACAATGGCTCCAACAGGCTTTAGCTTGAAGCCATCACAACTAGGGCGGTTACATGCACATCCTTGTAAACAAAGCATGTAGTTTTCTGCCTCGCTTCTCCTTCCTGTCAGTACTCAAAACCCAGGCACGTGGTAATTACTTCCTACTCAACAGCCCGGTGAGTAGTGCCTTGCATGGAGGCTTGGGTCTTGGTCCTTCTTCTGCCTGTTTGGGGCCAGTCTTTGTCTCTTGGGCGATGTGCCAGCCTCAGCTGTAACTTACTTTGGGGTGAAAGCTACCTCTCGGGAACCTCTTCTGTTTGGCAGAAAAATGTTTAAAGATGTACTGTGTTTCAGAATAAGTGACAGTGACTGTGTACCCTGGTGATTTCTAGCAGAATGCCTCAAATTAAATCTTCATTCCAGTGAGCACGGTGACTCAGAGGACACTTTTAAAAGCAGCAGCAGTTGTCCCAGTAACATAAAACGACACCCTTCAACTGGACAGGTAGTTTTGCTAATCCCCTATCGCATATTTAAGTTAATGTTTTTGGCAATGTGTTCATAACAAAGCTGAACTGTTGTATTCTGTGTGTAAAAATTCTGTTTGCTCCTTGTTCGGAGCCACGTAGACATACCTTTCTGCCAGTCCGCTCTATGCTTCATTTTTAATTCCCTATTTTTCTCTTCCTCGGCGACTTTTGGCTGTCTCTCCCCACTAGCAGTGACCCAGAAGGAATCTGCAAATCCCAGAGGTTTGACCTGTCTGTGGGCTGTGGAGTGGCGGGGGCGGTGGCAGGGTGTGGGCGGCAGGGGCTGTTCCTGTCAGCGCTTGGCTGTGGTGGGTTGTTTCCGAGCTCTAGTTGCTTCCCACCCACACGGACGGGACACGCAGTGCCGGCTGTATTTCCCAGAACGAGCCTGGCCAGGAAAATGCAGAAGCCTTGGCTCTGGCTCTGGGTTTTGGCAAAGTCCTCTCCCAGCAGCGGGGCCAGTGATGGAAACGGTGTGGCAGGGAGGCCAGCTGAAAACCCAAGTGAGTAGCTGGTACCAGGAAAGCATCTCTATTTTTTTAAAGACAGAAAAAGACAGACAAGTTCCTCTTTCAGCTGGCTGAGCTTAAAACACCAGGTCTGCTCCTTTCTCAGCCCTTAGTGCCCTTTATTGGGAATTATGTCCTCAGCCATGCCCCGGACACCTGCAGCTCCCCATTTCCCCTTGGGAGGGTTGAACAGCTGTAGCTCCTTGGGAAATGCTCTCCTCCCTTCCTTCCTGGCAGGTAGATGCAGTTCTTGAGCTTTCTGAGGAATCAGTTACATCAACGATGACAGTCAAACAGTTACCAAGGATGACAAATTTTGGCCATACTGGAAGGTTTGTTGAGGAAACCAAGGTTACTAACTCTTCGGTATATGACCCACTCACTGGTTATTCATGAAGGTGACCCCAAGCTTTGCTTTGTTGAATGGAGCAGACACAGCCCATCTTGCTGTCACCATTAAACTTGATGGACCTGTGCTGACCTACAGCAGCTTGGAGACTGAGCCAGAGCACAAAGCAGCCCTCAATTTTAAGAAAAAAGTTGAGAGCACTGCAGGAGGCACAGCAACTGCAGGAGTTCCTGGATATGTTGTAACTGTGCTGGCCCTGCCCATACTGAGGAGTAAAGTTTACTCCTCTGGGGTATGCTGAACTACTTAACTAATTAAATAACAGCACATATCCTCAGTACAGGCATGACTTATCAGACAAGGCAAAATCGTAGAAGCAGCAAGACAGAAAGAAACCCGCAGGTGGGCCTGGAATAGGTGTTTTGCTAGGCTGCCATAATCCATGGAGTTGTAGGCACACCCACATCTATGTCCTCATGTAGGTCAGAAACCTAGACCTGTAGGAAGAATTATGATTGAAAATCAGGAGAAAGTAACCAAACTGTTTCTAAATTTCAGAAAATTGTAGTTAATTTGAAGAAAACGTAAAAATTCTGTTAATAAAATCTGAGACACTATGAGTAAGACCAAAAGCCTGTGTTGCCTGGCCCTCGGCAGTGACTAACAGCAGACACTAAAGAAAACAAGCATTGAGCTTTACCACCACCGAGTGTATGTCCTTCCAGCTTTCAGTAATGTGTGACTTCTGAAACTTTTGGCCTAGGTGTATCTGCATCTTGGTCTGAAATACTATTTTATTTTCTCCTCCTAATTTTTATGATTCATATTTCTAGTATCCATGACACTCTATGGCAGTGAGTTCTACATCTGCAATGGGGGAAAAGTTTAGGTAGTCTCTTTTTTAAATTCACGTGATGCATGCAGAGGTGAACATGACCATAAATTGTGGAGATCACAAGTGAGTCATTCAAATTAGTAATCCATTCCAAATGGTGCCATTCAATTTCTCTTGCTGCCCTCCTTTGAGACCTAGTATTAACACATGGAGAACTTGGAGACTTGAAAGAAGCTTAATAATCCAGCCTTGTATTCTTTCCTATTTTTTTCTGTAAACAATTGTCGGTTTAGTCAGCATTAACTTTTGAACTTTTAAAGAGATGCTGCTTTGAAATTCAGTTTGAAGAGTATTATTGCAATGCTGTAATTAACTTGGCCTTAAGCTGGGAGTGAGCAAATAAGCAAGCTTTCACAACATTTTAGCTCAGAAAAATTGACATCAGGAAGGCATGTTTTCGTTACTGCATCTTCCTGTATCTTGTGTATCCTATCAGTTAGGCCTCCTCTTTATTTGCTTGCCTCACCCTAGATAAAGGCAATATAATGTTATTTATATTGCAAATAGTGTTATCTAATTAGCTGTGTAGGCATATACCATTATGATTTACAGAGGGAATGGAGAAAATTAGAAGGCTCACAGAACGCCCGACCATTTTTATGGACTACACGATGCTAAAAGACAATTCACCAAGCAGAAAGAAGTTGGGTATTGGGTGTGTCATACTGCCAGGCTGTTATCTGGTAAATGCTTTGGTACTGTGCAAGTACAGTGGTACAGTGCTCAGGTTAAAACACCTTTGGAGGTGTCACTGCCTTGCAGAAAAATGCTACATCAGAATGGACATGGCCATATAGAAGTTGGAGGCAGCAGGCGTTCTGCTTCTAGCAGTGACTGGTAGCACATGCTGAAGAATAGGATGTGTGCAGTACCACTGTCCACGGGCACCCTCTCAGTGCAGCAGTCAAGTTATAATTTTAAGAGATGGAAAACATCCTGCACATTTTATTTCAATAGTCACCAACGCATCTACATGCTATTTCTCATCAAACTCATATTTTAAGTGTGAAGAACTGAAAATTTTAATTTCTCTGAGGGCATCTGCATTCTTCCTTGATTATAAAACTCTCTGGGTCACCCTTTCTATTTGGCCAGGAGTTGCCATGGGTCAACACATTGACCTGACATGCACTCCAGTTTTGTGCACATCAAATCAGGATTGTGTCGTGGAGTTTGTGAGCCTCCCATAGTAGCTGTTCATCACTGGTTTGATGGCAGCAATGGGACCGGCATGCTGTACTCCTCTTGAGGAACACGGCAAAGAGAGTTTAAAAATGCAACCACTAAGATGTATCGAATCTCTGTGGTTAGACCTCAGGTGCCCTCCACTTCACCCACTAAAGTGAGGCACCTCTGTGCCTGTCATCCTGCACATGTAACCACTTCAGAGGGTGAGCCCAGTGAGGGAAACCACAGGCTGAATGAAGACAAACTGTCATTTCAGGATTCACACGGGAATATAACTTATCCTCTGTGTTACACAGACTCAGTAATTATGTCTGTCAGGGGGTTGATATTTTACATAGATAAATGTGCATGTTACTGGCTGACTCGAGCAACTCTGGAGAGCATCTCTTCAGTGTGAAATAGGTTCATAAACTCAGCTTTCTCTTAAGTTTGAATAATGATTACTGTGGCACCAACAGGATNTGTCAGGGGGTTGATATTTTACATAGATAAATGTGCATGTTACTGGCTGACTCGAGCAACTCTGGAGAGCATCTCTTCAGTGTGAAATAGGTTCATAAACTCAGCTTTCTCTTAAGTTTGAATAATGATTATTGTGGCACCAACAGGATATTTTTCTGATAAAGATGTCCATAATTAGGAGATCAGTTAAGCCTGTGTTTTAAATCCTCCTGTGCAGTCCTGGATGTGGCATCACACTGCTGCTGCTGGGTTGGTTATACAGACGTGCTTTTGGCACAGAGTGGCGCAAGCAAATATTTCGGTCTTGGGTTCAACCTTGGGGAGAAAGTTTTCCTGAATGACGAATAGAGGAATGAGAATTCCTCGATTCAGGCATGTGGTTCAGGTGCTCTGGACTCCAGGACTTACATGGAATTTGACTTCCACATGTCTCCCATGCAGTGTTTGGCAGGACAGGGAAGGGGGCAGAGGAGTAGGACCTACTTGTTCTCTGCTTTGCTAAGAGGGTGTGAATGGGGTTAAGACTGAGAGCCACTAGATCCAGACTGCTGCACCTCTTCACCACAGACTGAGCGCATATTTCTATTGCTTCCCAGGTAGAAAAGAGGCTGATACAAACCATGGATGTAGTACTTCAAATTACTCAACACCCCTATATCACTTTCACAGCAGGGATGTGGGGACATTTCTTGAAGGTTAGCAACATGCAGTAAGGAGATGACAGATCACTAAACATGCCAGTCTATGATTAAGGTACTCCTTTCACAGAAGTGGTAATTCTTTTTAGTAAGCGAATATGAAGCAAACTGTGCTGCTTCTGCTAAGGGAAGAAAAAGAGCAGAACCTGGACATAATGCAAAGCTAAGCGCTGGTGAGCCATCTTACTGCTGAGGAAGCTGCCACCCTATGCACCCTAGGCAGAAGCCAGACAGATTCCCACGGAATTTGGGAGAGGAAAGGCTGGCAGTGGGGCTGCTCAGCTGCCCACAGTGATATACATGCCTCAGCAATGGCATGGCTTGCCCCAGTGTGGTTTTAGCAACGCCTCTAGATATCCTAGGTGGAGTGCATCTCATCTGACCTAAGATGTTGGGCAAGCTACTCCTGCATTTGTTGCTTGGACTGTTTTTACAGTGAGTGGGGAGAAAGAGGCCCAGTAGCAAACAGTTCACCTCATTCAAAGATCTGTCGTGAGGAGGAGATGTGTTGTGTCCTAGTNTATGCACCCTAGGCAGAAGCCAGACAGATTCCCACGGAATTTGGGAGAGGAAAGGCTGGCAGTGGGGCTGCTCAGCTGCCCACAGTGATATACATGCCTCAGCAATGGCATGGCTTGCCCCAGTGTGGTTTTAGCAACGCCTCTAGATATCCTAGGTGGAGTGCATCTCATCTGACCTAAGATGTTGGGCAAGCTACTCCTGCATTTGTTGCTTGGACTGTTTTTACAGTGAGTGGGGAGAAAGAGGCCCAGTAGCAAACAGTCCACCTGATTCAAAGATCTATTGTGAGGAGGAGATGTGTTGTGTCCTAGAAGAGCCTGTTTCTCTCAGGGCTCTAACCGGAGTCCGTGCAAACAGCACTGACATGGACATCAGCACTGTACACATTTCCATTGAACTACCCTTTGGGCTAATGACCCCTAGTGAACATACGTAGGCAAAAAAATTCTGGTTTGTGAAGGGATGTGTTAACCCTTCTCTGTCTAAGGGCTGCTCCATTAAGGCTACACTGGCATTTTTTACGCTTTACCTAGTATAATTACAAATGTTCTTAGACATGCATGTTAATTCCTAGCTGTGTTTAGCTTAAGTGTTTGTGTCAGATGGCACTGTGATTTATCAGCTCTTAACTTCTTGCCAATGGTACAGTGTAATTTGGTAGACATCGCATCACTATGTTGTCTTTCAAGCCTTGCCAACTTATTGAAACGTTTTAAACCTTGTACCAAAATTGTATTTCTTTTAAAAAATAAAGGAAATGAAGTTAAAGAAATTCTCACCTTTAGGATTGTGATGCTATCTTAAATTACAAAATGAAAAGCAGTAAGTTCAGTAGCCTCCATAACTAAATATCTTCAATAACATGAAGTTGCTGCACCAGGTGCAGTATGAACTACCCTTGTTTTCCTTGCTAACAGATGGATTGTGTCATCTAAGAACTGCCCTGAGTTAATGACACATTGAGTTACATCACCTCTGGGAAGCATTGCACTATTGGGCTTCGCAGCCCTTGCCAGAAAACTAGAGGAAGCTCGGCAGCTATTCCGCATCCTTACGGAAAACACACTGTCTTTTTTCTTGGCTTTTGCAGAAAGTAAGTGGACTTTGAGCAGTCCAGAGGAATTTACTTGCAAAGCCAGACTGAAAACAAATGATGTAATCCTTTTCATTATGTTAAAGCTACTGTTCTACCCACCCACCCCTTCCCAACCCACATCGTGTCATTACAGACTCCCTTGTGCTGACAGCGAAGAGACATCTTTCCCGAGGGTCACATTTCTCTTAGGAACCAGAAGTGTCTACCAGTGCTGCGGTGCTTTACCCATAAACACCAGGTAAAAGAAACTCATGACTCAGGGGACACCTTCTGGTTTATACGCTCACACCTGCATCGGCTGTAGAAATCTATCTATCTTGACCAAGAACATAAGAAAATAGATAGTCCACTTCTATTGCTGTATGTAAGATCAATAATAAGTGGAATAAACTGAAGAATGCGATTCCTGAAAGGTTCACTCTTTTAGAGTGAACGACTCTGATTAGACTGCATTGGCACTGACTCTATCCCTCCTCCCAAAGCTGTCCTGCAAACATGCCTCCGCCTCATCTGCCACGAGTTATAACAAACCACATCAGCATCCTCCCTGTCTCACAGACACCCCATGACAGGAATATGATTTATCTATATAAAGAGGAATATCAGGCTTACAATCTCAGTTCTAACTGGTTTTGTCTGGCAAACCAGCATGGATAGATAGTTTTCCACATACGACAGAAACTTCATCTTCTTTGAGTGGGTTGATGTCCAAAATTCAAGCTGTTCTATGCCTGGTGGTAGCTACCTCGAAGGAAATTAACTTTCATCAAAAGAAAAAAAAGAGGCCAAGGTGGAGCGTATTGCATCAAAATATCCTACCTGGAATCAGGCAATTAACCCACTTTTTACTCAGTCAGAACTAGCTGAAATAGGTCCAGGTGGGCTGGATGCCTGGGCTTGACAAAAGCTGTCTCTGCTGAAGTGGGGTAACCAGGATTTCCCACTGACAGAATTGCTTCGTGTTAGAGCTGTAGGTGACAGGTGCACACACCTTTCTGCAGCAGAACTGGAGAGTGGCTAGTTGCATACCAGTTTGGGATTTCCCCAGCTGCATCATCAACACATCATTCTTTTCTGATAAATCATCAAAGTAGCAGCTTTGTACTAGATCTGAGGTTTTTTTGCAGGGCACTTCCCATTCTTTGAAATATGCCCCTTGGATCTGGTGGCAGTTTTGTGAGGAGACTGGAGGAGAAATTTCCCTCTAAAAAGTACAACTTCCAACCCAATGGTGATGATCAACCTTTTAAGTCTCAGTGTACCATGCGCAAACTAATTGCATCAAGGGCTTATGTGCTGCTTTATCCCTTCGTAGAATAATAGAATCACAGAATAGCTTGGGTTGGAAGGGACATTGAAGGGTCATCTAGTCCAACCCCCCTGCAGTAAGCAGGGACATCTTCAGCTAGGTCAGATTACCCAGAGCCTTGTGCAACCTGACCTTGAATGTTTGCAAGGATGGGGCATCTGCCACCTCTCTGGGCAACCTGTTGCAGGGTTTCACCACCCTCATTTTAAAAAATGTCTTCATCTTGCAGCTGTCCTTGCAGCAAGTTGCAAAATGAGGCCTTTAGGGTGTGAGGCCCTAGCACACAAAGTGAAAATGTTCATCTGACCAGTCTTTCAAGGGCTGCTTTCATTATCAGAGCATGCGTGGTTTCTGCAGGGCCCGGTGTCTTTGGTTTTTGTTCTGATATTACATAAGAACATAATCCATTCTCATGTTTTTCACTTGTTTACTGACCGTATGCAAGTAGCAGTGATGGGAAAGGGGAAATACACGGGGGCAGAAATCACAGATATAGTCACAACCTGGAATTAATTTGAGACAGAAAGGAAATGTTCATGGGGTGCCCTAGACGGAAACTCCTCTTCTAGTGCAGGCAGTCCTCACAGGGAAAGTGCTTCATGTTTATTTTCTCTTCACTCTTTCTCTCGACAGATTTTCTTTAAATAGTGACTTGCTTTTTTTTTCTGAATGGGATCCTGTAACCAGAGCCCTCTCAATCGAAGAAAAGAACTGTCAGTTATCTTCCTGCCTTTAACAAAGCTAGGCTAATAAACTATTAACATTATTTACTCTAATTAATTGCCTGGAATTTATGGGACACATGGTATTTACAGAGTATCACTTATTTTGTTGACGTGTTAATGGCATACTGCAAAAATTAAAATAAGATGGGACAGAAGTCTTTTACAGGTGGCAGCACAAAAATGAAGTTAAGCTCTTGACACATAGTGCAATGTCAGCATTTACTGAGGACCATCCAAGATCAGTTTCAGGCCACGTTTTTCTATTCTTGTTAAGAAAGTATGGTGTGGATTGCAACAGCACAGTTGCAACTAGTTATACGCAGAGGAAACTGTAAATCCAGCCTATGACTAACATGATGAATTTTAGGATTAATGTGGTTTAGAAAATAAGTTTTTTAGAAACACTCTGATTCAATATAGTTTTTTTCTCTCTTCCAGTCTTGACACAGTTCAGCAATATGCTTGTTGTGAGATATTAAAGAAAGAATAGGCAAATTACAAAGAAGGGAAAGAAGGAAATCAATGAAGGTGATCTATATCTCATTCACATTGTTGAATAAATAATAACAGAGTAGGTCTAAAATTAGATTTGAGAAGAAATCTGAACTAGTCCGAACATAGGCTGATGCACATCTCCAGTCTGACTAGCATACTGGAGAGTCAGATTCTGACTGAAATCAATGGTGCCCTCCTGCTGCTTGCCTGGCTCCACAGATGCTTATGTCAGGTGGGGGGAGGGGGCGTCGATCTTGCAAATCACTCATTTCTGGAGACACTAACTAGTTTTAGGTGATGTCTATTTGCAAGAGCTGCTCCACATGTTGCAGGAGCGAGCCTTGCCAGCCCGTTACGGAACCACGAGGAGGGAAGCCAGCTCCTCAGGTTTACCATGCAAAGCCTGCCCTCTGCACACTGCACCCTGATACAGAATGAGGTTGCTGACCACAGATATTCCCCATTCCCCGTTCCAGGAGGAGGAGAAGGAAGACACCAGTTAAGCTTGGATCTTGCAAATTCAAAACAAAAATCCACGGTCTTCTGCAGGAAAAAATGAGAACCAGCCTGGCATGTCTCTCTGCAATTAAGAAGCAATGAATGTTAGCTTGAGCTGTATAACCAGTGCTAGTTTGAAATCTACCCCACTGATTTTGAAGATTAAATAGTATTAAGGCATTGC
Source organism: Steatornis caripensis (assembly GCA_013398225.1). Taxonomy (NCBI): domain Eukaryota; kingdom Metazoa; phylum Chordata; class Aves; order Caprimulgiformes; family Steatornithidae; genus Steatornis; species Steatornis caripensis. The sequence continues at coordinate 193,877 of VZSC01008969.1, read as the reverse complement.
ACCAAAATGTAGCCTTGCTGACTGATCACACCTGCTTCAGCACCTGCTTAGGAAGTGCTAGACAGAGCTCTCCCTTTAGATGCAAACTGCTCATTTGTTATAAAAGCCCAAACCACACAATGCGAACATGGTGCATGACCCTTCCAAAATCATTTACCACCCAAGCAGCCATTTTACCTGTATGTTTGGTGAGGGTTTTGTGTTCCTTATCTCTCTGAGAGGGAGCAGATGTTTGGGTTACAGCCCTACCCTTATCTCATTTATCGATCTGGCTCAAACCATGGAGCTTAACTGTGTAGGACACCTGAAAGAGACTTCCTTCAGGGAGTCTGTGACTGGTGATTGGTGTCACTCAGAATAGCTTTCCAAAACCAGTGATTTGTTCATCCACCAAAAGACAAGCTTACACAGAGGAAACAGTTTAAAACAGAAGTTCATGCACCTCTGATCTTACCTAAACTTTGTATGTTTCTTGCAAATTCAGAAACCAGACATATCACTTCTGAGTTGAGAGATATGAATTGCCCTCTTAAACCCCTTGCTTGTTGCTCCATCTCCCCAGAAGCAGCTGATTCTCCTCTCCTTTCCTTTGACCATCAGATGTTGGAGGTTTCGGCACTTGGGTGTGCTTGTTGTCTTTAGGTCTAGATATATATTATCACTAGCCATCATTTGTTTTCCTCCTTCTGCACTTCTCAAAAGTAACTTTGATGGATTTCGTACAGATAATGGGACATTTCCAGAATGAAGACTATGCAAATTATTGCTAATTTTTAAAATTTGGTGTCTGAGCTAGAGAAAACCAAGAAAATTACAGTTTGGGGCCAAATGTTGGTGTAGCCCCTACAGATAAATGCTTTCCTTAAACAGTAAGTGGCTTTTGGTTATGACACTGAAGTGAGGTGCAGTAAACTGGAGCTGATATCCCTTCTCCTGATTCATAACAGGGCATGAAACTTGGTTACTCTTGCCATGTATCCATGAAGGGGTGACTGATGTTTAAAATGCTTGTGAATGTTATCTTTGAAGTCTCCAAAATACCAAAGTTCACATTTGCAACTATTTTCCCTTCATTTTCATTTGTTTGACGTGATTTGCTGAGTCTGACCACAACTTGAAAACAAATTCAGATCAAGTGAGAATGCATTTCTTTCTGAAAATGTCATCAGGTCTACATATAATACTGAAGCATGAAGATATACATGTCCCACATGCCCACAAAGAGAGCTTTTCAAAAGCACAGCTGGTGGCTGGGTACCTAACTCACATTTGTGTTTTTACAAAACCTTTTATTGATGGGCTAATCAATAATGACAAAACTTTCTGAGAAAGAGCAGTAAATAAACCCATTAATCCCTCTTCAGTATAATTGCACAGAAGGTCAGATCACTTTATCTATGTCTGAGTGAAGAGAAAGAAAGAAATAGCTCAGATGGGGAGGGGAGCCCTGAAGAGGATGGCGGAAGGATGGACATCCCTTGCTCTACCTCTTCCCAAGCGCCTGAGAGCTTCACACCTTGTGGCAGCTTTAAAGGCTGCTGTTCCTTTTGCCAAAGCAGTCATGTTTACAGGAATTGTTCATTTCTGAGTTTCCCGTAGTTTGGAAGTGCCAATCCGCTTCAATCTTTTTTCTTTTTGAGTGGGAGAACTCTCTTGCTGTTGGCCGTGGAGTCAGCAGCTGGACAGAGCTCTCCGGCGGGACGGCTCCGGGGCCTCTGAGGAAATATTATCAGAAACAACACATTTTGGCCCAGTGGCCTGGGAGGAGGATTGGGAGAGGTCAAGGGAAAAGGCTGTGGTTGGGAAGGGCTGAAAAAAAGGAAACTAAAACTAAAGGGGACCTCAATGTTTTTATCGGTTTGTGTACAAACCCTAAAGTTTAGGAGCCAGACTTAATTTCTCCACTGAAAAAGATGGAAATGAGTCATAAGTCTGAAAAAATAAAACAATTTAAGAAGAAGAAACACCTCAAAACAATGTGTGTCTGATTAGATTCGGTGTCTGGATAGAAATAGGAATGATACAAAGAATTAGCAGAGCAGTGTCACTGACACAGAGCCAGAAACAGCCGCTTTCTAACCAGGTACTGACTTCCTCTCGCCAACGGACTTTGGATACATTATATGGATTACTAAAATGTGTGGCAAGTTCATTACTGTCAAAGGGAGTGGATAACTTTCGAACAGTGCAAATATTTTATTTATGAATGAATAAAAGACTTTTATAGCTGCCCATCACTAATCTCCAGTGCTGGAATGGAGTAAAATCAATTCAAATTTAAAGCAAAGACAAAGATTTGAGGGAGAGGGAAGGACTTTCATAACCTTGTTTTGCTTCATTTGTTATTATTTTTGTCCTTTGGTTTGTTTCTGCTGACTTAGATTTATGCGGTTTTATTTTACGATTTAAAGGCAAACTGAATAACAAAGAGACGGGCTTTATTAAAGAGATGTGCGGTGTCTCTGATGTATTTGAGGGAACCTTTGCTGCTTGTGGTTTTGTATATGGTTATGGTAAATAACTATCATGCTGATTTTTGTGGTCTGGCCTTTGCTGTGAGTATTTGACCACTGGAGACTCATTTATCCTAAATAATCCAAACCCGTGCCCAGCCTCAAGCTAACACCACCACAAAAGCCAGAAAACCCCAAGCAGCCCCCAGCTACGGCGAAACAGAGCACCTCAGGAGAGACCCGCGGTGAGGAGGTGCCCAGTCTCAGGGCTGCAGCACCTGCTTTCAGCGCACGTCAGGGAGGGCGGCCCTGATGAGGCCCAGCCGCGGAGAGCCTCACTATGCCTCGCGTTTGTCGCTGAGAGATCCCCCTTTCCCCACGGCTGGTTCCTGCCAGCTGTCTTAATAAATGAGCCCAAGTGGGAGACAGGATGACAGGGCTGAGGTGCAGAGCACAGCTAGCTGTACCTCACAGGGGGACAGCCTTGACAGGGGGCACTCAACCCGAACTGACGCGGCGGGCGAGACTAAGTGTCCCTGTCTCGGTACGCGCCTCATAAACGCCAGGCTCTGGGCCTGAGGGGCCTTCGCTGAGCGTGATTTCACTCTTCTTGGAGAAATTACTGTTGCGCTTGCTACCCTGGCAAAACCAAAATAACAGGACACCACCCAGGTGGTGACTTCCACTCGGATTATTCCATTTGAGGTACAAAATGTTTGTGCATTCTGCTGATTGCTACCAGAAAAAGACCTGACCTGATACTTTTCCCCTGTTGGCCTGTAACAGCGTTCCATGATACATATACACATATATAGATATATATACACATATATAGATATATATATACAGACATATCTCTCTCTAGATGTATTTATATGTGTGTACGCACACACACACATGCACACATGCACTTGCATTTCAACCCAGAACAATAACTGGGGCAATGCGTTTTTCTTTGCAGAAGGTGAAAAACCCAGCTGGAAGTGTAATAAAACACAAATGACACGCACAGGGTGGGGGAAATTTCTCTGAAATTGCGCTGAACTTTCGAGGGGGATGTCAGTCAGGGACACATGCAAGCAGTGAACCACAAAGTCAGAAGCATGACATTAGCAGGAAAAGGAACTCTCTGGGCAGAGTTCCTTCAGAGCGTGACATTTATGATTCATCTGACTATAAATTTGTGTCCATTTGAAGACAAGATTTTTTTTTTCTTTTCCTGTGGAAATTTCTCATATAATATAAGCCTTTTTGGCTTTCAATTCAGTGAACAAAGACTAAGTTTTTGACTTAAACTTTTTGGGAGGCTGGCTTCCTGACAAACACAGAGGTTTTCCAGGAGGGCAGCTGACTTTTAAAATAAATTCAGTGCAGTGAAGTTGTTTGCTGAAAAACAGTGACAAAAATTTTTCAGAATTACATTTAATACAAAGGAGTGCTGTTAGGGCTCTAGAAACAATAGGTAATGAAAAATACCACCTTCTGACTCTGCTTTCCTCATTTGTTTTCATTCCTTCTCTTACCTAAATGTCATCAGGCAAGCTGGAGCATCTTTCTAGGGGGTTTGATTGATAACCAGAGAAGATGTGCGGACAACAACGGTTAACACTGTAGAGCGATAAATCAAGGTGTGAGGTCATGCCAAGTCTCATTTCCTCCACTTGTCCTGCAGCCTTATGTGTAGCTCAAACTTGACTCAAGTATCTACTTTTTCTTCTGTGGTGGTATTTTTCCTCTCTTCCTCTTTCCTATTGTCTTTCCTTTTCCTTTCCTCAGGTCAGGTGCAAAGCGAGGGAGATAGAGGTCCCTGAGACAGTGGGTGGAAGGTAAGAGAAATAGTCACTGAAAAGTGTTGTGAGCCAATTTCTCAAAGAGACTGACTGGCTGTTGAGAGAAGCAAGCAGCAAACACTTAGCAAGACTTCAAAAAGGACCGAAAGAAGATTTCCTAGGGACCACAAGTGGCTGTACAATGGTTGCTGCAAATTCAGAAAGTCATCAAGTTGATGACAGGACTCTAGAAAGAAAAATCCATCTGCAAAGGTACAGTGGGCGCGTGGAGAGATGGGTATAAACACCTTGAATTTTCTACTTGGTCACTTTGTTTTCTCTGTTTACAAATGCATGTATCCTTGCTTATAACCTTAATTTTTAGTAGTTTTGTAGTTTCGTGCTTCTTTGAGGAGCTCTATATGAGAAGAAGGCAACCATCCAGAGCTCTGGCTGACTCTTATCCTGTCACACCATTTTTTTTTCTCAGCTTCCAGAGAGACAGTTTACACTAACTGTTTTTGGTCTCCTCTGCAGAGTGCAGGTCCATTTCTGACCGCAGCTGGTCCCTCTCCCATGTTCACCTGTTTTCCTCATCCCACTCTTTGTGCACAGCCCCTTCCATTCTTTCTCTTCCAACTGTTAACAAGTGAGACTGGGAATGCATATGAGCAATTGGCCCACAGAGAAACCTGTTGAACTAGGGCTAAAATTTCCCTTTGGGGAGCCAGGGGATTTTTTTTTTTTTCACTTACAAGAAAGGAGAGACGGAAGTCAGCAAAAGAAGCCAGTGCAGCTGGCAATGAAGGAATTAGTCTGCTGGAAAATATACTTTCTTCCCCACCTCTAAAACTAACCAAACAGCCAAGCCAGGATATGAAAACTGAGAAACTTGGACTATACTAAATATATTTTTTTCTCACTTCTTCTCCAGAGTCGAGCCAAGCTGCAAAGCCAGTGGCAGCCATACTGAAACAAAGATGCCGACAATCAACAACATAGCGCAAGCAAACCACATTCTTCCTCTGTCATTGCTGAGGGGCACACAGAGAGATGATAGCTGCAGAGCGATGATAGCTGCAGAGTGATGATGATTTCTTCCTGTTGGGAAAGAAATCATGACCAGAGAGCTGGGTATTTGTTTTATGTCATTTGTTTATCTTACATGACATACATCTGTGCCTTTGAGCAGAAGTAGCTGCAAATAGCCCCAGACATCAATGTGTCGTTCTCAGGAAACAGCGGCATGAGGAACTGACTTCTGTGAGACAGCGAGAGGGAGGAAACTCCCTTGCGGTCTGCCATAGCTTTGCTGTTGTTACAAATCGAACAGCGGCAGAATCGTTCTCCTTGGTGTTGCACGTTCATTGCAGCTGAGAGCGAGACACTACAGCAGTGCCACGGGGTGATTCACATTCATTGTCAGAGGCAGCGAGTAGGTGGAAGGGCCAGCTGGATGGTGAAAAGCTTTTGGAGAATCGAGAAGGATTTTTTTTTCTAAGCGCCCAACTCATCACCTGAAATATCCAGAAGGAGCCCTGACCCTTGTATACCATGACAGCATTAGCTGATTCATCAGTTGTACGTCCAATGTTCGGCAACTTGTTTCCTGACAGCTGTGGTGCACAAACTTCTCCAAATTCAGTGGGCCGTGGGCTTCACAGAGCTATGTGGGAGAGTATTAGGAGCAAGTTGACAGAATTCATCGAATGTGTGCTGACAGTGCTTATTGTAGGAAAGTTTGGTAAACATGGCTTGTTTTGTATAGATTTTTCTCTTGGCTTGGCTGGAATCTCTCTTTTCATGCAGAACAAGAAGCTTAGACGTATCAGATAAGAATCTAGGAAGCACTTTTTCAAATCTTTTGAGTAATAATGCTTTAAAATATTTTCTTGCTCCAGTTTTGTTATACTGTAATTGAGTTACAGTTTTGCTGTTCAGCACTCCAAATCTCTAAAGCCTGGCAAAATATAAAGAAACAAACTAATCGTGTCCAAGCATCTCTTTGATTGTGCGTTTATATTTAGATATTGTATAGAGTACTAAAGTGTGACATGTTTCTGTGACTGTCCTGGGTCCTTCCAAGAAATAATATCGTGTTTCTAGATAAACAAATTCAGATTCAGGTTCTACAGAGAGTATTTTTCCACTGCTGATTCATAGCTTCCACTAATCTGTTCTTCACTTGGAAGACGTTGTTCTCTGCATCTGCAAGATTATAAGGAAATTAGTGACAAGCTTATTTCATCTTACTTCCATGAAATATTTCTAGGGAAGCAATGTCACACCTTTCTGTTTGCCTGGCACTTAGAGTCTTAAGCTAATGCAATAGTCAATATCGTCACACTTTATATGAAATCTTGCTTGAATTCTTACATGTGCCAAAGTGCTCTCCAGGTCTGAGGTGAGCCCCTCTGGAGCTCCGAAACAGAGAAGAATGTCTGACTTGTACAGCTATGCTTTCAAGTCATAAACATGACATCTCACGAGTAGTCTCGTTTCTCCCATTTCACTTTCCTTGCTATGTCTTCTCTTAGACCCCTGATGTAAAAGACACCCAGGCGGTGTTAGTGGGAAAGGTCCCTGTTGTTTAGAAAATAGACTACATTTCCCATGCAAAAGTCCAGCCAAGCTCTACCCACAACCATGATCTTCTGAACTGGGAAGATCTCTGAGGCAAAGCTCTGTGGAGCTGACGTGGATGACTGGTGGGCTGAGTTACTACCTTTCAGCAGCTTGCTCAATGTCCTCCCTCCCTTGGCTGGAGAACGTGCTTTAAGTCCCTCATAAAACATCAGTTGCAAAATCTTCTGACACTCTAGTAAATAATGGAATAGCTGGATTGAATCAGAGCCTTAGCTTACACTTTATTCACAGGGACTCTGCAAAATCAAAGGGGCAAATTGATCTGACAACATCAAACTGCTCAGTGTGCAACGTATTAAAATGAATTTCTTGTTAGCTGTTAGGAACAGCATCATGATTAGTATCTCTGTACTGAATGTTTTCCTGGGGCTGTGCCAACGGTGCCTCGTTGTCTGATTTCGAAGGACTGTAATTGAGTGATAATTGCAAGTTCCTATTTTGAACCAACACTATCTGCAAGGCCTGATAAACTTCATAACCATTTAGCTAGAAATCTGAGAACTCAAACCAATTTATTTACAAAGAAAGACACAGACATCTTTTAACATACTACACCAATTGCCTGCCCTCCACCGCAAGGACAACATGTACATTGGCATTTGGATGGCGCCAATTAACAGCATGCTGCAGTTTGGGTTTTATTTTTTTAAGTTTTTAAAATATTTTTTCTCTCTTTGGCTTAGTGTACATTAGCCATTTGTGCAGGCTTCTTCCTGCCTGCACAGCTAGAGTAGTTTTGCGGTGTTTTTAGGCTTGTGAAGGCTAGTCAAGGTAATATTTGATTTTAGCCACTTGGGATTTCTTCCACTAAGTTCAGTGAAGAGAAAACGAATTCTGAAGTAATAGATAAACATGAGGGAGGATAAAGCACAATGTAGAGATGAAGAAAAGTGTTATTTAACTTATGAATGGGATGGTGCAGTCTGTTTTTCTGCTGATTTTCTCATTTGGCTGTTAATGTCTCATCTTTCTCTGGAAAGTGACACACACAAAATTACACACTGGCTTGCCCCTTCACCTCAAAGTTTTCTAGAGAGTCAGTTTCAGTGCTGGAGAGACCGATAGTAGAAAGAGACATGAACACCTACTGCTGTACAGACATACAATGGTGGTATACACACTGTGTACATCGGATATTGCATTCCTGCTGCACTTACTGGAGGTGTAACTCATAAAGTTTAACCTCAGGGTCAAGTTTTCAAAAAGTATTTCAGCAAAGTCCTAGAATGGTAGAAAAATAGGGTTGGAGAGGACTAGGAGCGTCACCTGCCTTGAAGACCTGTGTTATTCTTGACAGATACTTCCCTAGCCTCTTAAAATCCTCTGGAGATGATGGGTCCATCCTGCTCAGATAAGCCTTCACAGTGGTGCATTGCCCTTAGTGTATGGGAAAGCCTGCCTATGCTGTACTTGACTCTTGTGTTCTAAAAATACTGCCCACTCCCTTTCAATTTCTGCTATCCAAGACTGAAGAGAACTGTTTTATCCCTTTGCAGCAGGCTTTTTCATGCTAGATGGCAGTAATCCCTCCCTTCAGTCTTCTCTAGACGAAAAAACCCAGACTTTTTGCACTTTTCTCGCAGTCAAAAGGGGCTGACTCACTAGCTCACACCACCCACTCTGCTGTAACTACCCAAAGACAGGGTGGGGATCTTTGCGGAGGCCTGGATGGACACTTGGGGGCAATAACCCCCTCCAGCTGCGCCAGTAAAAGCTTCTGGAGCCTTTTTATCATAGCTCAGCAGTGATGGCCATGCTGAGTTCTGACATGAACTCGGCTCCCCTTGCCTTCGTCACTACTGTGTGTCAGGAGAGCACGGGAAACCCGCATGTTTCACATTCCCTCCTTACCACAATCTCCAGGTTTCAGTCAGAGATAATTTAAAGGGGTTATCAGCATTTAGCCATAAAGGAAGCAGCAGGCTGACCTGCCTTTACCAATGCACAGCCTGTCTGGGGTCAATAGTGCAAAAGACTAATTTTCACTTGTCTCTAACAATACAGAAATTGATTTGCTGGTCCAATGGGTTACATTTATCTATTTGTCCAGCAGCAATACACTGTGCGTGCATGTAGGGAAAAGCACCTCTAAAGCTTTTAAATGGATTTCTGCTCTGGGTAATGCTACTTCCATGAACAATAGCTATTAAAACATGATGGCTATTGGCCATGATTTTTTCTGTACTTACTTTAAACAATACCATTCACATGAATGTCAGAATACACTTACCCTACAGGTTGTTTTGCAGGATGATAAACTTTAAAAAGTCTCTCCTTTAGAAGAAAACATAGCTCTTCAGAAGTTCTCAAGTAATTAGAGAGGCATAGCTGTATGCTTTTCTAGTTTGCAGCCGAATCTGAATGAGAAAGCATATTTGTTTTATTTGATAGCATGATGTGTCTTTCCGTGTTTCCGCCTTATAAGCTTTTACAATGACAGTTAAAATTAGATAGTTTTTCTTTTGATTCTCTTTAACTTGCTCTCTTGCTGAGAAGAACTAACTTGCTATTCTCAGCCTGTGATTTTCATGGAAGAGGCAACATGCCCAGCCTTGCTGAAGATTCACCCTGATAGTGCACCTCATGGAGACCTATAGTATATCTTTTAGATTCAATCATGAATCTCTTGACTTTTATACTTGGCCTTACATAGACCGAGAAAAAAAGATGAAGTAATCAATTTAGACATCTTTCTTTGCAAATTGAAGGTGCTTTTGCCACTGACATTTGTGACTTGCTTCAATAAATCAGCACCGACTTCAAAATAGAAAAGATGCTTTTCCTTACAAAGTGTGAGGCGTGAGTGAAACAAGTCCATTCTCCATTACTAATATAGAAATTAGAAATTTAGGAGAATCATCTTTGCAGCACTCCCCACCCTTTTTTCTCTCTCTGTCTGAAATGACTACAATCTCCTAGTCCTTGATATTGAACTCGCTCAAACCACACATTTAACCATTTAACTGTTGCCATCTTGCCTTTCGTTCTTCTCCCTCCTATCCATCATGCTGCTGCTTCTTCACACATGCTTAAAAACTGCTGAACGCTCAATTGTCTCTGGAGCAATGCTTCAGAAATAAAATTGTCTGACACACATTTTATCATGATGTTTTCTGTTAGATTTTCCTTTCTGGAAGTTGAGGCAAGGTCTGGTTGGACCTGAGCCAGACATGCAGGTAAACTAGTACCTTTTTTGACACCCAGCCCCTCTTTTACCACCAGATAGATAATTTTAATCTTATGTAGAGACATTTGTTCTTGATTTAGCCCATTAAGATTTTTTATAAGCTTTGGAAGTAGGACAGCAGATGAAACGGAAATTCAGATGTCAGTATGAAAATATGGAAGGTCTGGACATGCTCTGCTCCAGCCCACTCCTCCTCTGCAGAAAGCAGGACCATACCACTTCAGATGCCTTTATCAGAAATGAATACGTACTGGTCTATTTTGGCTGCTAGTTTTGGTCAAAAGTTGAGGTCTAGGATGATAGGTTTTCGTGAAGTTAATAATAATGTTTTCTTTCAGTAATGACACGTTTTCAGGAAATATTTGGTTTTCAGCAAAGGTTTTAATTAAAGATAAAATAGGAAAAATCTTGCCTAACTTTCTTACATATGAAATTGGACTGGTTATTTATTTTATTTATATATAAATATTTATGAATTCTTCTCTGCTAACAAACTTAAATCAGCCCTTCCATTTGTGTCTGGCACAAAGATGATCTGCAATTGTCTGTGTTTTCATGAAGTATAAGAAATGGCAGCACAATGTTTTAAGAAAACCTCCTTAAAGGTTTCTTAACCTTATTTTTCCTCTGAAGCTGGTCTGTGTAGGAGCCAATAACAACTAGAAATACTATTAAAATTACTACAGATATTGACATGGTATTAGTTGCAGTACGCCCAGCACAATACTCTCCTTTGGCCTCATCTATCACAGAGGCCACCAAGTACGGTGAGATGCCTCAGCTCCCATGCACACCTGTCAGGTCCTACCTACCCCTGGGTATTGGTGCCAGAGAAGGATCCTCTTTGATGCCTGCTGTGCTGCCCAGGCTGCGGTGTCCCTGCAGGGTGACAGGGTTCTCCCTGACATTTGACAGTGGATGTAGATCAAATATTAGGGTATTTTCACTTTAAAATTGCCAAACGAATTCACGAGGACTCAAGTAGCCGCTGTCGATCTGTAGTCATGTATCTGTATGGAAATAAGCAAGAAGAATTAAATAAATACAAAATGGACTAAAAATGTAATTGAACACTTTTTATAAAATGCCGTATGTTCAGCTGTACATTTATTCACTGAACACAGTGAGTTAACTGGTAAACTTCAACAACTAGGTAAAAACAGACAGCAACGTGTGTTTGCCCTGGAAATGTCAAGGAAAAGGAAGGCATGGATGGAGCACTTGAAAGCAAAACTTGCTAAAGCTTCTGACAGAATACAGCTTTGCTTTGAGTCACTGTCCAAGTTTCACCCTGCTCAGCTAGAAAAGCTGGAAAAGGAGAGGCTATGTTTTTCTCTTTCAAGCTACGTAAAACACATAAAAAATGTGTGATGGGGCAAGAACTACTAGACCTGAAAACATAGAAATGACTAGTCCAGTTCTCTGACTGCTGATACTAAATCCTTTCTTAAGCCATGTCAAATGAAAAACATATAAGTTCACAATTTGTGTCCAGCACATTTAAATGATAATAACTAATACATAAAAAGCTGTCGCATGCAGTTTATTTGGATCCCAATTTCTGTCCAAACAGAATGTGCCACAAATCATAGGCAAAGAGAAGAATAAATTATCCAGTTATAATGAAGTAGTTCATTAACTCTTTCATAACATTAAAAAAATTAAGTGTAAACGCTTACATTTCAAGCTATATTATTGCTTCCACTCGACCAAAAGAAGTACAAAGTTTAATGCAAAGCACCTATTCACCAACTTCTTAACAACTCGTAACTTTAAGAAAGTAAACACTTGTACAGACTCAAAAGAAAATTGAATCTCCAAACATGGTGCTTGAATTACTCAAATTAAAGCTCCTCAGCACAGGAAGGCGTGATTAGCAGTTCAAAATAATCACAGCTCTTCCAAGTCAGCATCTTGTACCCGGGAGTGAGTATCTTTACGTGATAACTGCAGCCGACAGAAGCGTCTCGCCTGGCTCCCCTCTGGGAAAACACAGCCCACACAGGTTTTGATCAAGGAGGAGGGCTAGCAACAACCTCCAGCAACCTGGGTCAGCTCTGACATGCATCCCCACCAGCGACCAAAAGCAAGGAAGAAGAGGAGCAAACTTCAGTAATTACATTAAACATAAGCTCCTGTACCAAAACACTGGCGATGAACTCCACCTCCAGCTTTCATGCCTGAGGTTTGTCTGCCTAATTAGCCAACATGGAAGTTTGGGTTCTTCATGCTTCCCCTTGGGGGAAACTTGGCTTTAAGTCCAAATATTGTGGTCACTCTCACTGTGTTTTCCTCAGAGTCGTGCTGGTGTAGCTGTCTTAAAATAATTGGAGCTTTTCAAGGAAAACAACAGAGAACAACACTTTTTTATTATGAAGAAACAGGAAAGCTTTTCCTGGCTTCCTCCTTGGACAGGCTTGGATGGGGGTGTGTATGTATATTTATATATACCCAAATGTATGTAAATATTTAGAGGGAAACTGTGGCTGATAGTGGGATAAGGAGCAGAAAATAGGATCTTAAACCAGGAAGCATCAGGCAAACTCTGTAACGAGCTGTCGTAAGCTATGGCTACGTTAACGAAACGCAAGGACTGGCCAAAGCTGGCTTCTGGGGGCTAGCCTTCCCGTGATCCCCCTCACACGGGGATCAGCTCAGGCCTCACTCAGGGGAGCCCTCCCTGCCCATGCCAGACCCCACTGTCCTCACTGCTCCCCGTGCTGCAGAGAGCTGAGTCCCAGCCCCCACTACCATCCTTGGGGTGTCAAGGCTGCCCCCACCTTCATTGGGGGAGTTGCTGGGTCTGCCTCGGGGGCAGGCGGCGGTGGCACTCGCACCCCACGGATGCCCCCCGTGCAGCGCCCTATGGCATCGTCCCCTCCTGCTGCACCCCATGGCTGTGCCCTGAAGCAGGCCATCCCTCCCCTGCTCACACACAGCACTTGCTGCAGCGCAGGAGATGTCTACCCCCTCAAAATAGCTGCTTTTCCCTGTGTTTGTCTTGGCCCAGGGGGCTCAGAAACACAGCCTCAGGTTTTTTCCTAAAAAAATGACTGTGCATTTAAACATAACCTTCGTCTTCAAAACTAGCAGGGATCTGATGTCACGGAGTGAAGCCAATTGACAAAGTCTCAGAGTTGCAATACAGGCTGACTGTTTACTATCTTTACTCGAGTGAAAAATATCAGCTGGTTGTTTTTTTTTTTTTTTGTGGGGGGATGTGTGGGTTTTTTCTTTGACAGCCATTTAACAGCATTTTATCTGAAATGGGAAACAGGGGTTACAGTTAGGTCAGGCTATAAGGTCTCCCAGACTACCAAGGAAAACAATAAATATACGGGGAGCAAACCCTTGGAAAGTCAGAAGGGAAATGTTGCCTCCACAAAGACTAAATCAATTATTTTTCCATAAAAGAGCAAAGTGAATGAACGGGGACTTTAGACGTGACAGTGGGCAAGGACCTGAGCTAATGTGCAGCTGCGTGTGAGTGACGTGAGTACCAACCGCTGTGTTCCTATGAGTGTAGGGGACACGGGGAGAGGAAAGACGGGAGGCAGACAGTTGTTGCCAAAGCCCAGGGTCCTCCTCAACACTCTTTGAAATCAAGAAAGTGTTACTTGCTTCTTAAAAGTTAGGGTGAATCCAGCATCCTCAGGAGGGAGCATGCTGCCAAGCCTCTGTCAGTTTGGAGTTCAGGCATTTAATCAATTATATATCTATTGCCAAGTCTGTAAAAAGAAAATAGCCTTTCAGTTCTGTGCCCCATATTTTGCCTGCGTAAAACCAGTAGTCATATTTGACTTCTGTTGTTAAAACAACTTAAAGAAATACCATTTACATCAAACAGCCTATAAACAAGCACGATCTATCCTGTAGGTGATGTTTCCAGGGCTGACCTTAGTCAATCTGAGTGCAAGTAAGAGATACAGGCAATGCCACCATTTTTTTTCACCCAGAAAGTTAACTTGGCCGCCTTCCATGGACCTGTCCAACAGCCCGACCAGGGCTGCTCCAGCCCACCCCAAGGCTCCAGTCCCTCAACCAGCTTCTCTCCTGTGCCAGATCAGCCCTGTACTGAAGTCCTAGCGTGGTGGAGGGGCTCCCATAGGGTTGGGAAGTTGGGGACAGTAGCCTGCGGACACTGCAAGGAACTTCCAGCACACACTAACTGCATCTCATCTGCTTCATGCCGTGCTCTTATCTTATGACATGGTCAAAACGTGGATAAGATGTCTTGCACGTGCTGTAAGGATGTGCCTGCCAATAGGTGTGTAGAGCATCTCTCATCAAGCAACTTGAAATGTCAGCACTATGGAGCTGCTGCAAGAGCAGGGAATAAAAGAGTGATTCTTTTATTTTTACCTTTATGTGCTTTGCCTATAACCTTATCAGCCAAATTATGAATCTTTATTGCTGGCTTTCAGGGTGAATCTCTCCCCATTTTTTTTTTTTTGGTGTAGCTCCAAGGTCTGAAAAAAACAAATATTTAGTAAGGTGTTTATAAACAATTACATTACACTTTGTTGCCATGGTATAATCACAGACGCTCTGTAGAGTTAATACCATGTGCAGAGCGTATGTCTAAGAGAACAAAGTACATTGGCTGATACACTGAGGAACTGTAGTGATATATGCCAAATTTTATTGAATGAGTGTGACTTAAACACTAATTTCTTGTTAAGTGTTTTTAACCAGAAGATGAATACTTCCTCGGCAACCTTCTTCTACACCCCAATGTGAAGGGTTTGCACATATTGGTGAACAAGACACCAGTTTACTCTAAAAAATCCAGTAAAATTTTACACTACCAACAGCGACACAGTTTGTAGATTAACAAACCCAACAGGACGCTACCCAGACTTTCGCAGATTCTATCTTTCTGGCAACTTGTGACTAAATTGCTGCTTGACACAACAGTGTTGCTTTTATTTTCCACTGATTGAGACTAAATAAAAGCATAAATTCATCATTTCTTTGTAACAGAGTCCACAACACCCTTGATGACTGCAATGCCTCCATCCTGGACACATAAGACACAAAGGAAAATGGAGCTGAAGTAAAAAATGGCAAAATGGTGTTGCAACATGCCTGACTAAAGAGTACAAGGAGGTCTCTTGATGCACTTGAAAGGCGGAATTTCCTGATGTGGAAAGGAAGCCTGAAAACAGAGGTTCTTCTTTATGTTGCATTGCACAAAGGTGAAGGTGGGCTTCACTTTCTCACTGCAACGCACATGCTGTAAGGAGCACCTGGCTGGATGTTGCACATAATTTGCTTGGTGCACTTGTTGAACACCTAGACAATAACTTTAAAGGTTTCTTTCTAAGACTGTTTTTTCAGAGTTCCCATGAATATTCCATTTGGAAACAGCTGGAATTATTACCACGTTCTCATGGAACATATATGCTGCTGTGTGAGGGCCAAGCCTTTGCCCAGCAAGATATGTGCGAGGCTTGTAAGGTTGGACACAGTTAGGGAGGGTTGCTTTGCCCAGACACAAGTGTCTGGTGCTGTTTCAGGTGCCCCAGGGTACCTTCCTGGATCCAAGCTGCTGCTCCACGGAGTGCAGGGCTTCTCTAGCTCACATCTAACATCCTGACTTAAATGCTCCAGGGCACCTCAAACAGCTAGTGTCAGAATAGGTAGACAGACCACCATGCACTAGGTGCCTATGCTCAAGCAACAGACTCCTGACGCATTGGGAAATGTTAACACCTGGTAAAATAAAATGGCCTGACCTCAAGCCTGATTAGGCTCTCACAAAGCCCTTATTTCCTAGGGATTTTCTTTGGGGTGATAGAGCAAGAGTTCAGCTTGAGTAAAGTTGACGGGTCTGCACAGGGATGCCCTATGCCCCATGCCTTCAGAGAAATTGTCTTGCCAGAGCACTAAGGTGGGTGGGTGGGACTGGCTTCTCAGTGATGCAGAAGCTTCTGAAACTAAGAAAATGCCTACACCAGCAGTGCCTGCAGCCAAGGCAGCTGTGAATATATGTGCTAAGTTTAATCAAGCGGAGCCTGTTAGAAGCCGAGGGAGGATAAAGAAGCTGCTGGCCCCGCTGGGAAGCCTGTGCTGCCGTATCCTCAGGGTGGCATGTGCCCTGAGCTGGCCAGACTCTGGCTCTGAAAGGGGCTGATGGGGCATCTATTTGTCCTGGCATTGCACCCAAGACTGTGATTTAAGGATGCAAAAATGTGCGCAAGGAAGTGTAGGCATAATTTACAATTTGCATTGCCTGAGCTGTTGAAAGGGCTTTCGGGTAACCGGCCCATACAGATACATGTTGCAAAATACAATATAGGATATGAAGTGATATAATCTTTAAAAACACAGGCTAGTTTGGCGTATAGCCTCGTTTAATAGAGACCACTTAATATCACATGCCCTCAGTTACCTTCCCTCTACTGCTCTGTTGGCATTTCTGTGCTCTCTGTGTGTCTGGCTGGAAATCCCTAAGGGCAGGGACCTTTTCTCACTCAGCGTTTATTGCAGACAAAGGCATTGGTCCTGAGTGAATCATGCAAATATGATTCTGAGTAGGTATAAGCATAGGTTATCTCTAGTTTTGAACTGGTGTAATTGCAAGTTTGCAGAGACCTGTGACACCTCACCCATTTAAGAGAGTGGAATTTGGCTCATTAGCCGTGAAGAGTTCTGTAATCAGGACTGGCCATCCACATGGCTTAGCCTGTAGAAGTTATCATAAAATTTCCTCCAAAAGTGCAAAGCCACAAGTTTTGTTTATGAATTCCCAACAAAGCTGAAAGCGTTTTCTGTTTGTCTTTACTAGGAGAAAAGTAACATTATGTACGTTGACACAGGGCAGATGAGAAGGACAGGTGCTCTATGTCACCGTTTGTAAATGCCACTTTTAAAGCTCTGCAGAAGACTTTAATCCAGAGTTTGTGGGTGTCATCCTCTATTCTCAGAAGTCACAGGAGAACATCTCTCCTGAGAACACCCTTATCTGTGGGCATTGTGCGAGACCAGAAATCACCTCCCTCTTGCCACCTATCCCCCAAAGAGATAAAATACACCATGACAGGCAGCAGATGCAATTGCTCTGTGACTGAAGTGCGGGAAGGAATGGAATTAGCAGGAGATCTTCCAGCCTGGAGTGATTTGACTTTGTAATTCCCAAACACTGACATCCCTGTCTGACGCTGACAAAACCCATCTGACACCATCCAGGGACTCAGACTCGTTTATACAAACAGCTGACAACTATACCAATGCTGTCCTTACTGAAAGGCTGCCATTGCCTTAACTTTGCTGCAGCAAAGCAGAAAAAGCCCACCTATTGCTCTTCACTGTAGAAGGGGCTGTAATTTCCTGCTGTTTTCTCAACAAATAGAGAGGAGCTCCTACCTAACAAGGAGCATTCCTGGAGATCCATATAAAACTGCGTCCCAGGCTAGATCTTACAGGCAAATAGCCACCCCCATCCTAGGCAATACATAGCTCTGGGCAGGGTTTTGGATGACCCTGGAGCAGAGGGGTGATAATTCACACCTGCTGGTCTGACACCTGTGCTGGTTTTTAGTGGCTTCCCTGTCACAGAGAACATGGCTGGAAATCCATGCTCTTGCATCTCTTTGAACCTTCCTTGGTCTGCATAAATGCACTGATAATTAGGCAAATATGTTTTTCCAACAGAGCAGGTAAATCTCAACTATCTCTATTCATGATGGAGCATGCAATAATCATGTTTTCTATTCATATGCTGCATTCCACTTCCTTCACTTTTGTCTGCACCTCCATGCAGTTTGTGACCTGGGAGCAATATATCTAATGATAGCTACTAAATGTGTGTACCTTCCAGCTAAGGGGGGCTGAAGCTGCTTACTGTTGCAAGCTGCATGATATATGAGACTTAAGTCTTGCCCTGTTACCTTTATTTTTTCAGCTAAGGATCCCTAACTGGATATCACCACTATTTGTACTGGGCCAAGTGGACTTTTGGTCTGGCTCCGTGGACTGTTTTTCTGTCATAAAACTCGATGACTTAGAAGGTGGATCCTGCACTTCCCAGCTCCAGAGGACTGTGTTTTTTCTAACCCCAGTTTGAAAAGCTGTTTCTAACCCTGGTTAGCCCAAAGCTTTTTCCACATGAGCTGCGCAGCGCCTGGCTTTGGCCCTTTGAACACATACAAGACTCAATACGCACATATAGAAAGGGAATTACTTTGTTGTGAAGAAATGGAGTTTGTGGGAATGTGCGAAGATTTCATCACATTATATCCAAGTTTGCACCACAGATGAAATTTCAATGAAATTTTTATTTCCTACAAAATACTAATTTTCTGGACAAATCAACAATAAACATTTAAAACTCTTTGATCTTTATTGCCTCCTAACTCCTCACGCAATGCTTCAAATCAATTGGCTTCATCAAACCTGTCTATCTGATATAAAATTTGAATGTTCAGTCATCAAAGCATGCATTGAATGTACTGTGCATTCATGCACAAGCAAGGAACTTGCATTTCAAACAGTGATATCTAATGCTTTGCAGCAACTGTCGATTATCACTGTGTGTGGAAAAATAAGCTTGATTCCCATTACAAAGTCATATGTTGTAGGACTTTTTCAGAATTAATGGCAGAAAGAATTACCAGCTATGTAATTTATTGCTTGCTGCAGCACTGCAGTTACAGAGATCTGCAGGTGAGACACTACTGCAGCTGAATGAAGGCGGAGGTGTTATATGGTCCCAGGTATCCATCCCACTTCATCCTGTTTCCTTCAGTGGGTGTTATAGAGGAATGGGCTTGGAGTATCAGGAGGGAGGTCAGCCGGCACACGTGTTGCAGATCCGTGCAGTTCCCCATGCTGCCAGGCTGCCTGCCCGTGTTTTGCCTGGTGCCGCGGAGAGGGGAGCGAGGGAAAAGGACCCAGTCCAGAGTGCAGCAGAGCTGATCCTCCCCGCAGAGATATCAGCATTCTGGCTGTTCAGCTCAGAAGTGGCTGGCGGTGAGCCTGCAGGTGGCTGGTAGTTTGTGGGATGTGTTTCTGAGTCATATTACAAGAGTGATGTTTAATTGCAGCTGTGAAAACCTGATAATCCAGTATGGTCCTTTGCTTCAGTGTGGGAAAAGGATGCTGCAAAGGCGCATGGAACTCTGAAAATCAAAAAGACTCTCTTTTCTGTTTTCTGATTAATATAACTGCAAATGGTATTTGCTGGGGCTATATTGTGTCTTTCTGTCCCCCTTCTCTCAAATCAACTTCCTCAGCCAGAGAAATATTTTCTTTACTCTTCCCAAAATGCTGTGCATTACTTGCACAGGTGTTCAGCCATGTGATTCAGAATTTTAATGAATAATGAAATAACAACTGACCCAGAGCTCGTACTGGAACATCCACATGGGAAGGGTATTGAGAAACAGTGTCTTTATACAACCGTGTTGCTAATTAGGCTCTGGACAAAGCAATAACATCATTGGAAGAATAGAATATATTGTCCTTTCTCTATCAGGTCTGTTGAGATAAAATAGGCCGAGGCCAAGAGCATCATGGTGTGCAACAGATGGTACCATGTGGGCTGCGCAGGCGTCGCAGCACTGACAGCCTGCCCTCCAGCCAGAGCAGTGGCACTCAGCTCCCCATTAAATGCATGGGAGCTGCAGGGAAAGCAATGGCACAGGGCAACAGGTACGTGAGGATGGAGTCAGACCTTGCTGACAGCCAGTCTAGCCTCACCAATATTGACAGCACCACTGCAGTTTGTGCCAGTTATGAAGTTGGCTTGTAGGCAGCAGCCTGCATTACCTCAGCTTTAAAAATGCATGTAAGACTATACAGCACAAAAAATGAGAAAAGCAGTCCTCTGCGACCTCCTCAAGCTGGCTGCAAAGCCTCTTTTCAGCCCTGCTGGTGTCACCACAGAGGTTACGGATTCAGAAGAGCCTGAGGCCAACCCTCGGGCCCTCCTTGCTCTACGCAATCCTCCTGCAAGGCAGCAGTGTGTGTAGTGCCCGGTCATGCTGTGCCAGAAGGGCACTTGCCGATGGGCATCTCCCAGCACATGGGATTAGTCAGCTCTGCTGGGAAGAGCTCGAGTGAGCTGGAGGGGTAGGAAGAGGGTCTCTGGGGTTTATTGCACTCCACCCCCCTCCAAGTCCAAGGTTCCCCGCTGGATTTTTAGTGCCACCATTCACTCCCTAGTTTTCTGCAGGACAGCTGGAATAGGGGAGGGGACGTTTCATACCAGCACCTTTCCCTCAGCTTTAAAGCCTCCATCTACTTTTCTCAGAAATTTTTCTCCTCTTGCAGTAGGGGCACTACAGGGATGCACTTACTGAGAGCTGCTCTGTGCATGGGACCAGCATGTGGGTATTACCCTGGAACTTCCATTCTGGTGTAATACTGGTCTCATTCCTGGAGCATACAATTAGTCTGCTGTATGATCATTATTAACACACATATGTTTTTAATGCAGTTGATTCCAAAGGGGCATAAAACACCTCAGAAATGGTGTCTCTGTGTGGGTGACTCATGCCGTTGTAATGGCAGCAGGTGAGGCTCAAGCTTTAAATCTGCAGTATGAGCTTCGACAGGGCAGTAGCTCTGTGCTTACAGCATTGCCCGATATGGAGGAGAGTAAGGTTCACGTCTTCAGCTTGGATCCACTTTCTAACAGAGCAGGTTTGCTGTTAGGTTGGGTCGGTATGAGCTGCATACCTAGAGCAGAGAGACTGGGTCATTTGAGTTGGTTTGCCCAGCTGAGAAACCAACATTCCTTCCTTCTTCCCCTCCCCAAATCCATGCCTAGCAAGGGTTGCTAGCTCAGACGTAGCACAGGGCTCTAGTATGGCTTTTGTTGTTATGGGACTGCATCCTGACAGCTCAGAGGATGGTCAGAGTCCCCTAACATCTACCTGGTTGCATCCACAGATCTGCTTATCTGCTACTCTGCCTCGGGTCTGCGATGCTCATGCTGACTTTTATTTGAAAGTGCTTGGGTGTTTTCCAATGTGCAATGAAAATATCTTTTAAATTACCAAAATTTTTGCAGGATATGAGATCTGTTTCCTGCCTAGCTCTACAGGCAGCTCCTCTGAGTTGTGAAGCAGAAAAAATGAAGTCTGAACACAGTAATAATTCTGCCTGTTATTATGGAGCAGTAATTATTGTGCCTGACTGTTAGTGGACCGCGATCTCTCTTGTGCTCTCCGCCATCCTCCAAACAATATTGCTTCTGGCTAACTAAGAAGCCAACGCAGAATGAAACACCTGTATGCTGTGTGCAATACATGTAGTTGGAAGAGGTTCCCTAGAGAACCATCTACACTACTTGCCAGTGTCTTTACTGAGGGTGAATTGGAAGGGGAATCCATTAAAAAGAATGGGGGGAAAAAATCAATAATATAATTAGGAAACATTATATGAGGTAATGATGCCAATTAAAGAGCAATGCACCCATTTACAGCGGGATTGGACTGACTGGTGAGGGTGAAGGGGTGCGAGTCCCCATGGCTCCCCCCCAGCACAGGGCTGGCACCACTCCCAGCACCACGCCTCGGTGCTGTGCCGGGAATCGACGGGTGCCCGAGAGAGAGCCTAACAGGGGCAAAACCTCTCCTCCTGGCATGGCTGGGGGGTTGCTGCATGGGTGTATAGGATGAGGTTTCTGGATACCTCGGCTCATCCATACAAGTAAGAGAAACACACCCATAAACACCCCAGAAACAAACAGAAAACAGCAGAGCAGCTGGAGAAACACTAGTTCTGCCACCCTGGCAGAAAGCAAGGAGAGGTTTGGCGAGGTCCTGTCTGGGGAGGAGTCTTGAACAGGGCTTTAGGGAAATGTATAGTGGTGTCTGATCCATTCAGCGTTCAGAGAATGGAGACAGTTTGCCTGCTGTCTTTACATTAGCAGAATTGCACAGAAGAAATGTCTTTTCTTCTACTGGAAGAAATTCACATGTTCCCAAATACTGGTGAAGATTTTGAATTCAAAGGAGCAGCAGAGTCTTAGGGAGAATGCCAGCTTTAGCTAATGGCAACCACACAAGAAGCTCCTTTTTCAGATTTCTTGGTATTCTTTAGGAGATGGTGAAATAAATATAACTTTCAAATAATATTAAAATCTGGGGAACAGTTTTGAGTGGGCCGGGTTATGCTCTTCATGGCATAAAGGCTTATATACTACTTGCAGGTAAAGAAGCAGTAGAGACAGCGAAATATATGAAACATCTGACAGTACAAAACAAATGAAAGGATGTGAATTTCTGTTTTATCTTCTTTTACTTTAAAGAGGAAGTGCCTCCCTGAGCTCCCAATAAACTCTTTATCTTTCTCTGGCTGCGGTCAGGTGGGATTACGCAGAACTAGGACGGCCAAAATTTGCTAATGATTATTTGTTATCAGAGTAGGAGCTTTTTCAATGGCAGAATATTTTGATGACTTTTCATGTTCTTCGTACTGCTTTTCTCTGGGCTTTTCTTTTAAGCTCTTTACTTCTTTCCTTCAATGGCAGAAAAACTGATCAAATGATGGAAATCTGTTTTGTGACTCCACGGCAGCTCTTCCACTTTCACATGCTGTGCAAGGGAAACTGCTTTATTTTTGTATGGATGTTTCACATATTTGCTCCCATCTTGACAAACACGAAATGTGTGCTGACCTAACATACATGGCTCTGCTCAGGGAGGTTAAGTTGGCCGATAAATGCATATTTGCAGGCTGAAAATCTTGATGTTGGCCTGCTGAAAGTTTAGCTTTTCTCTGCTCTCTTTGTAAAATGTGAAATATTTTCAAGAGTTTGAAGTGATGAGAGGGAGAATACCCTATATGCTATATTGCTCTATTCCTGCCTCCAGTTATGACTTCTTCTTCTTTGTTTTTGTGGCTTCTTGGTCATAGTTGAAGTTAAAAGCAATTTCCAGCATTTAAATCACAAGTCCTAGTTTTTCTCCCCTTATGCCTATAAATCGTCTTCTTTTAGCTTAAGTCTCCCTCTTGGTATTCAGCTTAAACAGATGGGTAAACATTCACAGGACTGGGCCTTAACAGTACAGATATTTGGTTCAAGGAAACGGTTATCTTGCATCTGTTGTTCAAGAGAAAGGGTACTGAATAGTGGTACTTCTCCCTTCTTCTAGGGCTCAGATGCTGCTGCTTCTCTCTTCTCCATTCCTCGCAGCCCATCAGCTGCATGAGGGTAACCAGCACTTTATACATTGTTCCTCTGAGGCTATAGATACTCTCCCCTTCTTTTCCTCTCTCAATCTCGGCTGATGCTCAAGGGGGAGGAAAGCACTTAAGTGTCTCTTTTGGGGCTTAGTCTACATTCCTCTCAAGACTCCAGGATGCTAAAGGGGACCTGTACGGGCTTGCCATAAATAAAGTATGGTTTTAGTGTTCATTAGACATCCCCCTGTCCCCTCCTCTCTCTCTTCATCTCTTTGACTTCTGCTCTCATCAACAAATAAAATGAGTTCGCAGCCGGTGCAGTGGATGAGGGTGCGGTGATGTTGTTTGGAGTATGTCCTTTCTGCACACGGAAAACACGTTACCTCCTTCTCTGCCCAAGCATGAGTCCTCCATTTGAGCTGGGTGAGTGAGTGGAGCAAACTGAAGAAACGTGGGGCAGAGAAATGCCCTCATCCCACAGGGAAGTGGCAGAGCCCCGCGTGGTGGCCCGACCCTTCTCACAGCCTCCAGACGACGTGTGTTTCAGCTCTGCTTCTCATCTAATTTTACTGTAATTACCAGGGCTGTTCCAACTCTGCCGAGTGCTACAGGCAGGAGGTAAAATGAAGGCATGATTAAAATAATTGCTAGGTGTGGCCGATCTTGTGGTGCTCAGGCAGCCGAGGGAGCACCACTCTGTTCACGAGCCAGGAGTCAAGCTCACATCGTTCCTCTGCACAGAGGCTGCCAGGCACAAAGGTGGTAACAATCTTCTTCAGGGAGCGAAAGGCAAGGGTTACTGCCACCGTCAAGTTTAGAAAAAATGACAGGAAAGAAATACGAAATGAGAACTGAAGTAGGTGTTTTTCTATGTACACGTCTTTTGATCTGAGAACTTAGCTAACCACAAATACCCTTTCTGAACAAAGCCCCTATTTATCACATATATATACACAACTGTTAGCATGTCTTTAAACGTACTGCAAAACCAAGGCAAATCCCCCTTTCTCAGTGGCTGTGTGTTCTATGAACCGTAGCCTTGTATGTGTTTTCAGTTATCCTGACTCAAGCTGAACACTCGTTTGCAGAGCGTTGATTTAAAATTGTTCTTCTTTCCCTGGAAATATTTAAAGCTGACAGGAAATGTATTACCTGGAAGCCACTTTTCTTGACGTAATAGTGGTGCAGGCATATGGTTTCTTTCAAAATTTGGGACTCTGATGCGTAGTTAATAAGGCTGTTAGATGTGCTGCTTATGGATTTGCTATTATAGTCCAGCATCCGATTCTTATCTCTTTCCAACCCTAATAATCTTGTTGGAGGATCTAGGAGCGGAAACTCCAACTGTAAGGCCAGAAAATAAAGAAGAATCAGAATAGTCTGGTAAATTTGATGTCGTTGTGTATTAAAATTCATACCCTGTAATTGATCAAGGGGTATTCCTTGGCCAGTGCTTCTTCTCCTCCTTTCAGTCCTCCTTTTCAGCTGCACCTCAGCCAAAAGATGCCCTGGTTTTATTAGACTTATGCTGACCTGCTACAACAAAACCCCAGTTTTGCTGAACTTCCTCAGCAGGCCCAATGTGTCAGAGTTTATTTGAAAACCAGCAGTGCTGTCTATCGCTCTGCATTACGTACTGCCCTCCCAAATAATATTGCTCTGACAAGCACACGCAGTTGTCCTTGGAGGCCAATGAGGGCCAAGAGCTTCTGCACTCCCCTTCTGAGACTAATTTCAAAAGTCTGATGGATAATTCAGATTTAATTTGCAGGTCTCTATGGCTACTTTTTTGCCACTCTGGCAACATGAAGCAGGCACATGCCAGGTTACAGTAACTGGGAAAATCAAGCGTGAAGCTGTTTTTAAGTCTAGAGAAATGTGTGATATGTCAGTGAATATGGCTGTTTGAGTCACGGACAGTCTTACAAGAGCAGATTTAATCTCATCATTACAGTCACTGCCTGCTAATAACAAGTACAGGTCTTAAAATATTATTTTAAAGTCATTCAAACTTAATAAAGTGCTTTAGTAATTAGACATGTTTGGCTTAGTCAGCCTGTTACACGGAATCGAAGCAGCATGTCACATTGTATTTTCTTATTTAGTTTCACACCCAATCCTCCCCACACTAATGATTTTGTCAGAAAGCAAGGTAGGGTAAAATGAAGTGCTTGAAGACACAAGGAACAAAGTTCATGTCTGATGTAACAGTGTTGAAATAGGTGACTTAATACTGGATATAAAATTGGATCAGTGGCACTACAGGACACTGAAGCTGTGGTAGACTTTCTAGGTAACAAGTATCATGAAAGGCCTCCATTTTTGAAGACTGGGAGTATGGATTATAGAATATTATACATTCTTTTCAAAATACTTCATAAATGCTAACGTATCTGTCTTTACAACTCATTTGTGAGACAGCGATTATAATTTTTGTCACTCTTTAGCAGACAGCTTATTCAATTTCTTTACTTGCTCTCCCTTTCAAAGCTACATAGAGATTTAACAGCAAAGTTTGGACCGGAGCTCCTGGGTACTTAGAACATTTCCATCAGAAATACTCCTCTTGCTTATGCTGTAGGACCATCTTCCCACCTAATTAAAATTACAAAACACCTCTGAAGTGTCATTTAACCTTAAACTGTTCAAATTGGAAGGCATTTGGGTAATCCATTCTAAGCACATTTCAGTCAATAAGACACACTTGATTTTTTTTTTCCTTAGCTGATATAACAAACTTCAGAGTACTCATTTGTTGTAAGAGAGAAAAGTTTAACTAACTCCTCAGCACACTTCTCATTTATAATGCAGGTAGTTATACTTAGCCCAGATTATTTTTTTTTTTTTTTTTACAGTATGACTTTCCTTAAAAGAATATTGATTTGGAACAGCAAATCAAAACTTGAGGCAGAGGAAACAGAGGTGGAATTTGTTGGAAAGCACTGGGAAAGTAGATCAATGCTGATGGGTGAGAAGAGACCACCACCTGCACCATAGTTAGCCGGGCAGCAAGACACTGCCTGATTCTGCCCAAGAAATGAGTTCTCCTTACCTGAGAGGAGTGACACTGGCTCTGACACAGATGAGTGGGTCAGTCTTTCTGCTTCTTTCTTTCCCTCTTTCTCTCTTTTCTCTCTCTCTTTTGGTTTTTTTGGGGGGTCCCTAATAAGAACAAAATAGTAAATGTCTTGTTTATCATTCTGATTCAGAGAAGTATTTCAAAATCTTGTGAGATGGGAAATATTTAAAATTTTAAAATTTAAAATGTTACAAAGTCTTGTTTATCATTCTGATTCAAAACAGAAAAATATTTTAAAAGTTTTGCAAGATGGGAAAACCATTTCCCAGACAGGTTTAGCAATGTCTTCCTGGACTTCCAAACAGCTGTGAAGCAAGACTGTCCCTCAGCCTAATCCATTTTGGCTATCTCCAGTTAAATGAGTCCTTTCAGAGTATTATATCATGACTTCATTAAATCCCACAAAACTGTTTCCCCAGGAAATAACTTCAAGCCAACTGGATTCTAACTACCTGCTGTATCTCATGACCCCTTAATAATAAAAAACACGGTTGAAATAAGTCTGCGCATTGTGTTGCTCACTTTCCCTTGCTCTGTAGCCTAACCTGTCATGGGGCAATTAGAAAAAATCGGTTAAGGCTTCACTAATTTCTTTCCTCATTTCCTTTAGCAATCCTAGTAGCTGCCCAGGATACTTAGTCTTCCTTAAGAGCATTCAATTTTTGGCACAAGACTTTTCATTTGTATCTGCTCCTAATCTGTCTCCTCCTGTCATATCCGGAAATACGATCCCTTTGTTAAACAGTTAATTTGCTTCTCTTTGCAGAGGGGAGAGAGGGAGAGAAAGGCTGGAGGACTGCCTCACAGACCTGCAAGATGTTCCTTCCTTTTATTCCACTCTCAATTGTTATTTCTTACTTTTATGTTTTTTCCTATTGTGAAAAGCATTTCATCCTTTCTATACACATATAAAATATACAGAAGATCAAACCACCCTTACGAATGTGCTCCTGGACTAGATTCTTCATTGGGGAAAGCTGACACATCCCTGCCACAGGCAACAGAGCAACCTGGATTTACACCAGCTGAGGCTCTGATCTAGATGTAGCAGTTTGCCCTTGCCTATTTTATTTTGATTAAACCTCCAATGTGCACGGTCTTCACTGTTTGTTTCCTCCTTGCATGGCTTTAAATGAGAGAAAAGTCCAGTTACACTCATTTTTGTGCAACAGAACCGAAGTGAAAGTGCTCTAGAATCGAAATAAAGAGCTAAATTTGACTTTACTTCTTTCTCTGTGTGCTGCATCACCCCTAGAGCTCCTCATGCCTGATGTGGTGCTTGCTGGTGACATGGTTGCAGTCCGGCGAGACGCAGGGATTAACCAGTGATGGTCGCGTGGAAAAGGCAGCAGCAGCAGAGGATAAACGTGTCGGATTTCTGAACGAAGGTCTGAAATGTCGACACTTTGCATGAATAGCTAAAATCATGTTGGCAAGAGCCTTCTCTATACTTTCCAAATGGTTTTAATGGCTAGTGAAGGCAAAATGCTCTCTCATTAAAAAAGTGTGAAGAAAGCCTCATTCACCATAGCAGAGTCTGCTGCTGAACAGCAGAGCAATAATTAAGTTTGTGACCTTCCTTGCTAATCACCGGCAAGGTCTATCAGCAGCCAGCAGAGCTGCCTTAAGCTTGGGAAATGCCCTGCAATACAGAGGAAAAACCAACAGAAAACCACACTCCTGGCAAACAAAAAGACAATAAATTCCTCCCTCCTCCCTTAAGCTGTCAAATGCCTTTTTTCCAGCTGGCTTTTTCAGTTCTTTGGTTAAGTTTTCTTTAAAACACGAAGATGCCCGTGATACCGTGATAAAGTAGCTGTGGAGTCTGAGAACAAGAGAGGAAGGAGAGCACAAGAGAGTGCAGAAGTCAGGGCTTTCTGTGTCTGGCTGCAGTTTGATTCATGCTTGCATCATCAAAGCAATGTCATATTTGTTGCGATATTACAAGATGTGGGTTTCCAGGGCAAGAGCCTGGATCTTGTTTACTTATTTTCTGGACAAGGAATTTTTTTTAGAAGTTTGGAAATATGTCCGTCTCTAACTATGTGAGCTAGAGGATGGAGGTGATGGAAATAGTTACATGTTAAATGTTATCTGAATGCTTTGGATATTTTTTTCTTTCTTTCGTTACAGAAAAAGAAAAAGAAAAAGAAACTGACTTTGAATATGTAAGACTGAAGCAGAAAGAAAAGCCCATCTAGTAAAGTGCTTGGTCTAAAATACAGAAATAATATGCTTAGAGGAAATGCTTTCCACAATACCTGATACTGAAGAGGCAGGGTATGTTACATGATGCTTTTGCTCCAGAGCTGCAGATGGGCTATTGCGCAGCTGTATTCTTCAGCCACGTTTCCACAGCGACGCTCTTGTTCAAGCACTGAAAAGTCCACAATTTCAAATAGGACTCTCCAGGCACTTTAAATGTGGGATTTAAGCGTCCACATCACCCAGGTTCTTCTGAAAACCACAGCTAAATGCTATTGTTGAACATAACTAGAATTCAGTGAAATAACAGCCTAAAGTTTAAGAACATGCCTAACTATTTAGGATCAAAACTGAGAGACAGAAAACATTTCCAAACATAACTGAAATATTTTTTACTTAGTCTTGTCCTTCATTAACAGCAGTTGTTTCCATTTCCAGTCTTCGATCGACACAGAGGGCTGTAGCAGGACTTTAACCGCTCTCGTTTGCCCCCAGCCCACAACATCTGAGTTTTGCATGGAACACTTGTGGCATAGACTAACTTGTTGGTGAGAAACCATCTCGGGACACTGCTTATGGAGCAGACTTTCCAGTGGGATGACTCTTTTCCTTTTTTGCCTAAGTAATGAGGAAAAGAGATGTCCACATGTCTTTATGAGACAAAAACAGGACAAAGAGAAAGAAACTATTATTTACAGTGTTAACAGACAGTTTAGATGATAGTTTATCTTTGTGAAATGCAAATGAGTGGCAAGATGAATCAAGGCCTATTATTCTTATCTGACAGAATGCAAATTTGCCAGGGAACAGAAAGCCCAGTGTAGAATTAAAACTATCTATTTTTAAAAGATGAAAAACTGTTACATTGCAAAACTTGTAGCATGTATTTTAGAATCAGCCTGCAAACTTTTATAGAGTTCCATATTGTTGTTTATCATATCAATTTAACATCTTCTGTATGCAATGTTCTCCGATTTCTAGATAGTACCAAAAGTATACAATTCTATCTGTAGATATTAGCTAAAACAAAATTTCACCCTCCCTATTTATTGAATCTCCCAAGTGCAGCCTAGTAAGTGTGCATATTCATTTCCTTCAGTACATTTCTAATATAGTCTAATGCATGCAAGTTCATACAACAGACAAATGTCACCTATGAAAGGAAAATTGGACTAAATAGAATTCAGTTTCCACCAAACTCAGCAGGACAGTAGTCAATAAAGGGTATGGCAACCTTTTAAAAGTGATGTGAGATTTCCCTGCTCACAGCCATGCTAAATTAACAACACTGTTTCAAGCCAGGAACAGGCCTGAACTTGTTTCCATTGAAATCAGTGGTGATGCTCATACTGGTCTGTATGGTTCAGGGTCAGTTTTTCAGCAGCACTGAACACCTTGGGGGTGTCTCCCACTTTACCTTGCAGTCGTTCAATCCTGACTTATAGAAGAGCCACTAATTACCACCAAAACAAATCAAGTCTGGCATTGCAGTCTTTCAAAATCGTCATCTGAAGAAAAAAAAAGTAGCAGTTGTTCTTGGGTTTGATAGAGGTCTCCGAGGGAAATGCGATGGCACATGATATACAGGAGTTGAGGCTTTTGGCTCTGTCCCTTGTGCACCCAGGTCTAAGGAGATTTAGGAATTTGACTTCTTTAGACTCTAAGTAGTCCAACCTTGTCAGTTAGTGTGGATCTCTCCATTGGCTCATGTGGGATTTTAGAAGAGCTAATTCTTCTGTGGTAAAAGCTAGAGGAGATGAGTTTCTCCCACTGCTGAGCTGTAAAGCTTGCACTTCTCTTTATAGCGCGGTGTGGCTACCTGAAACCATAGATTCATCTCGGGCTTTTGCACTGCATCAGGGTAAATGCACAGCTGTGGGAGCTGTGTGTGTATAAAGAATGGATGTATAAAGAAAATAATGGCATCTAAGATGGAGTACATTGATATCACACACATGAAAAGGCTTGGAGAATAAGCAGGACAACAAAAACAATTACGTTCTTCCGCTGTCTTTCAGTTTCTTGACATGTAAGTGAATCGCCATGGATTCCTGCGTAGTATGTTTTTGTAAGTAGGTATATTAGCTTGGGGTGGTAGGTCAGGTGCAGATCAGAAGCAATCCCGTTGGTGCCAACTTAATTGTGTTGCAAAAAACCTGATTAAGTTCTGAGCACAATAAAGCCCCATGTATGTGAAAACATTTGTGCCTCTGGATTTGCTGCATGTGGGTTTGAGGACACTCAATGTCGGGTCAAGATTTAGCTCAGTCCAGTATTTACGTGGAAATCTGGTTCCTACTATTCATATTTCTAGATTGTTTCAGTGGCCATTGCCCCAATGTTTTCAGACGCATTTATGTGGAGCTAATGCAAAGCAAGCATCCCAATTACCTGCAGCTAACATGAGATGTTTTGTATTGCATAAAGCTGAATACTTCTAAATTGCTCTAAACAGTAATATATGCCATGGTTGGGGAATACCAAAAAGAAATTTTAATGCAAAGTAAATAATAAAAAATCAAATTCTTGATCGTAGTTATCACTTATCAACGACTGTGCCATTGGTGAACATTCTTGAGATCGATATCAAATGGGTCCACCTTAAGTCCAAAAAAGGGCAAAAAGAACTGAGCAGAGGCCAAAGAGTGATTTCATTATACAAATGAAATGGAAAAATTCAGTGAAATTCCATCCATCCCGGAGGACTGGCTCCACTTAGAGGTTAGTGGAATTGCTGAGAGTGATCTCATATTTATGGGCTCTGTAACTGTCATTTGTTAGCAATTGTAACGCGATTATGACTCAGGTTAAAGCAACAAAAAGACAAAAATGCCAGTTGAAGACTTGGTCACTTGGAAGGCCACGACAAAATCCCCTTTTCCTCTTCAGGGATGGGATCTCACCATTGGAGTTCAGTTGTTTTGCATAGGATGCACAAAAAAAGAGATGCAGCCCCTCCAGAAGCCACATGCTCTTTAATGGTCTGAAAAGGCAGGGGACCAGAGAGCTTGCCGTGTGCACTGCAGGAACAGGGGTTGATGCACAGCCTCTCCATCTGGAGGGCATGGAGACCATGATTTGGCCACTGCCCCACAGTGAATTTGCACCCTGAAGAGATTGGCAGGACTCTTCTGGCTTGATTTAGGACTGGTGCAGCCTGGTCCTTTTCCATTCTGCCTTACAGGAGGTGACTAGAGACTTTGGGCTGGGGCTGAGCCCCGTTTGCAAGTGATACACAGCCTCCTCCTCCCTCTGTGGTGGCCTTATCTGCACCAAGCAGGTTTAGAAAGGCAGCATGTCTCTGAACATGTTCTCCAGGCATGGTTAACCCAAGACTTAACCACAACCAGCTGATGTGTTTTTATCTGTATCGTCTCAGGAGGCTGATGGGATGTGCGGAGGTGCAGCTGTGTCAGCCATGGTGACAGTCTGGCAGGGTTTTGCCTGGGGTGTACCTCTCATGTGCAGGAGTCAAAGCCACCAGGAGTTTGCATACTCATCCTCACACACATGGGTCTTGTTGCCCTGCTTTAGCAGCAGCAGCTCGGGCAAATGCACCTTGGAGAAAAGTAAGATAGGGGTTTAGGTTTTTGCCAGCAGCTATTCCCCATAATGTCAGCCCCCTGGAAGTAGGTAACCTAACCCTAATCTCATGCATGTGCATATTCTGTTCAGGGCGACTCACGGCCCTGCCTCCACTAAAGAACGAGATCTTGCTAAAAATCAGTAACTTGGCAAACGCAAAGGGGTGAGGTGCACAAGACAATGCTTGGATGAAAACTGTGAGGGGAATTCTGAATTCTCTGGTGGAAATTCCTCTCCATTGAGGACACTAGCACTCCCTTCCACCTTGTGTCAGGCTGTACTTTATGTCACTTAAGCATGGTAGGAGAAGCCACTTTGTCGTCTCTAGCCACAGCAATCCAAACTTTTGTCATCTACACAGAGAAGTGATGACACTTTTATCTGACGGTGAGTGAGAAGGTTAACAGACACTTACTGATATTGCGATGTTTTTTCTCACTTCCTCCTTGCTTCGGGCTACCATAAATCTGCTAGAGATGTGCTCAGATTTTTGTGCTTCTGGTCCTAATTTTCAAGAACAAAGTGATGGGCCAAAATGCTGATCTTAGGAATCCCTCTGCCGCTTACAAGTCTTTGGGACACTGGCAACAAAGCCCATGAGAACTGGGATTTATGGTCTGTGGAGAATCCACAGAGGGACAGGGGAGCCTCACAGGCTGCCTAATGCTGAGAAATGCTACACTGTTTATTTCTTTAATGCTATTAAATGCTTACTGTGGTGGCTTTCCCGTTATATTGTTATATTCATAATCCCATCAGTTTTCATCCTGAAGCTCCTACCAAATTCAGTCAAACATGCAGCCTGACAGTAGGCAAGCACCCTCCATCAGGCCAGCAGGGCCAGAGGTGCCCTCAATTCCATTAGAAGAATCAGTGAAATCCTTCAGTTTGTGGGAAAAGTGGCTGGAAACAGTAACAGTGGATGCCAGTATAAAACTATTAGGCTGAGAAGTGCTAAGGAGGTGAAAACCTGTACACAGCAGAGGTATTTCTGTGCACGGCCTCAGTGCAATTGTGCCAAATATTCCTTGTGTGTCCCTATGATCTTACAAAAGGTCGGCTCATAATCTGGCTGTTGTATCATGTTTTCAAAAGCTGGGACATCGGCTGAAATATTACCCCATGCTGCAGCAAATGGCTAAGCTCTCATTGGCTTCAATGGGATCAAGCTTTTATCCCATGCCTTTTTCCTCCTTTCTCCGCACACATGTTGACCTAGCTAAGTACTAAAAATGTTTTTTCTAAACTGTAAGAAGCCTGCTGGGGCTGCATCTGAGTGTGGCGCACAAAGGACTGTGGATAAATGTCAGAACTGCAAGGGCTGGTTTGGTTTTATGTCAGACGGTGTGTGCCTTCTCAAGGGCTCTCTTTGTGGCTGCATAAAACACTCGCTCAAAGCACTGCCAGAATCCAAATCTACTGATAATTAAAGACTATGTATATATATATATATATATACGAGGGGGAGAAGAGATATGAGAAATACTTGTGCTCTGTCCGACAACAGTTTTCTTATTAGAGAACAGGAGATGTTGATTTTAGAACAGCTAAACCCAGCAAAGGCTGCACTCGCTCTGCCTTGTACGACGGGCATGCTGGCTCTGGTGACACCTGCATTCACAGCAAGGAGCTCAGGTCTGCTACTCTGTGGGGCTGCTCAGCTCTGGTTCCCTGCTTGATCAGTGGGAGAGGAGTAGTTGCAATGCATAGTCAGGGCTACATCCCACTTCAGTGCTTGGGGGACGTGTGAAAATAAAGAGCATGAACTAGGTCTGAATAGCATTGTCTACAAAGAAAAAAAATAAAGTGAGTAAGATCCCTGCTTCTTAATTGCTCAGAACTTGCTTTTCACGCTGCCAGCCAGCACAGCCCTTCTCCTGGCATCTCTTCTTCCTCCCTGTTCCCTCAGCGATCATATTGCAAACCTAACACACTTGGTTCAATTCCATTTTTAAATTCACCATTGCAGATTCTGCCCCAGAGTGACTGCATCTGTCTGAAAAGAGAGCTGGAACAGAAATTTAAATGTGTTTTATCTGGGCATTCAAGTGCCCCTTGGAGCAGAGAGAGGATCATAGCTGAACCTGTCCGAGGATGCATATCTAGCCCGAGAGGGGCAGCGCTGACATACACAGCTGTGTTAAGGACAGTAAAAAGTGGCTAGCATGTAGGCATGAAAACAAGCTGCTGTTTAATTCCCAGCTCAGCAACTTGGGTTGAAAACTGTAACAACTGTAATTATCAGCAAGTTTCCAAGCCAGACAATTGAATCACTTGTCTGAGCAGATGCCTTTGGGGAATAGCAATAGAGCTGCACTCTTCAGCCTGTAGTACACGTACACACTGTACGGGAGCATAAAACCCTTCAAGGGGTGGCTCCGCCATTGCCGGCACACTCATCAACTTCCTATCACTCAGCAGAGTTTGCATAAACCAGGGGGGCAGCTCTTCCCACCAGCTCCCGCTCGGCTGCTCGATGCTGCAGGAGGCAGAGTGGTGACCCTGGCCCCGCCAAGTGCCAAAGGAGGTGTGGGCACCGCGGGCGGTGCAGTGGGCTGGGAATCCTGCCGGGCATTCACTGCAAAGTGCAAGAAGGTGTTGAGGGAATTCCCAACCTCATAGTCCTGCCCTTGACCACAGCAGAAGCGGTGAGCGTATGTGTTTTATGGCCAATAAAAGTTGCAAGGCAGCAACGGTGGGTTTAGAAGCACGTCTTAGATGCACGGTTCGCTACAGTTGAATGAAATGCAAGTAAAGGAGGTACCCTCTGCTGCAACAGAAGATCCGCTAGGCTGAATTAACGTACTTAAAGAGCAGCTTAAATTGCACTTTTTGGTGAGCCTGGACAGGTTTGTTGTAGGAATTGCAGTTTACTGATTTTTCTGAGGGAAGCTACCTTCCCTCCTACTGTTTTCCATGCCGCCCCCCACCCCGCTCCGCCCCCCAGTCACAGCGGATTAGCTTCGGGCAGTCGATACACATGTACCCAGGGGAAAAACTACCCTGGTTTTGTTCACAGTTTATTGCAAGGATGCCTGTTTTCCACAAGAACTGCTCAAGCTCCAGAAAAAAAAGCAATGGGACTGAAATCCCAGAAGCCTCCCTCCGATCATTTTTCTTTTTGAAAAGTGCATAATTATTCCAAACCTCGGTAATTTCCTCCATGTGCCTTGAGCTACATTTCTAGACCTAGGAGAAAGGGATCTCGCCACGTTAAAGATCTCTCTGCCGTGAGACTAAGATTATGTCCCACTGTGGATATTTCAGTTTTAAAAGTGAGATGAGACCTGATAGTGATACCGCATTAAACACATCTCCTATTGATCCTTTCTAACCTTGCAAAAGAGCTGCTCTGCATTAAGTACCTTTTACTTCAGTGCTGCTGATGGGACCACAGATGTTAACTGCCAGGCTAAATATTCTCAGAGGTCAGCAGCCAGGGCATTTGAGAGGTCATAAAGTAATAATTTTCTGGTTAAGGAACAATAGGAGAGTTCACTCCTCTGCCCTCTAACTCAACCTGAGGACATGCTATCGGCTCACTCTGAAATGCATTTATGATATTTATAAATAAAAGGGAATTAATAAAAGCTCTCCTTCCCAGTGTTCCCTCCATACAACGTAGCATTTTGAACATATCGCAAATCAGCTTGATATGTCAAATTATTGCACTTGACTGAACTGATGACAAAAAGGCTTTGTACTGAACAAAGGAACGCGCTTACAAAGGTATATTTTCAGACCATCCTCTCCACTATTACAGGCTACCTGCGCTATACAAAACCTGAAAGTAAATCACCGACTCTCTATTGAGGTGCAAAAAAATCGTCTATAGATGATGAGAGAAAAAAGCCATCCTGCTTTTTAGACCGTACCTTTTGACTCTCTGGTGTGTCTCTGCTGTGTGTGGACAGATGGGGCTGGCTGTTCCACTGTCTTCTGGAATCTCCTCCATCTCTACTGCACAGGGTTTGATTTCCAAGATCACTGAGGAAACAGCAGTCAGGCATTGCTGCAGAGAGGACAGCAGTATCTTTGCTGAGCTGTGTGGCTCAGATTCCCCTCCACCATTAAAGTAGATGATCTGTTTTCTTCAGATGAAATACGTCAATTTTTGCCAGTTGAGGAGCTGGTCTCCAGGCTCAGACATGAATTTGGAAGACTTTTCTTGGTTTGGAGCTTTCTTGGTCTGCTTACCAAGAAAGCAGAAAAAATGTCTGCTATTTTTTCCTTACAGACTTCAAGAAAATATGGTAGTTTTCTTAAAGAATAAATGTGCAACCTAAATCACCTTTGGAGGCCTGCTGCTGGAACACTGATAGATGCTATAAGCACATAAAGAGAGGTTTCTGCTTATATGTTAGTCCTTTTATTTTCAATCCACTTAATTTTAGGTGTTCCATGACTAATCACAATCTGCTTTTGGCTGAATCAGATCCATCTGCTTGCATGGGCACCTTGTTTTGTTTATTCTTTTGAGAAAAGATGTGGTACATATTTTCTCAACTTTTGGTAGCTGCTTTTGACTAGGTGGTTTGGTTTTTAGCCCTGTTTTTATTTCTCTTTCCTCTTCTTTCTCTATACCAATATTTTGTAAACAAAAAACCCCCACAACTCCAAAAAACAAGGGAGGAAAAAAATAAGCCTGTGCCTGATACGTGCAGCAGCTTGAAAATGAGGTGAGTGTGTAATGGATAGTGCACGTGCTGTGTGAGAATTGTGGTGCCTGCCAAAACATTATTGTTGTTACCGTGTGTGTGAGAGTAAGATTAAGCTAACAGACTCATGCCAGCTATTTCTGAGGTACATTGTGGGAACCAAGGGGGTGGACGTTCTCTGGCTGAAATAACATGTGTGTGAGTAATTCCCTCCTTAAATTTTGAGTAAGACCTTAGGAAGCTGGCCTGTTTTGTCCTTGGCTGGGAACAGTCCGTCTCATGCGGTGGGAGATGCTCCTAGTTTTTAACTCTGTGCTTTAGGGCAACACTATTCCCAAACACTCAGTGGGCTTGGTGCTACAGTCTCCCCACTGGAAAGCGCTGGGTAGAGGAAGGCTGCCTGTCCTGTAAGAGTCATGAGAATGAAAAATTTTCCTTCCTGATATGGGGAGGAAAAATAAACTCTCAAATATTCTCAAGGCAAGTCTACTAATGGCAAATTAAAAATTGAATGCATCGATCAAATCAATTTATTTTGATCATTCACATCCTTAAATGTCCTTTTTAATCAGCTACTGTAAGTCACTGATAAGTAGACGTTTCTTTCAGGCCTGGTCAAGTGCATTGTTTCTATCGAACAGATGTAGGAACAATGCAGAAAGTTACAGATGTGACTACTTTTTAAGGAACAAGGCCGGTTGTCAAGACTTGTTTTCCTCTTCTTTTGCTTCAATGAATCAGTATTTTTTAGTGAAAATCAATTTGCCCAGCTTTACTACTG
Source organism: Steatornis caripensis (assembly GCA_013398225.1). NCBI lineage: Eukaryota > Metazoa > Chordata > Aves > Caprimulgiformes > Steatornithidae > Steatornis > Steatornis caripensis. The sequence continues at coordinate 156,377 of VZSC01008969.1, read as the reverse complement.
GCTTTCCTATATTTGTTTCTAGAGAGATTTTCTAGCTTGAGTTGTTTCTTCCTTTTAGTCTAACGCAATTTTAACACTGAATGTAGCATTGCTCTACACCTCTTGCTCTGCCTGTTTATTTTGCTTCATGACCTGTTCTGCTGGAGCTTATAAAAAATCTTTTGAAAATACAAACAGACGATGCCCATCATATCACCTCTTCTTTTTATTAAATTCACTTTTTTTTTCCTAATAGATAATGAAGCACTAGCTCTTTTTACAGAAACTGTGAGGGCTTTGACCCTTAGGTATTTTTCTTGTGCAAGTGCTGGACTGTGCTGTCCTTAATTAGACTCTCACTCTCCTCTCCAAGTACTGAGGTGAGGTCAGCTGGTCCGTAATTCCTCTCATCACTCTTGGCTCCTTTTATTAAAGTGTAGATGTTAACAGTCACTTCATAGTCTCGAAGAACTGATGCTGTTTCTAGGCTTCAGCGTATCTCCCTATCAGGATCTCAGCTCTTCACACTTAATTTCAGCAGATTGCAAGTCCAGGCCTCTTTGAGTCTCATCCAAAGTCACAGAAGTCAAAAGAAAAACTCCTTTAACATTTCCCCATCTACACTCCTCAGCTCTACCCTCTTCTGCAGTTGTACCTAAACTTTGAAGGTTGGTTTTACCTGCCTAATCGGGGGTCTGCAGGGATGGATCCTGATAACAGGGAGGTTTGCAGTGTGGCAGGAAAATACATTCCAGCAGCACAACAGATAGATATTATACTAATCATATAAAACTGCAGCACCATGTGTTTTATTTCTCTTTTTTTTTTCTCACAGGAGTAAAAGCAGATGCTTTGGCAGGAGGTAGGAGAAGTGCGTGCAGGAGGGGGCAGAGTGGGTTACCCTTGGGGACACCTTCTTCCCACCGCAACCAGTGCTCTGCTGACCCCCAGGTCCTCATGCAGGGAGAAACAGAGCATGCCAAAAAGAAGAATCCCACTGGCCAGCTCTGTGCAGCCCCTCTGCCAGGCTGCCAAGCAAGCACTGCTTCCCCAGCAGAGAGAGAAAGGCAAGAACTTCATGTCCTGCCACCAGCTCATCCCTCTCTCCTCTGAACCCTCTGCCTTTCCCAGGGAGCTTGGCACAGATGTAGTTCAGCTGGGCCAGAGATCTGGTCTTTAAGCATCGCTCCTCCCAGACTTGTGAAGGCATATTTCAGAGCAGGAAGTAAGACTTTTCTGATGATGCCCAGTCTGACATTTTCATGGACTCTGGTGTGTGTCTGGTTTGGAGAGAGGCCTGAGGAACTGCCCCTGCCCCAGTCTCAGCTCGGTGGTGGTTCTCCCTGACACACGGACCTCCCTGGGGAGACAGCAGTGGAGTGAATGGGGACAGCTGCCTTAAATGGCTGGTGCAGCTCCCTTCCCACTGTAGCACCAATATTCCTTTCATATGAAAGCAGAACAACTGCCCCAGAAAGATGCTGCGGTCAATAATTTTGCCACAGAACAACTTCTTTGTGAATGGAGATAAAAGCAAAGCCCATTTTTAGAAGAAGACTGTGCAATTTCCTCTTTGGAGTCTTCTGTAGCCATTACTGTTGGAGTGGAAAGACCAGACAGACAGCCTGGACCTTTGCTCAATGTTATCCCAGTTGTTGGATCCCTTCCGGGAACTTCTTGGGCTCAGGGCAGTTTGCTCTGCTTTTACTTCACCTATTGGCTCCTGGAAGGTGAAGAGGAGGGAGAGGGGAATAATCTGGAGTGCAAGGCTCTTCTCCCAAGCTTTTCACAGCATTCTGTCTTGCCCCTTTGAGTGTCAGAGCGGGCAGACCACAGATCAGCTTGAGTGCGCCCTGCCAGGTCATCCATCTGAAAAATACTTTTCTTTCTCTCACTTGTCTTCAGATTCTCAGGCTAACGGGCCTCGGTAATACGTACATTAAGGAAAACTACTTCTGGTAACTGAGCAGGGAGGGTTTCAATATTCAGAGACCCATGTTTCACCTCGACAAGTGTTTATGGTGGAGAACAAGCTCAGGTATAACAGACTGTGGCCTGGTAAGGAGAAATCCAGCCCTGTGCTTCCCCTTAGNCAGATTCTCAGGCTAACGGGCCTCGGTAATACGTACATTAAGGAAAACTACTTCTGGTAACTGAGCAGGGAGGGTTTCAATATTCAGAGACCCATGTTTCACCTCGACAAGTGTTTATGGTGGAGAACAAGCTCAGGTATGATAACAGACTGTGGCCTGGTAAGAAGAGAAATCCAGCCCTGCGCTTCCCCTTATGTTGCAGCTGCAAAACATCTTCAGATCTGTGGATGTTATGTTGTGGTGACGGCTGTCTGAGAGGAACTTCTTGGAGGTTTTTCTTTAAATCACACTATGATGAAGTTGATGCTTCGCATTTACTCTTCCTCATTCTTTGGGAAGGTGAATGCAAGCGCTCTTGCTGTCTCTGCCAGCCAGTTTGTAGTTAAAAGAGGCTCTAAGTGATGGGAAATGTAGTTTCCACCAAGGCCATTAATGGCTCTAGTATGGCACTGGTGGTGGCTGTGGGTCACCAAAGGGTTGGGACTGTGTATGAAGTGGTTCTTCCTTTCAAATGACACCCTCTGCTCTTTGGTAGGAATAGCAGGCTGTGTGGAAAATTGTGTGGGGAATTTGCCCCCCTAAGGCAAGATGTTTGCTGCTCCATGGACAATCATCAGGTTGGGAGGGAGCTCAGTGGCCTTTTTAAGGGCTGTTACGCTGAAAGGTGATTTGAAACTGCTGAGGGGCCGTTCAAGTGACTTTGCTACTCAGTGGTTTGTTTCCAGAGTATATACAAGCTGCAGAGGGGAACTACACCCAGACTGTGTCAAGCCCTTGCATTTCTCAGGAGAAGATGTTGAATTGCATAGAGGTGACCACGACAGTCTCTGTGTGGGCCTTGTCAGAAGGAAAGAATTTGGGGAGTGATAATGATTTTTTTTGAAGATTTTATTCAACAAGTAGATAAGACAGGCAACCTGCAAAAAACTTTCCTTGATATAAGCACCGCATGTTTTCAGTACTCCTTCTAATTACTTCAAAGCCATGGCCTGCCTCTCCAGAGTTCATCTCTTGCAGTCAGGAGAGACTTGGTGACACAGCTGTCTTTGTTCAGATCAAAGATACAGCCCGGTAGCCTATCCTTGTTTGCTTAGTGAAAAAGTATAAGCCTAAGGCAGGTTTTTCATGGTACTTCCTCTGATGCCTGCCCTCCTTCCAGAAAGTGATGCTTTAGAGATGAGCTCAGCTAAGATCAGATTCCTTGGGCTAGATGTTGTGCTTTCACTTATCCAGAAATGCCGCTAGCAGGATCTTACCATCTAAAAATGGAAAGGTGGTGGAGAGGCTCATTGGCCTGGGCAATGCCTCTGGGCAGGATGTGGAGGCACAGATGGATCAAAGCCTTGCAGTGTCCAGAGCCCTTGTGCTTCTCTGTGTTGACCCAGGAGTACTGACCAGCCTTTGACAGCCTTTGCTCCAGCGGGTCCCAGATTGGGATGCTCAGGTGCTGTTGTCACATCTTTTAGTGGTTTGTCTCTGCCAGGCCTCCCCAACTGTACAAAGGAGGAAGAAGGGCCACATCTCTCTTTCTCCCTCTGCAAGATGCAGCCATTTGACTTTTGTGAGAGACTTTGGGGTTAGCCCTATTGCTTGGACTCTTTGTTCCACTTTCAAGATCACCTAGAGCGAGCTGAAGCCAGCTGCCAGAAAGGTATGGTGATGCAATACTTTGCACTATGATAGTCTGCATTTAGACCTGTTCTCCTGATTGAGTCTCCTGATACTTGCCCTTGCGAAAAACTTGGCAGTGTCCCTGTCCATTCTCAGTGCTTCGCTGGGCAGCGTGTACTTGTTTGGACAGGGGCTAGTGGTGACTCAGGAGCACTTGATATTAGAGTTGTAGAGAGGCACCTTGTTGTGTGGATGGCGGAACAGGTTTTCTGCCCTTGTGAGCAAAGGGATAATTTCCTGGGGATCAACTCATGTGTCTTTGTACCTGTTGCAGAAGCCAAGGTTGAAGCTGTTGATCATAGCCCACAAATAAAATACTGGTTTTCAGATGCCTGCTGGGGGTGACTTTGTGTCCCCATAGTAAGTGTGTTTGCTCCTACAGCTTTGAATGAGCAAGCAAACAGCTTCCCAGCTCCTGTTTGATCAAACCTCCTAGAGCTGCCTAGGGCCTACTTGTGAGGTCTTGTCTCCTCATGAAGATAGTTTGGAATAACTCTGTCAATGAGTGGTTTTCAGAAAAGTCTGTGGTCACTCTTGTTTCTTTGGGAATCCATGTATCTTCAGCTGGACTCACATGGAAGTAAGACTGTTTTACAACCCCACTCCATGGAGAGGCACACTGGAGCAACCATTCTCTATAAGGCTTTTTCTGTTCATTTCCTTTCTTCTGACTGAGAATGAAAAAAATCACAAATCCAAATCCCAAGATGTTAATATTTCCTGTGTGTTTGGTTTTCCCTGAAAAACATGTCTTAGAAGGTGTATCACATATCATTTTGAAAGGAGCCCTATGGATGGGACTCTTCTGCCCATCTTGATATTGGAGCTTTGTGACACTTGGTTTCTTAATGTATATTGCAAACATGTTATTCTGTTTTGCAAAACTAGAAACACCAATATCTCCATGACCAGTGTCTTACTGGAGTCTGGAAAGGACTATGTTGCCCCTTATACAAACTGGTGTTGCCTAGTTGTTTCCAGATTTGACATCAAGATGAGAGATTAGAAAAAAGAATCAAATGGAAATTCTAATCTTAAAAGTACTGTGACAATGCACAGATCCCAGGTAGAGATCCAATAGAGTCTGTGTATGTTTCCCTCATATGACTTTATGTCTCCCATCTAAGGAGACTCTCTCAAGAGACCAGCATGCCCTATTTTTCCATCCTTACCAGAATAAGGACCTAAGGAAGCAGTGGGACAGTTAACACCTCAGAGAGCAGCATGGACCTCTTGAAAGGAGAGACTGGACAATACCAAGAGTTGAAAAGTGCCTGGGGCTTCATAGAAAACTTTACTTCAAGGGGTGAGGAATTCAGGCCAGACAGGAGTTGCATGGGCATGAGGAGATTGGCACATCCTTCTTGTTGGAGCTGTGCCAGGGATGCAGCAGAGCAGAGATTCCTCTTTTTGTATTTCCAGAGGGTCTTCTTGGGGAGTGCCTGCTCTCCCAAGGACATCCTTCTCCAGTCCAACCAGTGATTTGAAGGTGACAGGAGAGTTCTTGCCAAAATCAGGGACCACAGAGAGTGCAGAGAGGTGAGACTCTGGGATAACTGGCTCTGGGTAGCCCTGTGCTCTTGGATATGTGTGAGGGAGCTGTTTTCCTTGACCACATTTTCTATACTAATGCTGAAAGATTGTGATGCTGTATGCAGATGACTTTCATTTATTAAATAATTATTCCAGGAGCTAGTCTGTTTTTGTCATTCTCTTCAGATTTAAATGAACAAGATTTTTTTTTCATGTGAGAGATGCTGCTTTACAGGGTAAAATAGAATTTGTCGCACTACTTGTTTTCAGTGTTTCTGTAAGTTTTACTGAAATAGTTGACTCTTTTTTGAAAAGTAATCCTGGTTTTGAAGATATTGCTAAGGAAATTTCAGGGGGGTTAATGGAGAATTCCTTTTCTCAGTAGACCTCCTCCTCCTTTTCAAGTATCCCATACTAATAGACAATTTCCCATCCTGAAAGATGCAAGAAGTAAGCAAGATGGACTGGATATGCACCTAGTCCCATCTTTTCTTCGGGCACCTGATCCCATAGCTAAAGGGAGAGAATAGCCTCCTCTCCAGTGCCACTGCCCAGGCAAGAAGCTTTTCTGGCCCTGCCTAGAGAGTGTTGCCAGCAAGCACTGAGAACGTGGGTGATGGCGCAGCCCCAGAGAAGCCCTAAAGCCCTCTGCAGAGTTTCCAGTGTACTTCAGTGTCCTTCTTGTGCCTTTCCGTGTGTTCCAGAGCACTCCATTTGAATCTTGTATCACCCCAGATGTTTCTTTCAGTAGCTTTCAGAGCTACCCATGTGTCTTTCTGTGTAAACTGGACTCCTCTGTGTGCATTTTCATGTGCCCCAGAGCCCTGAGCTCTTAGTTGGCTTTTTGATGTGCCCTGCAACACTTTGGGTCCAAGAGGTAATGACAGAGCCAGATGACCTAGACGGAACACAGACACGCTCTCTGAGCTTGCAGGGATGGGTTTAGGAAAACCAGAGCCCAGCTGGAGTTGAATTTGGTGATGGATGTGAAGGGCAATGAAAAGGGCATCTACAAGTATAGCAGTTGCAAAAGGAAGATAAGGGAAAATGTAGTCTGCTGCTTAACAAGGACAGGACATCTAGTGACAAGAGACATGAAAAACGCTGAAGCACTTAACGCCTTCTTTGCTTTAGTCTTTGTTGGTAAGATCTGCCTTCAGAAATCCCAGGCCCCTGTGACCACAGGGAAAGTCTGGAGCACTAAAGACTTACTGTTTGTGGAGGAGGATCAGGTTAGAGAAGATGCTGATGACATACACAAGTCCATGGGACATGACGGGATATAGCCACAAATGTTGTAGGAGCTGGCTTATGTCACTACAGTGCCACTCTCTATTGTCTTTAAACCATCAAGGAAATCATGAGAAGTTCTAAAGACTGGAAGAAAACAAGCATCACTCCTGTCTTCGAGAAGGAGGATCCAGAAAATTACAGGCCAGTCAGCCTTGCCTTAATCCCTGGAAAGGTGAAGGAGCAACTAATCCTCGTAGCTCTGTACCAGAGCTATCTAATTTTATTTGCCTTTCTTAATTTAAAGTTGAGTACTAAGTGACCACTGAGGCAATAAACTCTAGTTCTTTAGTCTTCATAGTGGAGACACTCCTATCTCTTATGGGCAGGATTTATCCTCAAGGGTTCCTATCTCTGCTTGCACCTCTCCTTCTCTAAATATTTACCTACCTTACAGTAGGAAGAACTACTCCATATTTGAAAGATGTTTTGAAGCCTCCAAATGGGAGATACTATAGCAGTATGAAGTATACAACTATATGTTGTGGTCTTCCTCATGTCCTTGTTATATGTTGCCAAGCATTCCTGGATTTTCGCATTTCTTCATATCCTGAAGGTCCCTGAGCATGAATGTCTGTTGTCTCTGAATGAACCATGTCACTGAAGTCAAGCACTTTATAGCGTCTTGCAGCAGTATGATACACAATGGTTGCCTTCTCTCAGCTCCTAATACAAAGTCCAAAATATTTCATCTGCCACATGTGCTACGGTCACTACACGATTACCATGAGGAACTCACGTACTTAGAAAGCTTCTGTGTCCTCCAACAGAGATTTTTAGGATGCTGGAAGTGAAATCTTCCCACTTTCTTTTTTTACGGGATTGAATTTTCTATCTCAGCAGTACCTTGTGTATCTCCACTGAAGAGGAGAAATCTGAAAGATCAAACAGGAAGCTTAAGGGAAGTGATCTCAGAGAGAAATCAAATACTTTTGACTAAAGCCACTCAATGCGAAATGATCAAGGCTTTAGGGTTTTGCACAAAGTTAAAGAAAAGAGTTGGCCACTACAAACAGAGCCCTTATTTTGCCGCCTCCCTTTACTAATTCCTGCTGGCTGCTGAAGAGTTACAGGGGTGTTTTGTTCACTCAGCCAGGTCAATGTGATTTAAACTTAACCCTCTCTGCTCTAACTGTCCACAGTGACGGTGGCTCACATGCAGCAGAGCTGTGAGTGCCCTGGCAGAGTGGGTGAATGCCTGCTTATCTTTCCCAGTGTCTCGCGTGGCTTTTGTGTCAGAGGGAAAGCAGGCAGGGGAAAAAAGGAAGCGATTGTCATGAAGAGAAAGAAGCAAAGAAGAACAGCAAGAGGAATTTGCTGACCAAGTACTAACGGTTGAATTTCTAGGCTAAAGAGAGCATTTCAGGAAATTAAGCAGCAAAATAATGCATTTTCCTCAGGGATGACCAAATTACTCTGAATGAACCATTTCGGTTGTGTTCAGCCCAAAGCATTTAGAAGTTATGAATCAGACTGAAAAAATCCCTGAGATTTTTTTTTCCTAAAGAATTCATAAATGCTAGGTATTTTTTCTCTAATTATCTTTTCCTGTTTGAGTACTAAGATACTGACCCATGCTTTCAGGGCTTTTTCAGGTCTTATGCTTTTGTACTCTTACTAGAGGAGTGGCGCTGGGACTTGATGGCAAATGTCAATCATGGTGAAATTCACAATCATATCATGGGAGGTGGTGACACTGCATTTCCTTTGCAGTCATTTTAAGCCTTCTCTTACAGTCCAGAAAAAGTCAATATTGCTGCCTTTCCAAGTAGTGCAATTCCCTAATGTTATTCCCTGACACTGGAGCACTGGTGAATCAGCAGGGCTGTGTGGAAGTCAGCAGATAGATGCGGATCTCTAAAACCTGAGACTTGCTGGTATTTTGCTCCCTGGCTCCCTGTCATGCTCACAGAACTTGGGAGCACAAATGGCTTTTTGGGCAGTTTTCAAACCTTCTGTGCAGGTGTCTAAGCCGGTTCGCGGGCATACTTTGGAGTGATACTACCTGGAAAGTGTGTGCAAAAATGAAGCTTCTTTCTGAAAAAAAGGTTGTCCCTGGCAGAACACCAACTACCCTGGCATTGTGTTTTTAGAGAGCTTCTTCCTAAATGACTCAAGTGTTTGCTCAATGGCTGAGTTTTAACTTTTGATTCTGTAGATTCAGGGCTCAGTCATGCCCTGGGGAAGTAAGTAGCAAAACTCTCCCTGCTTTCACCAGGAGCGTGATTAACTATTTACTGTCAAGGGAGGACTGGGCACTGAAGGCACTGAACACTCGAGGTTCCCAGGCAATTCTTGGGGAGCCAAAAATGCTTTGTTTTTGGCTGTGGGTGCTCACCACAGACCCAGCCAAAGGGACTCTTCCAAAGACACTCTTGGCAAGGAGAGTCCAGAATATTTCTCTCCTATGTTTAATGAACATCTTGTCTTTGCTTCCTCCTGGGGCAAAGTGATTTATTCCCCAGCTGACTTTAACAGCTCATAGAAGAGATGCAAGTGAGGACAAACAGCAGTTCAAATTATTTTCATGATTTAAGTAACCAAGAAAGAAGGGAGAAGGTATATTCACACAGAGGATAACTGAGATTTTCCACTCTGAGCATGTTAATAGTCAAAAGGGAGAGAACAAGAGAGGAGCCTTGCCCAGCATGGTCAGAGCACACACAGGGAGCTCCTCTCCTGAGTCACTCTTTGCTCCCTTAGCCTCACTAAGTCAGAATGTTTACCTTTATGACCAAACCCCTTGGTTACTAACTGGCAAATGCATTGAATTTAAGTTTTCCTCCAAGCATATTGACTGCTCTTTAGTTGCAGTGCAGTAGATGGAAAGAAGTCTCATTTCCCCAACACCAATGTGTCACCCACAGAGCCTCTTTGCACAGAAGAAAGGAAAGCCTGAAGTAAAATGTGGTCGCCTGTATTTGAACACATCCTGTTTATCCACAGGCAGTTTGCACTGAGCATTTCCTCTGGAGAGCTGCACATAGCAATCTGTCTTTTTCTGTTTGTTTCTGTTTTGAGTCTTTCTAGAAAGAGTCATTTTCAAGTTAACGTTAGAGAGTATCTGTAGCAAGTAGTTGCTGAATTTGTAGCCATGAGCATCTGTGCTGAATCCATCTGGCCACCTGAAATATAGGAAGTGGCTGCTAGATAACCCACGTTTCCCATGAAAATAATAAACCTGGCTTGAATTCTGAGGACCGACTGAATTGTTGGTGAGTTTTTATGTAAAGATATTCCTATAGACCCACCATTGCACTCTTTTCAGGAATGATGCATGTTAGTAACTGAATCAGCATTAGCCTCTATAAAGCAAGGGCCTACATTTAACATTCTTTTTCAGATCGGAAATCTGAGATTCAGAGGAAAACTGCCATTAAACATCCAGAGTCTCTTTCTTGTCTTTGTCTACATATTTCCTAAACCAATCTCTTTTGACACAGTATATGACTGATGTGAGGGACTGCTGCTTAACCTGCTGACAAGCCTGGGCTCCCTTTTGCATCATACTCACCAGTTGTTTCATCTCCTCTCCTTTCTTATACTTAGGGACTTACACTCATTCTCCTTGACTTCTTAGAGTTTAGTGTAAAGGGCCTTGATGCCTGAATGGAGTCCATAAGGCAAATTTTAAACAGTAAGGGCAATAATAACAAGAGCAAAATGAAGAAAATATAATGACTGAAGCTTTGATAGATATGCGTGGGATTCAGCTTCAATTTTTCTAGTCAGCTTTGTGAACCTTAACCAATGTAATTTCCTTGAAGTCATACAGAGACTGTGCTGTCAGGAATAGTATCCTGGTGACCTAACCATGGGTAACAAGCAATCCTTCTTCTCTAAATATTTAACAGGAAAAAAAGATGTATAGTTCAAAGACATGGCTCTAGACTCCTTTTTTTGTGTATCCAGAGTAACTGTGCTGAGACCACCATTAAAACTGGTATGACATCAGACTCTCGCACCAGATAAATTCTGTTGTGAAACCACTTCAAACAGCAGATGCAATAAAGAGTAACAACTGTGACACACTCACAACTCACACTGAAGCCAAAAATGAGCGGGGAAATGATAAATAATTTAAAATTATCTACCTGTTTCTCTGTTACTGTATTTTGCTCTTTTATTTATGGAAAAGCATGATAAGTGAGAAACACTGGTGACTGCAGTGAATGTCTGAGTCTCAGGACTGAATGAGGTGGCTTTCATAAAGGGAAGAGCTAGATGCTCTCGAGCGAGATGGGGGAAGAAGGGAGGGGGGAAAGTGAGAGGATCTTGCTGCATTAAACACCACTTTCTGTGGAAACAATTAGTGCTGTAAGTGTATTCTTGAAGACAGGCGGCTTCACAATGAGATTACTTACAAGCACCATCTCTGCTAAAACACCCATAAAGAGTTCCGCAGTTCTGAGAAGTCATCTTCGGAGACGCTGCTTATTGGAAGTCACAGGCGATATTTCATGCTGTACTCTTTCGAAATTAGCTAATGTTTGGGTCATACTTAGCCTTCCAAATTGCCAAAATCTCCAGGGCTTTGCTGTAGGGAAACCTGATGGAGTGTAGACACCGCAGATCATTTGCAGCCCACAAGGCAGTGTCTTCAGGGGGTGTTAGTGATACATAGGGGTGGTCTGAGGTTTGCAAACCAGTGTGGGTTCAGATTCAGGTTCCACTTTATCTGAACCACCAAAGTTTTCAAGGCTGTGGGTTAGATGGAAGACTGTGTTTCCCTTCCCTGCCCCATTTCTGTAACGTGTAACTTGAGGTATCTGGGTTTTGTAAAACCTCAGGAGCTTGCTTTTTGACCCTATAAAACAAAACAAATGCATGTGTGGCTTGAACTAGGGGTTTTGTTTTAAATCCTTTTCTTTTTTTTTTTTTTCATTTTACCCCATACAGCTTACACCTTAGACAGGTGAACAAGCATCTTCTAACAGACCTAAGTTAAGAAGAAGCTTTACATGCTGTAGGTTATCTAGCAATTGCCTTCTGTAGAAACCATCTTTTGAAGTAGCTGGCTCTTCTGGAGAGTAAGTGCTGGCTGAGTTGGATGATTAGATCTCAGGCATCAATCACTACGCTTTTGTGCTTGAGTCTTCACTGATTGAGAAGGATATTAGGTGAGAATGAAAGGTTCTTGCAGCAAGGAAAATAAAGGAGAAATGTTAATGAAATCTCACATTCAGGATGTTGAAGACCTTGAATAAATTTCTGAGGTAAGACGTAGTCTTCATCATGGAAAATCTTTAAGAACAGGTTGGATAAACATCTGCCAACAATGCTGATGCAGCTTATCCAGCTTTTTTTCTTTTCTATAATTTGTAAGTGAACCTTAGTTTTCACTTTAGAATGAAAGTGAACATTTGTTTTATGGCTACCATCATGCCTCTTGCTTTAGTGTGGTTGTAAGCTCCACTGACCAATTCCATTTCACCAATACTATCACACTCATTGAAGGCTCTCCCCAAAAGCTAACACTAATCTTTAGGTGAATGCAGGAGAGATTTTCAAATTACTTCCTTCACAGGAGCTCTTGGATTTTTATTGTCATCTTGATCAAATCGTGCAACTCATTCCAGACAGTCAGGGCCTTCCTGCTAATTCTGTACCTCATACTCAGTACTACCAGGTTAATAGACACCAGTCAATTACACATTTATGGACACGAGATCTGCAAAACTAGACAGGGTAGATTTTGCGCTAACATTGGAGGGATAGTCTTCTGAGCTTAGATTGGATTTACGCCTGTGTGATAAATGGGCAAATGAGGCCACCTCTTAGAATGGCAGTCTGCTGGGGTCTTCAGAAAAACCACCACCTTGCTGCCTTATTGTGTCTAATCCAGTGACCTAGAAAAGAGGGGCCAGAGCATCATCTGTCAACATGACTTCTAGCTTTGCTCTTCCTGGTCTCCCACTGGCAGCTGGAACAAAAACCTGGGCTCCTCATCGTCTTCATCCCCTTCATTCCTCTTTCCATGCCAATTTTTATCCTGATCATTTTCTTTACCAACGTGAACCACACCTGCCTCTTAATCCCTGAAGTGAAAAAAAAGAACTTCGTCAACCCTGCTGAGAAGATGTGCACCAGCTCGCTTCATGTAGTCTCACTCCTGAGTCCTACCAGTGTACTACAGCTGAAAAGGGGCTCAGAATGGAGTATATGACAGGGCAAATCCTGTCCTCTTAGCCTCAGTTTAGCTAATGCAGATAAGCAGCCCAGGCAAGTGTTCAGATTAGGTTCAGATCAGGCCAATCACAACTACATTTTGCAATTAACTTGAAAGAATTTTGCTGCACATTTTGCCTAAAAATAATTTGTAAATTGACCAGAGTCTCTAACATAGAATCATTACAGATATTTCAGGGATTGATTTAGCATGAATAATTGAAGTGCAGTGTAGAGACAACACTCTCTTTTAAATATGTGGTATTTTTGAGATACATTTCAAAACAGGCAGCGGTAGGACTTCACTCTTACCACAGTCTATGGATCAGTTCTTCTCAGGAATCAGTGAGTGTCCTTGGATAAGGAAGGATTAGCATAAAATCCTATCATTATGATTTGACCTTTTAGAGTTATGAAACCGAACTAACCTTTATGGAAAGACATCCTTCCATACTCTTCTATTCCGGAAGAATAAGATGAGCAAACCCCAAAACTAAAACAGCTTTAGGTACAACACCTTAGTGAACAGCACCTGAGCATGTCAGATAGATAAATTGTGAAAACGGTATGGATTAGCACAGAACAAACATAACCGTAGTGTCAGTTAAATTAAACAGCATGTCTACTGTTTCTAGATTTATGCAAAAATACATTTGACTTGCAGGATTTTGTGTTTCCCCAAAACCATAGATTTTAATTGGTTTAACTCTATTGCCTTTGATGGTTTCACTGACCTCAGGAAAAGTACATGCCCATCTGGAAGGCATTATCACAGAGGAGTTGGTACAAGCCTTAATTAATATCACCATGCAGAATGCCAGAAGAAAGCGAAAAGTTCTGTAAACATCTCTTCAGGACAATTCCCTGGGACAATGCTTTCAGGTGTATGCTGTTTGCATCAAGAACAGTTGGAAATGTTCTGGCCTGTAGGTCCTGAGAGGAAGAAATAGGATGAGTGTGGGATGACATGGGTAGGGCACAGGTACAGGCTGAAGCTGGTGCTTTCACCTTATGCTCTGTGGTGAGTGGGAGATGATCCAAGGGTTTCATGCCAGGCCCTTGTTTAACTGTGATTCTTACTCTCTGTTTGTGCGATTAGCTCCATAACTGCAGCATTTAAACGTTCCATTTAAGAAGAATGAAATCCCCTGGTATAAAGGCAAGAAGTGATCTCTCCAGTTTGGAAATGCTATATGCCATATCTACATCACGTCAGATTAAACTGTGTCATGTCACACCATCCGCTGCACTGGGGAGTGGGCGATAGCCAGGAAAAGGTATGCACCTCCTGGCTCTGTCTCTCCAGGACCCTGTGTGCTGAAGGGAAGGATTAAGCAAGTGTATGAGTTGCACTTGATGTGTGGGGTTGAGGAACTGGAAAGAAAAAAAAAGATGCAGACCTAGGAACCTGGTGGAGCAGAATACAGGGCTACTCTGCTATTCCATGGCAACATAGGATTGAATTTCACACTGATGTTGAATAATGTAAGCAACGTGACAAGAAATGAGTCTTGGTCAGTGGGCTTGAGTATTAGCTTGGTCCCAGGTACCTTCTCACTCTCCATCAGAGTAGACAGAAAAGGCGCTACTTTTCAGTGACGCTTAGAACAAAAAGAACGTTCAAACACCATGCCTTGCCTGATATACTAACTGTTCAGGCTGACACCTGAGAGACTGGAAACACAGTGGTGCTTCTTCAGGTATCTCCCCACAAAAGTTACTCACAGTTCCCACTAACTCACAAGTTTCCATCTTAAATCTTGGAAAGGAAGAGACGCTAATCACAGCATCACGCTTTCAATTTGAAGTAATGTCTGGCTTTTTCAAAAAACAGGGCCTTCATTTCATCATTAGAGTATTCTGCTCTTCAGAGCATAATAGCTAAAATTCCTGAGAATGGCATTTGCTGAGATTTTTTCTGTAATCTTTTAATGCTTTCCAATACCCAGAGTACAATTAACATTATGCCTAATGGATACTGGGTATTGGTAGTATCATTCCACTCCCTCACCTACACTATAGATGCAGTACTTCCACGTAATGTCCTCTGGGATGTTCATTTGAATGCCGTTTTTAATTGCACTGCCTTGTACTGGGAGAGGGGTAGTATGTCATTACACACGAGCCATGCTGCCTATGCTCATGTCCACAGCATAATGACTGTCAAATTGGCTTCTAGCTGCGGGTATTTTGATACTTCTTGCTCCCCTTTGAGCATGATCCACAGCTCATCACCGACTCTTCCTGTGGCTTCTACAACTCCATGTTTTCCATGAAGCAGCATGTCAGATGTGAAAGATCAGAAAAAATATACCTACCACATGTATCCCTCATCTAAAAAGAAACTTATGTCCAATAAAGATTTTAGGATACCCCGTAACTCTTGGTTTACTCAGAGTGCCTTTTAGTCTGTTTTCCTCTGTCTTCCAAATTAGTTTTCAAAGAATCACAGAAGTGCTGAGCGCTGAACAGAAGAGACCTTGGAGATCAATTAGTCCAAACCCTGCTTTTGGGGTTTGAATTACTCTGAGGATTGAGACCCATAGCCTCTCTAGGCACCATCATAGTAACATTTTTGCCTTGTTTTGTCTAAACGGAATTTTATATATTTCAGCTTGTGTCCATTGCCTCTTGTCCTGTCACTGGGACTTCTTTACTCACCCCGTCAGGTATTTATACAGATTGATAAGATCCCCAGGCCTTCTCCACTTGAGACCGAGTAGTGCCAGCTTTCTCAGCCTCCCCTTGTATGTCAGATGCTCCAAGACCTTAACCATTTTAGTGGCCTTTTCTTGGACTCACTGCAGTATGTCTTTGTCTTTCTTTCTTTCCATAAGAAGTTGTCAAGAGACTTTCATGCTCTTCAGCCCAGGGTGGTGGGTGTTGGAGTTAGTAAGAAATCTTAAGACTATGGGTTCCCAGGTCACGTTCCTTCACCAAGAAAAGTCCTATGCCGATAAACATGTTGGAAGAGAGAAATGGTTCCTCAGTGCTGAGTCTCTGGACTACATGTAGATCTTCATCATCCTCTGATGCCATTGTGTCCTTATTTTAGAGAGAATTTCCACAACTTCTGTATCTTTAAATATATTCCTCAAGTCTCTGTCCTTCCCCGTGTACCCACCCACTGCACTAGAAAAGTGCTAATGCATCTGCACAGTGGAGCCAAAATGCTTTGCTCCCTTCATGGGAAAGATGGAAAACTTAACCCTAAGGCTGGTATATCAAAAGGACCAGGCCTAAAATCAATAGTGTTAATAGAAAATTAGGAAGTGAAGATAGGGTGAAATTTAACAGGATAACAAATGCCACTTTATCTAGCAGAACTTGTCACAGCTGGCGGATGGACGGAGATTTTACAACACTGGATGAAGCTGAAACAGCAATAAACAGGTAGTATGGAGAGTCTGGTATTTATCTAGAGTACATCTTATCTGGAGTATTAATATACCTGAAATTTTGGAACAAATTCCATGCTTTTGAGAAACCAATTGGATTAAAAGTCAAAAGGAAGGACATATAGCTATTTGGAATAATACAATACAATTCTTTTGGAAGACTATGTGGAGGAAATGAATGGTGCAAAATTCTGGTATTCTTCCTTCATGAGACTGCTGTGTTCCAGGTACATCCCTGAGTTGGTGTTATTCAAACACGCACACTGTCTATGCTGGAAATCTGAACATGATAGAACAGAAAGGAGTCTGAGACACAGAAAATTTTCAATGTTGTTTTCCAACTGATTCAACGTACTCCATCAAAGCACAATGCCATGAAACAGGTTTCAGCACTCTTAGTTTTTATAGGTAACATGCTTAAATCTCACATGGTCTTAAGAATCAAATATCCCTGGAAACATTTGTAGTCCCAGCTGACATCTTTCTGGTTGTCTGGTAGTTTCATGTCCTCTTGTGTTAGTTTTTCTCACCCTCCCCATCCCAACTCTTTCTGTGTGGCTGAAGAAGATCATCCCACACTCCCTCTACTGGATTATCCATTATGTTGTATTCACTGAACAAATTGTCTGGACCTGAGATAAAAATGAAGTTAAAAACCTAGTCACATAGGTGGGATGGAAATAATACAGTTTGTTGATGTCCAGAGGCAGTGCCCTGCCTGTCAGAAAAGTCTTGTGTTTACTTCTTCTTGGTTAGAGCATTCAGTTTTCAATCCAAAACCCAACATTTCTGGCTATTCTTCATAAATTTTTGGTTTGACTTTTTTTCTTTGCTACAGGATGCAACAAGATATACAGAAAGATCAAGTCCATGACAAATGAGCATGAGGACATGTAACAGAAAATTGGCTAGAAAAAAGGAGAGAGACCTTTCTGATTTAACCTTAGCATAAATAGATCAACAGTGATTTTTCCTCCATTTCATCACTCGTACCTTTCACAAATGTCTGCAATTGTGTTTTCTGTTTTGGATTATCACGTTTGCCTTTTGTTCTGAGAGTGTTTCCAGTGTAACTAGATCACAACGTAGTCACAGGTGCAGAAAATCTATGGTATGAAGGATGCTTTTGTACGCATCCTGGCTCATGCACCCAGCCCCACAGAAGCTGATTGGACCAGGCTGAGAAACTCTATTAGGGTCAAGAAGGAAAAAATGTAGTCTTTCAGTGGCCCTGCTAATAACAAAAGGTCTGGGGCATGCAGGTAGGTACTGGGGAACAAGTCATAAAGTTTACTGTTTGCCCTCTCCACACAGCAAGGGTTGGTACAGGTGTTTATCACGAGCCACAGAGGTTGGAAATTGCTCATGTGAGTATTATGCCAACACAGACACAGTGCAGGATTCTTCTGCATTTTTCTCCACTCTGATATGACTTCTAGTGATTTTAGCAGTTGCTATAAAAAGCACATTAAAACGGTCTTGCCGCTGCCTATTTGATTCAGTTTTGCTCTTTCCACTAGGTCGTATACAGCTTCTAACCTTTTCCATTTCCTTCATTTCTCACTGGTCTTGATTAGTGCTAAGTCCTCACTCTAACACACTGAGTCAGTGACCTAATGCTGGAAGCTTGATTTCCAGAAACTGACTTACCGAATTACCAATTTAATACTGACTGTGGTCTGTTAATTTTAGGAAAAACATTATCCACAAAATTGATAGAAAATCTGAGTATTTTCTCTGAGTCAAATCTTCGTCCAGCTGTAATATGCACTGCAGACCAAACTTAGTCTGGCCTCAGGGTATAACTTTGTTCTGTGGCAGTTTTCAAGATTTCAACATGTATTTTGAGACTACACTGGAATGAAAATAAAATTTTTGGAGCATGTTTATAAAAACAGAATGTGTCAAAATATCCCTTCTGGGCCAAGGATTTAGACTTTCCTCTGTGCACATCTACTTATTAGTCCATGTAAATCTGCAAAATGGAAGTCTCTGCATTTGAGTCAGCGATATTTCACCACAGATGATAACTTCAAAAGAGACAAGGCCAGGTCTTAAATGTCTTTACCCCCCTATAGCAACAAGTCTTCAGGCTAAACGAGAACACTCTTTCTGTCTCTCTTTTTCACCTTTCCTATGAAAATGCCATCAGAGCTATCAGTACCTCTCTGTGGAGGTTTCTGCATCCCATGACATTTCCTATTGATCTCTGGCTTAGATTAGGTGAAATTTGAACTGCCTCTGCTTACCCCCTGCTTGCTTTGGACTACTTCTACTGGTGATATGGAGAGAAATTTGTCATAGCTGGTGGTTGAGGAGAGGACAAGAGTCTCCGCCATCCTCATCACCCAACAGAAAACAGTGTGCCATCCTTTGGGCCTTGGTAAGGACACTGTACCATAGGTTGTATTAAAACCTATGTTGGCTTTAGACCCCCTTCTTTTGCCCCTTTTCCTAGAGTTTGGCTCCCTACCTGGTTAACTTATGCTAACTTCAAGAAGGATTGTGCTTGTAGGCATGTGCATGGGTTTAACTCAGTTGGTTTAAAAATTGCACCTTAAGTTAAATGGGTGCAACTGGCTTGTGTAGACAAGCCCTTGGAGGCACTTTGTCAGGCACCTTGCCATTAATCCACCTACCAAGGTAATGAATGTTGCCCTGAGGAGAGTAACAGATTCCTGCCTGTTGATATTCAGATCTGTCAGAGCAGAGATACCATAACAGTGCCCTCACTTAAATCATTATCCGTCCTCCAGGTACATTATATAGACTAAGTGATTGTAAAGTAGCTTTTTGGCTCATTATACTCTAAACTGGGCCCTGCAGAAAGACACCATCTGTTTGGTTGGGTTCAGGGCACCTTTACAGTTATAGATCTCAGAGAAGAAGGTTTCCTCTGTGTTTGTAATTTTATCTTTGAAAGTGGGTTCAAATGATTGCTAATATCCCTCACAAATGGCTTGTGGCCTGCGGACGAGACCCTCTGCTTCTGCTTTGTACACACATGTACGTACATTAGGCTGCGAAGAGCACTGCTGCCTGTGGGGAGCAGCGGGGTCCTCGTCAGTCTGGGAGCTCAGGGGAACACCTGCAAGCCCCAGTGGTGGGGCTCACCGCAGAAAAATGCTCGCTCAGCCCCGTGCCGCCATGCAGTCAATTCCAGCAGATACATATGCCTTGCCTTCAGAGTACTTAACATTTTAGAAGCGAGCTTGTAGCAATTAGTGCTTGTTGTGTGATGGAGACTGCTGTGTTGACTGAGCCAATTAAGAGATCAATTAGTGCAGTACAGAGTGCTTAGAGAGGTAGGCTTGGGTGACATCGGTCAGGTACTGAGTCCACACTCCATACTGAACTCTGATCGCTAAAGTGCCTCTAATGACTTTGTATTTAAAAGAGTACCAAAACACTTTTCCCTGCTGTCTGGTTTTGAAGGTAAAATTAGGTTTGCTCTACTGTAGCCCACAAAGTAATTTTTACAGCAGTATGTTACTAAGTAGGGATTTCCATGAATTGGAAACACTACAAGCAAACTCCAAAGCTTGCGTTTCTTTTTCTTGCTGTGTCTGAAATTTTGTATAAAATCAGAGATCATATGCTCTAAAGGTCCAGTCTAACCTCTAATGAAGTCTGTAGCAGGCCAAACATACCACTGTTTTCTGCATAGAAAAGCAAAATGAATCCAAGTCTTTATCTTTTCAAGATGGACTGGGGCTTAAGGTCTTTATTAGAGAATTATTGTTTGCCTTATTCAGCACTGGTCAGAAGTTTATGGATGAAAATACCAACTGGACATAGTTCCACCAGCCTTGCTTGGTTCCCTAACTAGGCTGCCAGGGAACCTGGGCTTCTGAGCTCTGTGAACCCTGGGCTGACTCACCATAGCAGGGTTTCAGGCACATCAGATGAAACTGCTAGGAACTTCGAATTTCTGGAAGTGGAGGCCAGCAGAGGTGAAACTAATAACAAAGTCTCAGGAAATGATATATTTCAGAAACACCATGCATGTTTCCTTTTAGAAACAGTGTTTGGGGATTTCTGGGTCATGAGAAGGTCTTGAAAGAATTGATGTAGGTCCTGACCAAACAAAACTACATTTAAAAAAAAAGAAAAAGAAGAAAAAGTATTATTAACCCTAAATCTTGCATTTCAGCCAGTTCTAGTGCCGTTCAGCTTTGAAACCTGTTTATGTCCATACGGAAAATTTCAAAAATCAAATAAATAAGTGGTCTGTAGTCCAGCATTGTCTTCAATTCACAGATCACAATACCAAAGAGTCAAATAAACTATTTTTTTTTAAAAAGGAATTTTGATCTCTTAACATTGAAGAGTTATAAGAATAACATGGAAGATTCTATTTCACTTGGGTTTTAAAACTGTCAGGAACGGCAAACTTAATATTTTTCCTTGCCCTGCTTAGAAACAGCAGAAAACCAGCTTATTTTGCATATACTAATCCTTCATATTTTAATGGATTGTTTCTTAACCTATCACTTACTATGTACTACATTAACTACAGCGGTCTTACTGTATTCACAGAAAAGTAAAACAACAACAAAGAATCAAGGTTTAGACAACATCAAAACCTTCCCTGTATCTGTGGAAAAACAATATATTTAAATATTAATAATAATGAGTATAAGTGATTAATGAGAATGGAGCAATAACCCATGAGTTTCTTCCCCCCACCAAGACAAATGAACTAAAGGAGCATTTGAATGTAATTTTTGGAGGTACTACATTTAGCACAGGTTTATTTCTAAGGCTTTTATAGACTTCAGTGATAGATCTGTTCCAAATGAAGAAAAATAAGGATAAAATTAGTCTTTCTTACTGACGTCTAGGAGAGTTATCAATAATGATGTACAATAAGATGCTAACTTTTCTCTACACATTGGTGACAGTACTTACGGGACGGGGGTACCAGTCTAGGTAAGCCACATGGACCAGGCTCCCAGTCTGTTACTGCTACTTGGTTAGCACATGATTTTGAAAAATTCTTTGACTGGGAGTCACATCACCAAATGTAAACATCTGCATAGAATCTTTTCTCCTTTGACTCCCTCTGTAGCCACCGGAGAGTTTGTCCATGCTGATAAAAATAAGGGGTACACATCTGGAGTGCTGGACTGAACACCATTTCACATCTCTTAAACTCAGATACATTTCATAAGGTCCTTAAAGCTCACTTCCTTGCCCCTTTTTGGGTACCTCCAACCAGCTGCTTCAAAGGCAAATTGGTTACTGAGGGAGCTAACCTTAAGCAGCGTGGATAACAAGCAGCCTGATCTACCTGACTGTGGAGCAATGACTGGTCCCTGACTCTCTTAATTGGGACTACAGGCAGAACCAGAGACAACTAGAAAGAGATGTATTTCTGGAGTGTGTTTCTGCTCACCCTACAGTAGCTGTTTACACAGGCTAGATGAATCACATTCCTTGCATCTCGGTTTCTATAAAATGGGGAATGATATAAAATAGTACACAACCATGCTGATGAAGAACAGTGGGTGCTCTGGGTGAGATACGCACTACCCAAGGAGAAGGAAACCAGCAAAACCTAAAAGATGAAGGCACAGAAAAAAATAAGATCGATCCATGGAGCAACTACAAGGCAGCCATTTTTTGGCCAATATTTACAAGGTAAATCTGCATAACTGTTTTGTGGCTCACCAGACTTCAGGAGCAGGTTCAGAGCAGGCAGCACCCTGGGGCCGGGCTGGGAAGAGCGGGCTAAGGTCAAGATGAGTGAGCAGTGGGGTTGGACCTCGCAGTGTGGAAACAGGGTCCCAGAAGCTAAAATAGCACGTCCCTTGCAAAGGTACCAACTCGCCTCCCTCTGTACTAGGCGTTTATGCGCGGTGTTGTACGAAGTGTTTCACGGTGTAACACAGACTGGTTTGGTGAAGAAAATAATGTCCACAGCCTTTCATGCCACGTGAATTTTAAGACTACAAATCCTGGCTTTGAAAATGCATGTTTGGCTTACCATGAAAGTGGATGGCAGAAAAACAAAACAAATGTTTCATGACACAAAGCCACTGACATTTTATTTTTTTCTCGAGGATCAGGGAACAGGCAGGCATGGTTACAGACGGCACTTCTTACTGAATCCGGCCAAAAGGTGTTGTAATATTTACACTGGTACACCTCTGCTGGCCTAAGAACTATTGTGTAAGGAGTCAGAACAGGAACGCAGATTCAAACGTAACACCGAACAAATAAAGTCGCATCAACGCGCGGCTTAGTGAGAAGAACATTGGCTGGGGCCTCAAGCAGCCCACAGCTCTGCAGGCCTTTCAGTGGACATCAAAGCACGCCCAGGGGTCCCAACGCACCCGCTTTCACCCCAGCGCACGGGTGCTGGGCGCAGAGGCGGGCCGAGCCCCACGCAGCGTTCCCGCGCAGGGCCCAGCGCCCCTCCCGCTGCGCGGACGGGCAGGCGCAGGCCGCCCCCGGGGCGCCGCACCGTCCCGCCCCTCGGGCCCGGCGGGCAGGGGCCGTGCAACCGGGCGCAGGGGTGGCGCGGCGGACCCGCTCCCCGCGGGAGGTGGAGGTCTCCCGGCGTCCCGGCAGCCCTCGCCCCGGCAGCGCCGGCGAGAGGCAGGCGCTCTTGCGGGCCGGGGCCGATAGATGGCAGGCCGGTCTCAGGCCTGCCGGTCGCGGCCGCCTCCGGGAGGCCGGGCAAACGCCCGGTAACGGCGAGGTGATGTCAGGACCCTCCCGAAACGCAGCCTTTCTTAGGGGGCTCCGGTGGCTTCTGCGTGTTTCCAGTGGCTCAGACTGGAAGTCAACGCAGGCTTAAAGCTTTTGGACGGCGGGTTTAGCTGGCCCAGGAGACAAGGATAGTCCTTTCGTTCGTTCGACAGGGAAAGCCTGCGCTGTTTTTAAAACACAGAGTCGCCCTGAGTAAAACATCTCCTGCTGTGGTCACCAAGTTATTTCAGTCAGACTGCAGCAGCGCCTCTCTCATCTTCAGGCCCCTTAGCTTACAGCGCCCGTGGTGCCCGCTGTGACAGCAGTTTGTCCGAGTTAACACCTGCACGCGCCGCTTTGCATTTCACTCTGCTCAAACTTTTTGGCCTTGCCTGTTTTCTGACTGTTCCCGGGAAGCTGGGACATAAATGGGGCAACACAGAAAGAGGGGATCGTCATGGTTCCCACCCTGCACTTGGTCCTGACTTTCTCGATAACAGTATCTTTATTGCCACTTGACACGACGGACATGCGGCTTTTTTTAACCCTGCCAGCTCTCATGATAATTTTAAAGATCATCTTAAAGACCCAGAAGCCCAACGCAATGCAAATAAACACAAAGCCAATGGAAGGTACTGCAAACTTCATGCTGTCGTTTTAAAAACTCTCCACTTTTAAGCAAAATTCACGATTCTTAAGGCGTACAAAATTTGTTGACCGTTCCCCAGTCCTTGTTTCACAGCTCTTGCCTGTGAACACAATATAGACAGGACTGAGCAAGTGTCTTGCCCACAACATTAGAGCACCTTTAGGCAGGGCAAAACAAAGGTTGAAGTGGAAATCAGGAAAAAACCCACATGGTTTTCAGCCAATTAAAGCACAAGGGAAAGTTTGTTTTCTAAGTAAGCAAAGCTTTCCCATACATTGAAGAAAAAGGGGAGGGGGGGTATAATTTTAGCTGGTTTAAGTGCCTTCTTAAGAATGCTCTTCTGTTGTACTCAGTAAGAAACTGAATTAAATGCTTTCCCGAGAACGCGGCATGGAAAATTCTTATTTCAACTTCAATCTGTTTAGTGTTTCTGCTGAAATTCATTTCAGTCCAGCCTGCCTTTTTCTCAGCACTCTGAATACCTCACAGAACACGGTGCATGCTTGCATGCACAGGGGAAAGATACACATATGTGTTCATACAGCATTTCGGAGGGGGGTTGTGTGTGTTGACACATGTACGTGGGGGGGTGGGGGGTGGGGCAGGGGCATGGCTGGGAAGCGGAGAGTTTTATATAATCATTGCCATGCTATGTGGTCCCTGACTATGGTAACTAACTCTAGAACCTGGCTTCGCAAAAAAAGGTGGGAATTGTTATCATCTCTCTGCTGCAGAGATGGGAGCATGGAAAAGTAAGCTAGCAGCTGAAGGTCACCTAGCAGGCCTGCAAACACAGAGAGGCAGAGAACACAGGTTTCCGGATTCCCTGAGCGTCTACTTCCTAGCAGAGCCTGAAGACACTAACAAAGCCCAGATGTATCGAGTCTATACTTTTTACAGTGCATAAAAGTCATCCCCAAAACGGGTCGAAAAACACATGTTGTGCAATTATCGGCACTTCCCTCTGCAGATGAAAAGACCATTGTGATTGAGAGCCCCTTGGGTGTTTAGCATGAGGACTGGGACTCATGGGCAGTCAGCAAGAAGTACTTGAGGTCAAAAAGAGGAACTCATGAGCTGGGGGTTTGGATGACTTCACAGCTCGCTTATTGTTTGCTTTGAAAGCATATGCAACCTAGCAACTATCAGCGATAGTTGATAAAGAAAAGATATAAAGATATTGTTAGATAAATAGTTTAAAAGATAAAAAGATATTGTTAGGTTTTACGTGGATGTATGTGAATACAAAATATAAATGGATGTGTCTGAATTCAAGGTATGTGTAGTTCACATGCAAAACTAGGTTGCATCCATTCCCACCATTAGAGAAGTCCAAATTTCAAAGAATGTGAATTAACAAAAAAGTCTTTTTCTACATGTCCAAATATTAGAGATGATCTTGACTTGGAAAAGAAATCAGTATCTGATTTGCCCAAGCTCGGGCAAATCTGGACCCAGGTTTTGCAAATCGCTTCAGGTTTTATAAAAAGCTAGTGGAAATGCTAGTCCCCACCTCCAAGCTGTTCAAAATCTAATGGAAATGCTTGCATTTTAGGGTTTCTTCAACTACCAATGCGGCTCAGGGAAAATCTCCTGTTAGGTGCAAACCTCTCCCCACCGCTGCTTGGGAAACTAAATATCACTTAGTCTTATGTAATTCAAAACATGTTTCATCAAGCAGGTGAACACAGTGCTGAGAGTTCAGCAGCAGTTTACCTTTCAGGGGGGAGGAACGATTCATTATGTCTTGCAGTCCCGGAGATAGGCCCTGCTGAAAGATGTCTCCAATTAGTTCTAAGCATTACTCCGAGACAAGCCAAAAGGTTTGAAGGTACAGCTAAGGCTATGACAAGCCAAACATTTGTCTTAGCCCCATGAGGCAAAAACATCATCAGGTCTTTGGATGTGAGCATGCAGCATGAAAACATGAACAGTACATAATGTGGCACACTCGCATATACGCACACACACACGCACACATACATGCATGCACCTCAGGTCGCCGTGACTGCCAGGAAGCGATGCCAGACAGTTTTCAGCTCTTTGGCTCTGTCCCGACTCTCACTCATTCACGGGCACAGAGCCGAGACAGAGCCAGGTTTTCAGCTGCAGCCAGACTTAATGCTTCATTACTTTGCCCACCTCTACACAGGATATAGCATTTTTAACATTAGTAGTTAGCATTATAAGCTCTCATAAATTATCCCGGGCCTGTACTGCTGAAAATATGTTGCAGTGAGTGGCCCGTCCATCCCCTGCCCCGTGAGGTGGGTGGGGTACCAGCTTTGTGAACCATGGCTGTTTTCCTTCAGCAGCCTCCGCTCAATCACTGTTCAGAGCCTTTGAACTGGGTCCGGTAAATGTTTACCTGCTGCTAATGTAGATTTCCCATGCGATGTACTAGGATAGTGTGAAACCTGCTAGACGTGAGCAGCTCATGTTGGGCTCCAAATAAAAACCTTGAGGGTGGGAGCGAGCGCTTCTCTAGCCAAAGAAGGCACAAACTCAGCTGAAGCAAAGCCATCGCTGGGCGTGCCAAGGGGTAATAAACACATGATTTTTTGGAAGGAGAAAGGGAAGGGCAAGGAGCAGGTCTAGGGTATGCAAGCAGTTTAATGTTACTGCCAAGCTAACGCCCACGCAGACAAGGGAGACCTACTGCATGCCAAAGGCCACCCTTCATTTCAAAGCCAATTAGAGAACTGCGAGCTGCTATGCATCCCTGCAGGACCAGATTCCCTGCTTCAGCCGCAGCCACCAGCGAAGGATGACACATGAGATGCTCTACCTCAGAAGCATCGCCAAGAAGTTTTATGACTCACCGCATGCATTTTTGAGTTACAGCTCCTTTTTTCCTCTCATCGTTTCTCTTCAGGATGAGAAGCTTGCCAGGAGCACCTTACCTCTACATTCCCTTACAGGACAAGAAGAGAGAGGCATCACCAATTTTTCCTTCAGTTACCATGCCGATGCTCCAATCTCACACTGTTGCTCCACTGCCCTAAGGTTTCACCATGCACAGGGAGGCCAATGGAGTCAAATACTGAGTTGGTGAGCACTGGCAAAAATGTCACCCTCTTCAGCTGTGGTGGAGCCAGAAGGCTTTTGGCTAGTTCTGAGCTTTTATTTAGGTCTAGAAAAGTTCACAGCGGCAAGAGGAAACTGAGAAAAAAAAAATTCCCTGAGAAGCCTACAAAAGAGCTAAGGGGTGTGCTGGGAAATATTGCCCTGGGCCTCAAGGTGAAGAGCTGATCCTCAGAGTCCACTCTGCTGAAGAAATTCCCAGCTTAATAACATGGAAGGACACTCATGGGCTTCAGAGATGATGTGAAGACATGTGATTGCTTACTTAGAGCTTTTGAGTTAGTTGTGGGACAAGTCAAATACAGCCTGCCATTTGGAGGAACAGGCAAAAGTGTAAGCAGACTGTGAGGGTAAAGAGAAACCGTGTATGGAGCTATCCCACAGAAGGATGTGCAGGGCATTTCTGAATGTTCAGGGGCTGTAAGAAAAGGTGCAGTGGATAACCAACCTAAAAGGATGTGTAGGATGATCAGAAGCTATTCACATGTAGGCCCTGCTTGCCACTTGGGAGAAAGAAAATCTCGCAAGGAACTGATGGACTCTTTCCTACCAAAGCTCCAGTAAGAAGGGCTTGGTGATTCACTGAAAGAAAAGCAACAGCACCCTAAATTTCCACCCCTCAAACTACTACTTCTACCAGGGTATTTCTGTTTTTATCCTCTAGACTGGAACGGCCCCTTGTACTCAAAATTTTAATTAAAAGCTAGAGACAAAAAACTTCCACATCAGTTACAGACATTGTGCATTCACAACAGACTTTTTGGTTTTCATCATACAACCTGCTTTTATAACCAGCTCAGTTAACGTTTTAATTTTAAAATGTAGTTAACACTTCGAGGAGTACTGCTCATTTTCAAATGCTGGAATGCATACATAATCTCAGGGGTTTGGGTTTGGGTTTGTGTTTATTTTGACCAGCACAGTTAAAAAAACCCCCAACTTTGGCACACAAATCTTATCTTTTACCCTAGGGAATAGCACACAGAAAAAAAAATGCCAGCAAGTCATACACCTTAGTGTCAAGGAAATCACTGGAAAGCCAGCAGAAGAAGCAGGGAATTGGGGGGTAGGGTGGGGGGGGGTGGAGCGGGGACGGGACGGGGAGGTTGGGGGGTGATGGTGGTAAAGACTAATGGGTCAGAAGTGCTGGAATTTCAGGGTGCGAAAAGGAAAGTTTTTGGAAAGGATAACCAGCCTGCACGTGCTCACTAGGCATGAATGCAGATGACAAATCCTGTATTTTTCACTCCTTAGGGGTTGCTAGTCGTATTTTTGGCACTGACCGTTTACTCAGGAGAGATCTCAACTTTGCACGCTTGACGCTTTGTTTGGCAGCCACGACTTCAAGCGTATGCTAAGGGAATGTGTTGAATAGCTGGATTTCTTGTTCCTTTTGAAAAGAACAACATACAGCAGCTATAACAAGTGCCCTTGCTATCTCTGTGAGAGTTAACTATATCAGAAATGGGGAGAAAATAACCTTCTCCACGTGAAATATGCTGCCTTGGAGAGACAAAAGACTTCATTAAAACCAGACTCACCAGAGCTTTCTTTAAAAATTTTATAGCCGTTCAAATGTAAAACATATTTAACAATGGCTCTTTTGCAATGTTATAAGCTTATTTATTAGTCTATGTGTGTTCATAAATCATCCTTTTATCCTCCTTTTTATTTTTCCAAATTAACACATTTTCGATAAAAGAGATTATGAGAGAGATGATGAAGTGCTGGATTCTATCTCTCATACCTTTTGTGCTCTAAAAAAAAATCATAAAAAAAAAAAAAAAAGAATGGTGTAAACGCCACAAAGCTTTGCTGATGGTAGTGATCAGAAAGGGTAATAAGGCTGCCTTGCCTGTGCTGATACTCCATTTTTTGGCCAATATTCCAGAAAACGAGCTACAGTATTATGAATACATATAGTGTGCTGCGGCTGTGGTTCTCCTTGTCAAGGCTCTCTCTGCACAGTTGCTTGTGGAAGTACAGGTACTGTAGGCAGTGTCAGATAACAGGACTGACAGATGCTTTCCATGATAAAACTCAAGATTTCTGTTGCTTATAACTTAGTCACATGCTAGAAACAAGTGCTCTAGATGTCATGGTTTTCCAGTAGCAAACCTAGAGAACAAAAATGCATTTTAATCTCTTTGTCAGCTGTGCAGACTAAATGCCATGCCGCTACCGAGAAAGAAATCCAGTTCTCAGAGAAAAATTGTATCACGCATCTCTTGCAACCATCAGCACAGCACAGAGGTAAGTGCAACCTCATCTATGGCAAGGAGCTCATGACTGATCAAGTCTGATAGCGTGTTAAAGGATTTGGCAGCCTCCATGTGTAAATATCACCCTTCCAGCTTAACGTGGTGAAGGGCGGTGCATATGTTGTGGAGTATTCTCATATGTGCCTAATTAGGCAAGCAGTGTCCTCCTTGGTATGACTGCGGTCTCCATACAGGTGCTATACATGGTTTTTTTGAGAGGCCTTTCTCTCCTCCCAACTATACAAGGAGGACTGGCTTCCTAAATTGGTGTCTCAGTGAGGTGCCAAAGTTAGATGGGATGAATCTGTCCTCTCAGGACCCTAAATGAAGGAGGCAGGGGCAGCATAGCTTTTCACTCTTTCCACCCCAGCAAGCCCTATTGGCAGCAGGGAGCGGGGATAACTTCTGGCACAACTGAACACAGCCCAAACCGCTGCCATATCCCTGGGGGAGCTGCCCGAAACTGCATTTGCTGGCTATTTGTGTTATGCCAAGCAGAAGCAGGAGGTGGGCTAGAGTGTGGTGCTGTAAGGCCGGACTTACTCTCCTCTGCACTCGGGGAGGTCCCTGGATGCCAGCTAAGGGCAGTTCCACATCTCATTGTGCAACTCTGATGGGATGTGAAACTTTGCCAGGGATGGGGAGCCCACCCTGGAAAAGGGGAGAGAAGAAAAAGCAAATGTATCTTTCACGACACCAGCTTTGCATTAACCATCCTTGTCCCATCTGGAAAGATTGAGAGGGGAAAAAAGGTGAAATCAGGCTGACTGGCCTTTCCATTAACTTTTTGACCTTTCATGTCATCCTTTCCACGGCACTAATGCCTAGAGCTGCCAGTGATGCTGCAGGAACCGCTTGAGACCACGACTGTGACAGGCACTGTCTTGATGTCAAGCCAAAAGGTGCAAGGAGGGTGGTGGGTGTACCTGCAGCAGCGGTATGGCAGTGCCAGAAGGTGGGCAAGCAGCAGGCACAAGGGCAGATCCTGTGTTCCCTTTCCTAGCAGCTCAGGGGGAGGGCTGGACCAGCACTGGGGACTAGGATGGCATTTTCCAAAGTGTCCCTGTCTGCTGAGGATGCAGAAGAGCAAACCCCACTTCCTCGGGCCTGGAGACCTCACTGGAGATTGCTTCTGCATGGTGGGAGCCAAGTCCACTGCCCCTGCAAGCCAGGTTGACAGACTCACATGTGTTTTCCTAACAATAGTTTACGTATTTTAAGCTGCCTCTACAGATGATCTTTCTGGTTGTTTGTGTGGTGCCTGAAAGTGAGAGTTTTGGAAAGACGCATTCATTTAATAGAAGCAAGTGAAGTGTTAAGAAACATTGCTGATCCCTTGCTATCAGTCCAAATCCCCTCATGAACCGAAAGGATCAGCACATTAGTGAGATAACTTCAGTACAGACTAACTCTCCTGTAAAATCCTGATGGCAAACAACCATTTTTACTGCAGTCATACAGGCAGTTTTGTTGCTCAGTGGTGCTTTATGTTAGCAATTTGATAATCAATATATCTGGCCGCTGATTTACATTGCTTTCTTCCTTGAATAATCAAGACTGAAAAGAAAAAAAACCCAACCCAAAACCTTCACACCCCCCCAGCCCAATTAGAGCTGTATTCATACGATTTGCAGATTAGCATTTTTGAAATCCTCATCCTTAGTACAGAGTGGGGCTGAAGCATCTTCCAATTATACGGAGCAATTAGAGAAGATCATCAAGACATTCTGAGGTCTCATTAGGGAGAGTGTTAGTTGTTACAGACATCTCCACAGATTACAGTAGTGTCTAGGGCACATCACACCCCCCCCCCCC